>OZ010750.1:35636714-36040948 GCA_963932245.1 Tachinus rufipes | reverse complement strand
TTTCTCGTTTGATACGGTATCTTCCTTCTTCCCTATGTGTGGAAAGCAATAAACTTGACAGGGAAGGGAATAGTTTTGAGAAAAATCAAGTAGTTTCCCAAAAATAAAAATATAATATGTATATAAAAATATACCCAAAACACCGTACACTGAATTAATGTATATAAATGAAAAATATGTATGTATCTTAAACCTAAATTGTCCCCCCTGCGGGAGGGGGTGGCGCAAAAGAATACTTCCGCTAGCCCTTTTGCTGGTCGTAAAAGGCGACCAATAGGCGAGGAGATAACCTCGTTAAAAAACCCACATTTCGTCTGGGACAAGTCAAACTTATTTGTGAGTTTATTTTTGACAATTTTCACATAACACCTTGTGTAACTCACCTGCGTGTTTGCCGTGCGCGGTGACCCGAAAGTCAGGAAAAGGGGATCCTGGTAGTTGAGGGGCAAATACTCAGGTTTAAAAGAGTATTAGTTCCAACACACTGCTTTGGCCCTAGCTTCTGGTAAAACGGGAGGTTAAACCTAACCCAGTTTTAACCAATCGGCTCGTTATCTAACTTAAGGGTGAGGAATTATTTATGTGGTGATCGATGAAAGGTTCACAATGTGCTACGGTTGGTTCCCGATAGTATTCTTTGTGTTCGCGGAAGTCTTTCATTTACATCTATGAAACCTATATCGCTTGATTAGCCCTGGCGACTGCATTAGTTTGTGATGTAGCGTCCCATATGTGGCTCCGTGGTGGGTGGGGAGATTGAGCGATGAAGTTGACGGAGTTTATTATGGTAGATTCTAAACCTCCAACCAAACGATCTCGCCCGTTTACGGACGAGAGAGCTAATGAAGATAGAAATAGTACAAGCAGAAAGTTTGTTAGATATTTGATTGTTAAATGTTCTGAAAATGGCCAGAGTCTAAAGGAGGTTTCTCCCTTCTTAATTCATAGGACCATTTCCAATATTATTAATGGAACTTTAAATTCATGTAAGAAGTTAAGAGACGGTACCTTGCTTATTGAAGTAAAAGATAAATTGCAGAGCAGTAAAATGCAGGAATGCACGTCGTTAGGTAACATTGCGGTGACAGTTGAACCGCAAAAATCCTTAAATATTTCGAAGGGAGTAATTTCATGGTATGAGTTGTTATACACAACTGTAGACGAATGCAAACAGGAACTGGCGCCGCAAGGTGTTATCGATATTAAAAAACTAACCCGTAGAAAGGATGGTGAAGTCAGAGATACAACATCTATGATTTTAACATTCGATTCTGAACGGCTCCCAAATGAAGTTAAGGTGGCATATGTTACTCGCCCGGTTCGCCCGTTTATTCCTAACCCAATGAGGTGTTTCCTATGCCAACGTTTTGGACACACTGCAGTTAGGTGTCCAGGTGTTGCAACATATGCAAAATTCAGTAAGGAGAAACATGACCCTGATCCATGCAACAGTTCACCTTTATGTGTGAATTGCAAAGGTAAGCATCCCGTTTATTCCCGAGACTGCCCAAAAATGAAAGAGGAAAGGAAGATAGCCGAGATCAGAGTAACAGACAAACTCTCTTACTTTGATGCTCAAAAGAAGTATAGAGCAATTACGGCTCCTACCTTTTCTAAATCGTTTGCTTCAGTTGCTGAAACACCTATTATTCAACAAACACCGATTATGACATCTACTGCTATTTCAGAAACTTCTTTAAGTAAAGACAAGGACTCTAATGTGAAGGGTCAAAAACCGGTTGCGGGCCCATCATGCTCAAAACCAAAACCGACTACGGCCCAATCCGGTCCAAGGTCACAACGAGTGGGACTTCAAGCAAAACCACTCAAGATGGGGGCTTATTTAAAGCCTAAACCATCTAAGGTATTGGCTCGAATCGGGCCAAAACCAACTAAGGTTGCGACTTCCAAGTCAAAGCCTAAACAGGCAAAGGCTCAGTCCGAGTCAAAGACTGCAAAGACGGCAGCCCAATCTAGGCTACCGCCACCTGAGGTGCAGGTTTCTAGCGATCCTGCGCCCACAGACCCCAATATTGACGTGTCGTTAGAGTCGATGGATGTGGAAGTTCTTTCTGCGCCATCTACTCTGACAGATGAAATTATGCCAATTAGTGGGAGTTCTACTCCCCCAGACGATAATTTTGAAGTTAAACAAAAAAACGCTAATAAACAAAGAGTTAAAATTACGTTCGCAACATAACATCAAAAATGGTTTCAACCATTATACAATGAAACTGCAACGGATATAATTCACACTACGAATCCTTTAAAATATTATTATCCGAAAATTTACCTATCTGCGTTTCCTTACAGGAAACAAATTTTAAGGTTGAATGTTCTGTTAATCTTCGTGGTTATACTATTTATAGAAAAGATCGTGCAAATGTTGATCGTGCTCAGGGTGGAACGGCTTTATTGGTCCGTGATACGGTTTTCAGTAAAGAACTCCGTGTTAACACTGCATTAGAAGAAGTAGCCGTTCAACTACATATCCGTTTTGCACTGACCATTTGCTCAATTTATATTTCGCCAAATGTCAGTTTGGACATTCGTTTGATTGATCAATTACTTGAACAACTTCCGTCCCTATTCCTGCTAATGGGCGATTTTAATGCTCATAACACTATGTGGGGCTCAAATCGAACTGATGTGCGAGGTCGTAACTTGGCCAATCTTTTTTCAGAAACGGATTTAGTTATCTTAAATAAAGGTAACAATACCTACTTTTCCGTGGCCAATAGATCATTCTCGGCTATTGACATTACCATTTGTTCTCCAAGTATCGCAGCATTGCTGGATTGGGAAGTCTCGGAATATCTTTATGATAGTGACCACTTTCCCATATTCATTCGCGTGCTTGGTCATGTAATTAATGAAAACCGTCATCGAAATTGGAGATTAAAAGATCCCGATTGGAATACGTTTGTTCAAGTGTTTGATTACGATGACAGTGTCCAAGCCACTATCGACGAAGATATTGAAACTTATACCGATTCTATCATACAGGCAGCACATGCGAGTATACCGTTATCTTCCGGAAAACCTCGCAGAAAGCCTGTTCCTTGGTGGAATTTTGATTGTGAGCAAGCTAAACTAAACAAACGCCGTTCTTTTCGTAAATTTAACCACTCTCCAACAGAAGAGAACCTATTACTTTTTTTGAGGTACAAAGCTGTTGCTCAAAGAACATGCAGAAAAGCTAAAAGAGAATCATGGTCAGAATATGTTTCTTCTATTAATTTGAAAACCCCCGCCGGGAAGGTGTGGGAAAAAGTCAGAAAAATTTCTGGCCGAACCGCATCATTATCTGTTAGTGGGTTATTGTCGGGTGATCAAATTATTACCAATCCCCTTGACATTTCGAATATTCTGGCCGATGTTTATTTTGACGCTTCCAGCGATAATAATTACGATAAAAATTTCCTAGATATTAAAATTAACATGGAGAAAAACGTTCTGTCATTTATCTCTGCTGAAGATGAATTATATAACGCACCGTTTAGTGTTTGGGAATTTGACTCGGCATTATCTGAAGCACACAATACTGCTCCAGGTGTCGATTCGATACACAACGCTATGCTTAAGCAATTAAGTCGCTCTGCCAAACTTCAACTGTTGGCACTCTATAACCGGATATGGTCAGCAGGGTATTGTCCTGAGTCGTGGAAACTTGCTATCATAGTACCAGTACTTAAACCTGGTAAAGATAAAAAGCTCCCGACAAGTTATAGGCCTATCTCTCTAACTAGCTGCTTATGCAAGTTACTAGAAAGAATGATCAATAAGCGTCTTACTTGGTTATTAGATTCAAGAAGTTTAATTGCTGACATACAATGTGGTTCAAGGCGTCATCGTTCTACGACTGATCACCTTGTTCGGTTGGATACAGCAATTAAAAATGCTTTTAAACAGAATCAACATCTTGTCGCTGTATTCTTTGACATTGCGAAAGCATATGACATGACGTGGAAGTACAATGTTCTACGAACGCTTCATTCATGGGGTATTCGCGGAAGCATGGCATTGTTTATACAAAGCTTTTTAACTTCCCGTTCATTTAAGGTACGTGTAGGTGACAGCATCTCGGGCATACGTCAGCAACAGAATGGTATTCCTCAGAGGTCTATTCTAAGCGTGACACTATTTATGATAGCGATTAACGGCATAAGTCAGTTCATCAAGCATCCGGTAAGCGGATGTATGTATGTTGATGACGTAGCTATCTATTGTGCCTCGAGAAACATGTCAACATTGGAACGTCAACTTCAGTTAACAATCAATCACATTTTGAGCTGGGCTAATAACAATGGATTCACTTTTTCTACAAGCAAAACGTTGCTTATCCATTTTTGTAGAAGGCGAACCCCACACGGTGACCCTTTATTATATCTTGGGGAAGAACCCATTCCTGTACAGGAATGTGTTCAATTTCTCGGTGTCACATTTGACCGTGCGCTGACTTGGCGTCCTCATTTAATAAATCTGAGAACAAGATGTGTCCCGGCACTAAACTTGCTCAGGTCGTTGAGTGGAAAGTCATGGGGAGCGGATCGGAAAACAATGCTACTTTTGCATTTATGGTTCCATAATATATGCTTCCGCATCTCCATCCATATTACGTATTGTTGATCCTGCTCACCATACTGGAATTCGTTTAGCAACTGGCGCATTTCGCACTAGCCCTATTGCTAGTGTTTTGTGTGATGCAGCTGAACCATCACTCTGTCTTCGGCGTAAAATTTTGACTGTTAGGTACGCCGCGAAACTAAAAGCTAAACGCTTGCATCCGACGTTTCCTGTCGTGTACAATAATGGTCTCGACAATCTATACAACATCAGGATACGGTCCCAAAAACCGGTTGCTGTAAGAAATTGCAGTATACTTCGGGAACTGGATTTCCAACTCCCTGATGTATATCAACTGTCTTACTGTCGCGATCCTCCTTGGACTTTTCAACGTCCAAGGTTAAATACTGCATTATCGAGAATGAGCAAAGCTTCAACTTTACCAGTTGAATATCGAACTGAATTTGCAAAAATTCAAGCAATGAATGTAAATGCCACTTGGATTTATACCGATGGCTCAAAAAGTAACGACGGTGTGGGTTGTGCTTTTCTGGTAGATGAGCTGCAGTTTACATTTGGCTTGCCAAGTGTTAGCAGCGTTTATACTGCAGAACTGTATGCTATCTATCAGGCTCTTCTCTACATCCAACTAAGCGCAGGTACAAATTATGTTATATGTACAGACTCGTTGAGTGCATTAAACGCCATAGATGACCAATATCCTGATCATTACCTGCTGAAGCAAATACATTCAATTTTGCTTCAGGTGTCTCAGATAAATGTCACTGTTAACTTTGTCTGGATTCCCACGTCACGTCACGTAGGTATCAGTGGCAATGAACAAGCTGATGCGCTTGCCAAATTGGCAAAAACTAGCGCTGAATATGTTTCATTTAAAGTTTGCGTTAGGGATATTTGTAATTTTCTACATCAAAAGCTGCTGTCTAGCTGGCAAACTGAGTGGTTTGCTATTCAAGACAACAAGCTGCGATGCACTAAAAGCGTTATTACACTGTTGAGTTCGTCATGCAGGCCGAAGCGTAGGGAAGAGGTTATCCTCACGCGACTTCGCATCGGTCACTGTCGATGGACTCACAGGCATTTGTTGGCATCTGAGATGCCGCCAGTTTGTGATACTTGTAATGTTCCATTAACTGTTCGTCATATCTTATTGTATTGTCGGCAGTTTTCGGAACAAAGAGTTGCGTCTGAATTATCACCCAGTTTGTCGATCGTCTTGGGCAATCAGATCGTTGAAGTCGATCGTCTGTTCGAATTTATTCGACGGAGCAAATTGGGTGTATGGATATAATTGTTAATTTATTATGATTAATGTTTGTATATCGTAAAATCCAGCGGTGTTTAGGACTTTTTACACCTTAGATACTGTTGGAATTATCTAGTCATTATTGCTATAGTCATTAAAGTTTGTGAACGTTTATTTTATCTTGTTGTTTATTTATTTATTTATTTAATTTTATTCTTTAATATGCCATTTTACAGCATATTATTTTACCTTTTTTTTTATAGTTAGAAAAAAGAATCGGCGTTAATAGTCTTATTAGGCTGATACGCCAAAAATCTAAACTAACCTAACCTAAACCTAAATTGCACTCCAACATTCATACAAATTATTATAACTAAAACTAACAAAAGAAATATTATACCACAAACTAAATATTGCGGGCCATATACATAGTTAAAGAAACAAACAAAAAAATAAGCGTGGTAAAGATGATAAAAAAAAAATAATGGAAAGGGCTTCTTATTAGAACACGTGGTCCCTCGTTGACCAACTCCTGGATCAAGATTGGGGAAGGTTTTATCGTGCCAAACTCGTGCACAAAACTTAATTGTGGTGCTTAATTACTAGTAATAATTAACTACGATTACAATTATATAAGGCCTACCAGATAACTATATCTTCAGCACATGTATATATACATATATAAAAGTGATACTGAAGTAGCCTGGGAATAACTTGCATTAGGATTAGTCGAAGACTAAGACCTATAAATTAAGAGAAAAAGGGCAATGGGTAAAAATGAAAAATAAAAGGAAAAATTAAATCGACTTACCTGGTAGTATGCACGCACAATGGGAGAATGTATAAATTATTTTTGGTGAAATGTTTAATAAAAATTATCCGTTGAACACGTGTATTTATTTTAGAATTAAACATGTATAATCCGCAACTACTGCGTTCAGCCACCACCATTTTCAGGCCGGGAGGACCTTCTGAAAACAATCCTTCCCATTGCGCATGCTCTTCTTACCAACCAAGTAAATTAAATAGGAATGAGGAAGGAAATAAAGAAAACATAGAGGGGATAGGGGTAAGAGTGAGTACAATCATAAAACCATAAACAATTAACATGAACCGTGCTTATAACAATAAAGAATTATGAAGTTAATTTGAATTTAAATTAGTACTACAAGTCCCGTTTTTTTAAAGTTTGGCAACACCGCGCAAAAGTCAGAAGATGAAATGAATGACGATGTTCACGTGAATGGTTATTGTTATTGTTCTATGTGTAAAATATGGAATTAATTAATTAGAGAAACAAAGGTGAGTAAAATAATAGATTTAATAATTAATTTAAGAACAACTATCACGGAATAGAACTTGAAAATTGGTAGAAAAATAATTATTAAATGTTTGTTTTGGTTAGGTTATGTACAATCAATCGCAGGATAAAGGAAGAAACAAAACAAAGAAATAATGGAAAGATATTTAAAAGAGGACAAGGAAAAAACAAGTAAACATAGCCAAGGAATATTGATCTTGGAGAAAGCAACTGTAAGTAAATAGTTTAATAATCATAATAATCATGAACAGAACCAAACTGAACATTGGTGCCAATTTATAATAACTGCATCAGCGCAACTGCATACGAAATGTATATGTAAATTAACATTTGCTGATGTTAATATTGTATATGTGTTTTATAGGAAACCCCTTTTTAACCAACAATTGAGATGCAACCCGATATACATCCCCATATGGAGAAAGCCTATAGTTAAGACTAAAGGTGAGTATTAAATTTAAATACAATATAATATAATAACTAAATAAGTGTTTTTGTTTTATTTCAGATAAAGGATTTTAAAAATAAATAAAATATAATATGATTGTGAAATTTAAGTTTAAATAAATATCAATTTTACTATTTTTCATTGGACTTTTAAATTAGTAGTGTTACCTCCATTTCAGGATGTTACAGTGTACATCTCCGTTAAAGTCAGGAATAGTATCCTGGTACACTACAGTTATCTCTTTTACAGTTACAGGCATTTTGTTTGTGTTTGAAATATCAAGTTGTTCTAATAAATCGCATAGGTTGTTTAGGTTAGATTGTATACACGTACAATGAATTGGCAATATGAAATCCATATAATAAATCATTACGATGTATCCAAAATTGTCACTTAGAAAATTTTAATCCAATATTGTTAACTTTTAGTTCAATTTCACACAAATTGTTGAAACAAACCGTCGATTTTTAGACGTTGCGAAATCCTACCGACTGCGCCAGTTAATAAATGCACTATGTGATTTATATTTTAAAAATATATATTTAGTAAATACAACTATAAACTACTTTTTGTGGTTAAGCGTTTAAAATATAATATTATTAATTGATTAAAATAAGTTGTTAGGTTAGGCGGTTACGAGAATTTGATCGAGCGCGCTGGGTGAGCTGATTTTAAGACTGGCTCATCTTTGCAGGAAAATTCCTTATATAGTGTTGATGTTATTAAGTCTTGTTGTTGAGTCAGCTAGATGGGGCTGCTAAAACGCAGAACAATTTAATTCTATTATTGCAAAGTTTATAGGAGGCAAGAGAATAAACTTTTTCAGAAGATCGTACCAGGCACGTTGAGGGGGAGCCGTAATAAGCCATACTTCTGGGCGGCTCATATACCTAACAAAAAATATTTATCAGGCGGAAAAAGTCCAGGAAAATATTAAAACTGCCTGCTAAAAAGCCTAGAAAATTATTTTACGTAAGAAATGACAAACAAGGCAGGGGTGGATACGGGGAAAATTGTCAGAAGCCCGATTTAGATCTTGTAGAAGTAGAAATATCAAATTGTTTAAACCAATTAAAGAAAACAAAGGAAGAAATTTGTATTATAGAAAAAAAACACTAAAAAACAACGAAACAGCGACTTATGGCATTTATAACGACGTAAAAGAATAACTGCATCACACTTTGGCGACGTATCTAAACGAAGAGCTACTACCCGATGTGGACCATTGGTAGAAAGAATATTATATATATATTTTTAACTCCTTTGTAGGAGAAACTATTTTTACTTAATTTTTTTTTTTAAATAATTGAGGTGGCAGACCAGACTTCAGATATATCTGATGAGCTGAACCTTAACTAATTTGTCTGTAATCATGATTTATTTTTTGTGGACAAATAAAATTATTATTATTATCATTATTATTATATCCTAAATTGTTAACAACCAGTAGCATAATGCATGGTATAAAAAATGAAGAAAATGCCTTAGAGGACCTAGAAAAACTAATTGAAAAAAAGATTGAACTCTGTGGATTATTTATTGACTATTCCATGCCATACTATAGGAGCAACACCGGACGGCATTATAGATCAAGAAGGCATTGTTAAAATTAAATGCACATGGTCTGCATCAGATATGAATCCTGAGGAAGGCATGCAATGCAAAAAAAAACAATTGGGTAAATGATGAAATTAATATCAACCATATTTTTTATTTAAAGGCATTAGAAATAAATACTGTTCTATCTGCGCAGCGGCTTCCAATTTTTCATTGCTGATGGAGATAGTGTGTTTAGCAAAAAACAAAAGACGTTTCCAACGGACATGAAGTAAATAATTTTTTTTTATTATGTTGAATATATTTATTTAATCATTTATAATCGTATAATGTAATTTATTTTTTTAATTAAAATTGAATGTTCAAACAATGCAATAAAAAAATATGGCAAACGTTAGCATGCAATAAGAAATGACACCAAAAACATTCCATTGGTTTTAAGGAAATTTCTTAAAAAAGAAATTATTAAATTATTAACGGGTGCTGCCAAAAAAGCTTTTTATCAAAATAGTCATGGATCTGTAGAACAGTTGGAAATAGATTTAATTAACTCGATAGGTCATGTTGTTGAGGACCACAAAAAATGCCGTGAGTACTATTGTGAATCTGTTGGGACAACTGATGAAAATAGTTTGTTGTCAGAAGTTAGAACTTCTGGATTATATTGCTATATTTTTGGTATTATATCTAAAATTTAAACATTAAATTTTGACTTAAATCATTATTTTTGTAGGTGCATTAGAACTTCTTATAAACAAAAGGATATGTTATTTTACAATGAGACCAATAACAGAGCAGAAATGTTCATGAATATATTGGCAAGATACAATATGGGCAAACGGTTAAATTTAGTTGCCAGAGGCTTATTTTTACAAGGAGGATATTTGTCTGCACTTCAATATAATGATAGCGCTTTTCTTGGCATTATGGTCCATAGAAAATGTAGAGTTACCAAAAAGAAGAACCCAACTTAAGCATCGAAGAACTCAATAATGCTATTAAACGAATTTTGGAGTCAGTAAAAGTAATTATATTAAATTCAATTAAAAAATACATGTTTTATAATACTATTTTTTAGGTCTGTCAAGATGAAATATTAAACATTTCTTTAAGAACTATTGATCAGCAACAACAAGCAACTATATAATGTTAAAAAAAATCGGTTGTCAACATCAGTGTTTGGACAAGTTTGCTAAATAAAAACACCACCCCTTGTCATTCCTTGCTTAAGCAAATATTTCATCCTTCAAATCCACAATCTACTTTCTTGGAATATGGCAGAATTTTTGGATCTGTTACAAAAAAGATATTTTTTGTTAAAATAAATATTTCCATTGACAAAGCTGGACTGTACATTCACCCATAGCATAACTTTCCTGCAGCTTCACCAGATGGTTAGTATTAAAGTTATTAGCTAAAATAATAGATATATTTATTAAACTTAATGTTTCAGGTTTAATTAGCAATGATTTTTTGGTTGAAATAAAATGTTTTTATAAACTGTCAAAAAAAATGACAAAAAAATGTAATTTGGTAGACGGGTCATCCTGCCATTCAAAGCAATCCGATAGAACATTAAAATTAAAACAAAACCATAATTACTTTTAAAAGGTATGTAAAAATGTAAAAATAACAAGCAATAAGCGTAAAACAAATAGCAGTTTCTTGACAAAAATAATCATTTATATATTTATTTTTATTTAAAAAAAAATAAAATACGCATAAATAAATATTTTAAATTTTAGATTCAAGGGCAGTTGGAATGCACACAACAGAAGTAAATGTTATTTTGTTGTTTATGTAAACAATGAAGTACCACTGTACGTTGAAACAATAGAACGGCACAAGGAGTTTTGGATAAATAATATGTTGGGATACCTGGGATATTGTTTTGTGCCAGAAATAATTCTAAACCGCATTAGAAAGCAACAAAATGCCAAGACCCTGAATATATTCTGGAAGCAATAAAATTGGCTGAGTCAAGAAACGGTCTAACGCTGTAAACACTGTAAAAAGGATTATTCCTCATAATAAATGCATTTTTGCCAAAATCCAGGTAAGTCGGCCGACTTGCTTAGTGAGAACGCTTCCTCGGACCATTCAGCGGGCTTAAATTCAACTCCCTAGATAACAAAAAAACAAATCTCCCCCTTGTAACAAACCTACCCGCGACTTTATAGTCCTAAGAGTATTACTCTCTAGGGAGAAAGTGCTGGTAAGGGAATTGAAAGTAGACTAGGGTTAATTTGTAGACTGTACGGACCTTATTAACCGAGCCCGAGTAGTCTGTGAAAATATATATTGTGTTTAAATTCCTTATTATAATTGAATTATGTTTTAGTTGAGATTATTTTATTGAATATATATATATTTCTTATTAATGCTTATTTTGTTTAAAAACCTTTACCTTTAGAAGGCCGCCAGGGACTAAAAGACGAAATTAAAGATAAAATTCAAAACAAAACAGAAATAGCAAAAACTTTTATTACATCACTTAATACACTTATCAGACGACATGAGAGTTATCCAGAGAGGAGGTACTAGAAGGAATGAACAAAAAACTTCATCCAAGATACAAATTTTACGTTCGTCGAGTGGATTTTAACAGTATATCGGTATTAATTAAATTAACTGAAGGTTTCAACCACTTAGAACAGTTAAACAACTCTAAACTTACAAATACTAATACCAATAAGACTATACCACCAGTAACCATGAACAAACAATACAATAAAGACACATGCTGCTGGAAATGCAGCTACTCTTTACATCTACGTAAGTAAATTGTGGTAAACTAGGAAATTGGAACAAATTCTGTGCCTGTCGTTCGGGAAACTACTAAAAAGCCGGAACAATTCAAAGTCATTCCGGCCAACATCAATAAACACCACAAGCAGCATGTCTAATCAGTGGACAATACAAGTAAGAACTTTAGGAGCAACATATGACGCACTGATTGACACCGGCTATGCAAAGTCTTACATAAACGAAGTCTGTATGAAAGAATGTGTCCTAATAAAATTTCCATGATTAACCAGCACCAAGACCGAATAAAACTTCTAAAACTGGAGAACTTGGCCTACCCAATGGTTATAGGAATGGATGCACTTCAAAGGTGGGGAGTAAATTTAAACTTCAAAACAAAAAAATTTACAATATTTCCCACAAATAAGACTAGGAGAGTTAAATCTGCCAATACTGACCGGCTGTTTAATTTAAATAACATCCAAAACATGCAAGTAACAGACACACTAAAACTACAAACATTATTAAAAGCTAAAAAGAAAGCATGTAAGAAAATGAAGTATGGCTGCACATCTTTAGTTCAACATTCCATACGGCTAAAATATCCCACACTTCTTAAACAGAGATACTTTCCAAGAAACCCTAGAACAAACAAAACAATTAATGCAGAGGTAAATAAAATGTTAGGCAACGACGTTATAATCGTATTGGTAAAAAAAAGAACGGAAAACAAATGTTTTAAGTCGATTTTAGGCAGATAAATGCAGTTACCTTTAAAGACGCCTACCCTCTACCACAAATAAATGCTATATTAGACAAACTAAAAGAAGCAAAATTCATCAACTATAGACTTGCAGGATGGATACTGGCAAATCTCATTGGATATTAATAGTAAACAAATAACAGCATTTACAGTTCCCGGAAAAGGTCTGTTTCAATTTAAAAGAATGCAATTTGGCCTCCATTCAGCACCAGCCACCTTCCAACGTTTATTGGATAGAATCATCGACCCAGATTTAGAACTTAAAGCATTTGCCTATCTAGATGAGAATGAGAGACGCAAATTTAAGAGTGAATATATTTATGTGTTTTTGGAAAACAGAGCTGAAATACCTAGGTCATGTTGTGACTAGTAGAAGCATCAAATCAGATCCAGAAAAGGTAGAAGCACTACTTCAAATCCCTTTACCAAAGGGCATAATCGAACTCAAAAGGTTTATGGGTGCCACTTCTTGATACAGGAGATTTGTTGCTTTAAATAATTTATTTAAAAAAAAAAACAGAAATTCATTTGAACAAAGGAAGCAATAGATTTTTGAAACTTAAGGTAATGCTGGGCACAGCTCCCATCCTTACTTGTCCCGGTTTCGAAGAAACATTTATAAACAGCTAGTGACCAAAGATTAGGTGTAGCATTGACACAAATACAAAATGGTGAAAGGAAAAATATTTGTTATGAAAGCAGGTTGCTCAACAAGGCAGAAAAAAATTACTCTACAATGGAAAAAGGGTGCCTGGCCATTGTTTGGGCTATAGGAAAATTGAAGCACTATATAGAAAGATACAATTTTATTGCAGAAACAGACCACCTAAATCTAAAATGGTTACATTCATTAAAGAACCCTGCGGAAAGGGTTGCAAGATGGATAATAAACTTGCAACAACATGATTTTACAATCGAGTACAGGAAAGGAACTACAAATCAGTTGGCAGATACACTCTCAAGGGAACCATATAAACCTGCACCAAAAGAAGAAATCTTATTAATCACAGAAATTTCAAACTGGTGCAGCTTTGGCAAGAATCTTTGGAAAAAGATCTAACAAATATGCTAATTTCAAGTTAATAGATAGCTGGAATTGTAATCCTCATCATAATTCGATCAGTCCTGGAAATTATGCGTGCCTCTTACATTGGTAAAACAGGTTTGTGAAGAGAACCATGTACCACAATCAACCGGGCATTTAGGAATGGCAAAAACTATCAATAGGATTGCGGATAAATATTACTGGACCGGAATTACCAGAAACATTAAAAAACGTATACAAACCTGTAAGACATGTCAACAATATAAAACATCTCAACTTATAACACCAGGAATACAGTTACGGTGGACTTGATGGGTCCATTCCCAAGGTCCCCTAATGGCAACTGTTATTTGCTGGTCCGAACTGCAACATCAGCTAAAATTAAAAACATAATAAAAAATAGAATAATCTTGCAATTTAGTGCACCATCCTATATTATTTCAGATAATGCCAAGCAATTCAACGGCCACGAGTTTACCAACTTTCTAAATGAAAATGGCATTAAAGAAATCGAAACTCCTCCATATAGTCCTTAAGCAAACCCAGTGGAGAGAACAAATAAAACTCTCAAAACAATGATTGCCAGTTATTGCAATAAGGATAATCGAAAATGGAAGGAATTCATTCAAGAGTTACAATTTGCATTTAATACTGCAATCAGCAAATCGACAAAATTTTCTCCTGCGTACAAAAACAAATTAAAAAAATAAATAAATAAATAAATAAATGCTTATACATCCGGATATTTTATTTAAAAAAATTTCTCAGCCAGCATGAACGTCCTGGATATTGACTACTCTCCAAATTATTCACCAATAACACTGGGATTTTGACTGCACTCCGTTATACTACAGCTCTCCCCGGCTTCATGAAAATGGATTGCCAGAGACACCAGAGAAATCCATAGAAGTGATTAACTTGACGGAGCCCGAAGAATCACCATCCGACCTGAGGAAGCACACTACATCACCATCTCCAAGTAAAAAGAAGCCGCCACACATATTACTAAACCTGTTGATCAAACCACCCGTAGGACGACGTAGATCAAAGGGCTTAAAACCGATGAAACTGTTTGGAATAGATGGTAATTTCAACAGAGTGTACGTATCCCCCAAGGTGTTCAATTACCTAAAAAAATAATATGTCAATATTGTAATTCTAGAATATATCATATTTAAGTACAAACTATTCTCTTTTCTTTTTATAAGTAAAGGGAGAATTTAACAAACCTACCTACCTGCGAAAAAAAATTTCTTAAAAAAATATGACGGGTATTTTCTTTTTTCTCAAATATAGATAAGATATACTGAAAATTTTAGCCCTACGTTCTGAGATATCTTACAATGTATCCACAGAAATAACAGCGCACATACATACATACATATATATATTTATATTTTATTTTATTTTTATAGATAAGTTTATTATTTGGTTTTATCATATTTTTAATATTATGTAATACCGGTAAGGTTCAGAATGAAAATCAGGAATGCAATTTATGTAACAAACATTAATTGCATAACTGACTCCTGCACCTTTTAACCGTCATTTTTTTTTTTTAATTTTATTTTTTATTACTTGTAATTGTTTACACGGTTAATAAAGTTCTATTATTATTATTATTATTATTATTAATGTTAGTGGATCTGATGCCAATGGCAATATTGCACATCTTTGTCTTTTACTTGGCAATTCATAAAGTAATTTAGTTTGTTCTTCATCTCTTTCCTGTTCTCTTAGCTGATACACTAATGCTTTAATTTATGATTTTTGGTTCCATTTGTATAAAAACAAATGAAACTAAATTTTCATATTTTTTCAGAACAATTTTGAATTTTTTTCAATTTTAAGAAGTTTTTCTTTTAAAAACCGTTGTCGACTTTTCCTTTTCATTACGTTAAATTGAATTGCCTCTTTTATTTTAATTTCAAAATTGTGCGTAACTTTTTTAAATCGGTTTAGATTGGTATTAGCATTAATATTTTGCTGTACTATTGGGTTGCAATTTAAATGTGTGATTGTTTCTGTTATATTTTTTTCTGATATTATGCAAACCTGACCGGAATCAGGGGGTAAACCGGTCAGATTTGACTTCCCCCACACCCTTCACCAACGATAGACGGATAGCCACCTATTTTCAGGTCTTTGGGAAACAGTGCTGTACCTTGATCGACACTGGCTCCCAAAGATCATATGTGAATATCAAGTTTAGCCAGTGGCTTGATAGTCAGGGAGTGCCGTCCCTTCCATCCAGGAGACCATCCTCGTGGCCACAGGCAAATCCACAAATCTGACCACGGCGTACAACCTGCCAGTAACTCTACCAAGACGACAAGCCGACCAGATCCCGGTCCGAGAACTAGCCGGTATGATGCCCTCCTACTAGACTGCGATGTCCTGAATCAATAGGGCGTGATCGTAGACTTCGCAAATCGGTCAGTACGCTGCCAAAAAAATTCCGCTAGCGACACCGTCCATGTGATTACCCCGGCGACACCGGGCCCAAAACCCCCGGATGCAAGCCATCGTTAATGAAGATGTGGACAAAATGCTGTCCCAAGGGGTCATTGAACCGTCCCAGAGTCCGTGGAGTTCGCCGAATGTAGTCGTGCAAAAAAGAGATGGGCAAGCAAGATTTTGGGTCGACTTCCGAAAGGTGAACGAAGTCTCAGCAAAAGATGCGTATCCGTTGCCATTCATCAACGGGATTTTGGAGAAACTGCGTAGCTCCCAGTATTTCTCGACGCTAGATCTAAAGAACGGATATTGGCAGATCCCGTTGACACCGGATAGCAAGCCCATCACCGCCTTCACTATACCTGGCGGGGGGTTTTTCTAATTCAATGTAATGCCCTTCGGATTACACTCAGCCCCCGCTACGTTCCAGAGATTCCTGGACACGGTTATTGGCCCGGATATGGAACCCCGGGCTTTTGTTTATCTCGACGACATTATCATCCTGGGCCGAGACCAGCAAGATCACCTCCAAAACCTACAGGAAGTACTAAGTCGCATTCGTAACGCGGGTTTTACGGCTGAATCCAAAAAATGCCAATTTCTCCGCCAGGAATTAAAATATCTTGGCCATGTCGTCACTGGACGTGGGATACACACCGACCCCGATAAGATTGCCGCGATAGTGCAATTCCCAGCCCCGCAAAATATAAAGGAATTACGTCGTTTTCTGGGTATAGCGTCCTGGTACCGGCGTTTTATC
The DNA here is from genome assembly GCA_963932245.1 of Tachinus rufipes. Lineage (NCBI taxonomy): Eukaryota > Metazoa > Arthropoda > Insecta > Coleoptera > Staphylinidae > Tachinus > Tachinus rufipes. The sequence continues at coordinate 36,024,019 of OZ010750.1, read as the reverse complement.
CCAGAATACTCAACCATTACCAACTTGCTCAAGAAAAATACCCGATGGTCCTGGGAGCAGCCGCAGGAACGGCAGTTTAATTGTGTGAAGCACCTCTTCACCCAGGCCCCCATTCTGACTAGTCCCGACTTTATTTCCCTATTATTCCTACAAACCGACGCATCTGACTATGGAATTGGTGCTGCTTTCCTGCAAAGGGCAAAAGGGCACGATAGGGTAATAGTGTACGCCAGCCGGACCCTCAACCCGGCAAAGCGCAACTATTTGACGACAGAAAAGAAGTGTTTGGCCATTGTCTGGGCTATTCAAAAAATGAAGCTCTACCTCAAGGGCTACAAATTTACCGTAATTACGGATCACCAATCGCTCCGTTGGCTTCATTCCCTAAAAAGCCCTTCTGAGAGGATAGCGCGCTAGGCCATCTTACTCCAACAGTTTGACTTCGACATCGAGTACCGCAAAGGCGTTTTAAACCAGGTCGCCGATGCCCTCTCCCGTCAACCCACAAAAGAAGCCTCTCTCACCGAAGTCCTAACCGACACATGGTATTGAGATACCACCTTACACCCCGCAGGCCAACCCCGTCAAACGGGCCAACCGCATCATCAAAACCATGATCGCTCAGTACTGCAAAGCAAACCATCGGCTGTGGGATCAGCACAAACACGATTCAACTAACTTTTCCCCAGCCTACCTAAACTATGGCCGCCATGTATCGTTTCCAAGTTTTTCCACGTGACGGAGACCTTTTCGCTAATCCCCGGACCGGCCGCCCGTCTTTTACAGCCCAATTTAAGAAGTTCGAGGAGATACTGGAGCTGGTTCGAGTTAACCTTGCCGCCGCCCGGGAGCAGCAAAGCCATCATTACAACCTTCGACGACGCAATTGGGTCCTTAAGGAAGGTGACCAAGTAATGAAGAAGACTCACAATTTGTCCTCCGCCGTCCGTGGGTTTACCGCCAAGCTAGCTCCAAAGTTTGAAGGTACCATCATCATCAACAAAGTCCTGTCCGCCGTGAAATCAAATCCGCCGGCCTGACGGGCGGAAACTGTTTCATGTCCACGTCAATGACCTAAAACCCGCTCACTAAGTTGAACGTGACCCTGTAAATATTGTACATATTATGTGTTTGTCTGTGCACGTCCAAATAATTACATGCCTGTTAAAAGTTGTCCGTCAGATCACCAACCAAAGATGGACAACTTAACAGATCAGAACTTCCCTAGCCCCGCTCTGATCCGATCTCCACCGAGGACACCACCACGTCCCTCGGACTTATCCGACCAGGAATTATTTGCCATGGCTTCACCACCGATATGATCAGCAACAACCTCAGTAACAGCACGTCCGATGTCCGCGTCACTAATTGCCGTCACTACAAGCATCCGGAGTCTGCCAGTATGGCCAATGCAAGTCGCGTCGTGGGTTGTCCTGCCTCCACCATCCTATTCACCGCCCATTTCCATCAACGTTGGTGCGTGTCCGTCCGCGCGTCAGTGCTCAGAATCGGTTTTTGTGCCTGACCCTCGGTTTCCCGAGTAGTTACCGACCTGTCTCCGTCCGCTCGGTATACAGCGAGTTCAGCGCAGTGGACCCGTGCAGCGCCGGATCGACCCTAAGTGCCGGTTAGCTTTATCTAAAATAATCATGTTTTACTTCTTTGTCCCAGGTGCACACACCCAACTTCTTCTGTGCTCTTCCAGCGTCCGCGACCACTCCGTCAGTGAAAGTTAGCCCGGTAGCTGTTGCCTTCGCATTGTCCAGTTCCAGAGTGCCCGTTGACACTCCTAGGATCGTGCTAGCGTTGATTTTGAACGTTCTTGGATGAGTGGTATTGTCGAGGTGCATCATTTTCCACTCCAAGGGCCAACTATCATTGATTCCTCTATCGATGGCGGTTATGTAGCATTGTCTGGCATCTTTGGGTTTCGTGATGAACAAAGTTCCATTAAGCAAAGTTGATAATAGTATGAATGCGGTGCTATTCATTTTTGGTGCTCTTGACACTTTTTCTAGTTGCTCGGTAATCTTGACACTTTTTGCAGATACACTTTTCTGCAATGCATCTAAAACAGTTTTTTATGGGTGGAGGTGGTCCGTTTATGTGGTTCTCATCGGTTGGAAGGTTGTAATGCTTATGACAGGGAAGTCTTATTTGGAAATATAAATCATTCTTACATTTTTCAGGCAGGAAGTCCCACAATCTTTCCAAATTTAGTCTATATAGCAATCACAAATATTTTTCAGTCAGATAATTTACATATTCACCAGTTAACTTGTATTCATCATACAATTCAATGGCTTTATTTATAAATAAACTTCTCTCGACTTAGCTAATTTCATCGGAGCTGCATCCCGTCGAGTTTTGCACACATTTGCTTTTGCAATTCATAATCACAAATAATTTTTTTAACATTTATAATTTGCCTTAATAGACTTTCCAATCGATAGTCTAATTGCTGTTTTTGTTTTTGAAATCGATTTTTTAAAAGGCGTCGTTTAAAATGGTGACGTTCTTGACATCACCATTATCTATGTCTAACTGATTTTTGAATTTAGTGTCTCCACTTAATCAACGCATTGTTTGTAAATCCCACTTTTTTCTTACTTGGGAACAGGTCAGGTAAACATTTTTATTTTAAATTTGCAACCTGCGCAACTAGCGCTTTCCCTCTACATTAAAGCCACAAGGTCGCCGGGAGCCTGCTGCCGGAACCCTGCTGCCAGCAACATGCTGAAGGCCATTTTTGCAACACTGGAAATCGCACTTCCGGTCGCCATTTTTGATTCTGGGATAAAGATTACCACTTCCGGTCGCCATCTTGGATTTATGCTCGTTCGCTTGCTGCCGCTAGGTGGCTGCTCATCTATTGGACAGCGACATTCTTGCGAGGTATCTCGGTTAGGGGTGGTCCTACCCCAAATCTAATATAATTTTTGAAATTTCGGACTACCCCCCCAATTGGTTATTCCCAAATGCCACTTTGGCCATCTCGTTATATTTGGTCTAGCCCGACCGCAGTATTCTCTTACAGAAGTGAAGAAGGAGTGGAGATAAAATGTATTTCGAGACCCCCCCATGTAAACCTTATGGGATTTTGGCCCCGAACCCCCATAGCTTGTCTACTTCTGAGGAGTGATAAATTCTCTCCAGTGGTTCGGAATCCACTTAAAAACTGTAGGTCCCTTACAATGTAAGTTGCCAGCATTACAAGCAGAGAAGAGGCTAAGACGCCAGCAGTGGAGTATGGCTGACAAAGAAGAAGAAGAAAAATAATATTTACATGTTGCTCTCATTTTATGAAAATGATTTCAAATAGATTATCTAAGATAAGTATCAAATTAAATTTATTTAATTGCAAATCTTTTGAAAAGTGTTTATACTGTTATCTTCTAAAAAAAGCAAACATGTTGATGACGCTTTAACAATAATAATTACATCAAATATTGAAGATTTGATTTTAGAAAATTCGGATCATTTTGCCAATATTCATGTGGAAGTAGAGAAAGCTATTAACGATGATCATTTGTGTGAAAATAATGTATTATATTGTAAAGATTTTGCAAATTATATTTTGCAACATTATACGCCATTTGTTCCGTTGTGGACTTCAGTAATTAGAAAACATTGTTTTTCTAATTCAAATGTTAAATGTTGGATAAAAAATTTAAAACAAGATGTTTTAGAAGACAAGACAAACTTAAAAGTAGAAAGATTTATTAAAAAATTGCAAACTAATATATCTGCAGATTTAAAAGATTTAGAATTTAATATTAGTAATATTAGTAAAAAGCGAGATTTTACTGATGAAAAAAAGGTTGATAATCTAACTGCAAAGACGTCCAAAAAAGACAAAAACGTATTTTCAAGATGGCAACATATCCAGTCAATGAGGCAACACTTCTAGAAGAGGTGGATAAGGGAATATCTACCTACATATCTTTCACGTTCCAAATGGACAACTCCTACACAACACCTTGAAATTGGAGATATTGTAATTGTAAAAGAGGACAATATACATCCTATGAAATGAATCGTTGGACGTGTAATAGAACTTCACCCTGGAAAGGATGGAATACCTCGAGTAGCCATCGTAAAAACCTCATCAAATGAAATAAAACGAGCAGTAACCCGTCTAGCAGTCTTGCCAATTAATTAATTTGAAGAGACCTTGTCCCTTCAAGACGCGCCGACATGTTTGGATTTAACTATAATTTGTATATAATTAAAATTATAGTAGGATTACCGAAAGGGTGAATGATTAGAAAGGATTAGAAAATACCCGAAATTCAGCTGTTATTATTAAATAATAAAATTTAAGTGTATCTGTAAAGGGATTACTGTAATTTCGCAAAGATGATAATGACCATATTTTTCCCAGATGCTAAATCTATGTTATTGTAAATATCTTTTTAGTTTTTAATATTTTTTCGAACTTGTAGGAGTAACATCTAATAAACATTTTATATATATATATATATATATATATATTAAAGTCGTCTTTTATTCTGTCGGTATCATTCATTTACTATTGGTCGTAACAACCAAGCTTCTTTACGCGAAGCAAATAGTAGCCAATTATCAAGGCTAAGATACAAAAATATACAGGTAACTATAACATTTTAATAAAAATAAATTGACTTTAATATAATAACAATAAAAAAACCAATTTTCTTTTCAATCTTTCACAGGTACAAAAACATCTGCTGCTACTATTGAAATGAATCAATATTTGGAGGATAGTTTCTTACCAAGAGAAGATCCACTATTGTGGTAGAAAAACAATAACTACATGTATCCACTAATGGGTGAAATAGTGAAAACAAACATGAATAGCTTGCCACATCATTGCCATGTAAACGTATATTTTCAAAAGCAGGCAGTATAACTAGTGAACGAAGAACTCGGTTAAGTGCAAAGGATGTAAAAGAAATTTTATTTCTAAACAAAAATTCATATTTAATTACATAATTAAAAACAATCCCATCTCTACAAGAGACGCAGGAATCGTGGCTTCAGGCATCGACTGCACTGGAGTGGTTGGGGAAGGGATGGGTGGGTGAGGGTTCGCCGCGGTGGAGAGATTTAAAAATTATTAAACTAGCAAATAATTGATGGCTTTAGATGCTGTCGATATGACGCGTACAAGCAACGTGAAGCGTTCTGTCGCGCGGGATTTTATACCACTCTTTCATAACATCTAGCCCGGCATTCACTAAGGCATCACTTAAATCGACGTCGGTGATATTTAATGCAACGTTTTTTAAGACGCAGAAGAAAGTTACGGGACGAGTAGATTGTTGAGATTGGCGGGATTATATTAATCGGTTCTCCTAAGCAATTTTGAATTTGCTGCTTGCAGTGGTAAAGGTTTGGGGATAGATGAAATAATGTAGCTGTGTTTTTAAAACAGCGGGTCGTTGTAATGACAGTGTTTAGTTGGGACGGCGGAGCCCCCGTGCGCTTCGGTTGGTAGTGGGCCGGTGATTCACGTGCAAGTCTGTTCTTCCTCTCGTGAAGTTGAATTTGATATTCGTCTCCATATGAAGCGTTAATGTCCATTGTCTCAGGCCTGTTGTTGCGGGAATCGTCGGATCTGAGAACAGAGAACCTTTTGAGTTTGTGCGTTGATTGAATGTAGCGGAGGTAGTTAACGGGGTAGTCGGAATCGTAGTATTTGTCTTAGCAGTGGTTGGCGTAAATAGCGCGTTCGATGGTTGGTTCGGGACGGACCCGGTAACGGTATGATTATTCATTGTATATGCTTTCTCTATGAGAGTCAGCAGAAGAATGTTGAGAAAATGGATTATGTTATTGATTTTTTTATAGCTGATGATTATCTTAAGTTCGTATTGATAAATGATGGAGACACCAGGACCAATAATCTATATTTACAAAATAATTTAATTTTATCGTTTGAGATTTTGGTTTTTATTATTTTCTTCCGATTGTCGTTTATGTTATTTATAAACTAAACTATACAGTTCATAGTAAACTACCCCAATTCGCATATTTATAAATCAATATGCAAGCCTCTTCTAGATTATGCATTAATACTTTTTTCTCAATGCCGTAAAGAAACCCAAAACAACTTGCCACACACGTTGCTGAACGAGCATCTCTTAGTATCACCAAAATTGGACATCCAAATAATCCTCTCCACAGTATTCCGAACGATTCCTTGTACCAACTAACCCAGATAATACCTCTTCCCGTCCGTCACTCAGTATTAGAAGATTTTTTTTGTAATAAAATTGCTAACGTCAAAATAATAGCTAAACTTGCTATACCACCAAACCCGGAAAAAACTGTAAAATATAAATTTCCTCCTAAATCCATCTTTGAACATATACTTTCACTATCCAATATGAACATATAAACATGATTTGTTTAATAAAATTTAATTTTACATCGCCACAGTAAGTCTACGACTTGTTTAAAGTGGTTTGATGGGACCAACAGCTTAATACGTGACTTCCGAACCACGCTGGTGGATAAAGAGCAAGTTATCATTTCAGCCATATTTCGGGGATCGAACCCGGGACTGCTCGCATGATATGCAAGTGTTCTACCATTGAGCTATCACACCACTTAAGTATAAAACTTTGCGATCTGATTAGCAATTTAGGGTAAGCCAAAAATAGATGGCCGGTATAATAGGCAACTTAATATACACAAAAATTATTATGGGTTTAACCGCAGCCAACAAAAGTTATGTTGGCTCTGGTTAAGTGCCATGCCACTCATATGAAATATAACAGAGGTAGACTGGACAACAATAAAATTTACTAAAATGAGTGTAAGGGACAATGAGAAGTTGGAGGATCTCCAAATTAATGAGAATTCTGATAATAATAAGACAATCCAAATGGATGTAGAAGGTGCTGCAGGCAGCAGCAGCTTGGCAATAAAAAATTTAAAAAGGTATGCCTAATATATTTTTAAAATAATGTAGTAGGGTCCTATCAAATTCCTCATAAACCTAAACTGAATAAACTATTAGCTGAATAACCTAACTTTTAATTTAATTTATTTCATTAAATCCGCTGAGTATTGGCTGTAGGTTTTAATAAAATAAATTAAAGTAAAAGACAAAAATTAAAAAACTGGATTTGCTTGGTGGTACCGATGTGGGGACGATTGCCCGGATTTCCGTAGAATTACCCTAAATAGAGTGATCAATTACTTGTAACAAATAGTGACGTGTTGTAAAAAATTGAAGAGGTTGTATTATTTGCTCTGATCGAGCAAATTATAGCAACGTCATTCCTTGTTACTTCTAGGTGTTAAAAAGCTTATAAATAAATGCTTTTTAAATAGATTTTGATTTAGTTAACTTTTATACATATATGCATTTATAATGTTATATTATATGAAAATAACAAGAGCACAGTATATTTTAAGTATATACTAATAAATATGTATTTTTGTCTACAGCCGAATCTGAAAATAAAATTAAAAAACTGTGGAAAGAGTTGAAAGATATGAAAGGTGGCACTTCCGAAAATAAAAAAGTAAGGAATTTTTATTATTAAAAAAATTATTAAAGATATTGTATATCTAAACTTTCTTATACTCACAAACAAATTATCTGTTCAGATTGTACTAGATGTTACAAGTTAACTTCACCAATTGCTTTAAATTATCTATTTTTTATTTTTAGAAAATGAAAAGCAGAAGCCAACGATAGGAAAAAGAGGCAAGGAAAGGTGAAGGTAAATCTACATTTATTTATTATATCTATTTTTGTGTGATTTTTTGTCTTTTTCAGAAGCAACAAAACAACAAAGAGGCCGCCACAGGAGGAAACATTTATATATACAATAAATAATTTTTATTATTAATTTTTTGTTATTTTTTTTATTTAGAATTGTTTTTATTTACAGAGAATTATTATTTATTTATTATATTAGATTTTGTTAATTTCAATTCTTTTTATGTTTTATTTATTTGTTAACCCAACCCATTTTTTTAAATTCTGTTTGGTGAGATATAAGATTAGGGTGTGTCGGATTCTTACCGTCTAGAACCCTTTCCCACATATACACATTATGTAAGTACCTGAAATATTATATTTTTTTAAACTAACAATAATTTTATATAAAATATATAGATAAGGTTAGGTTAGGTTAGGTATGGGAAATGTAAAATCCGAGTCGGTGTACCGAACTGTAAAAGCGCAAAAAAAATGCTCGATAGAAGTAGCGATGACTATGACACTATACGTGAGCGTATATAGCAAAGAACAATTGCACATATCCAAATATCATGCTTTATTAGATTTGTATCTAGACGCGACAGGTTCAGTGGTTAGAAAACCAAACCAGTCTTCAAAAAAAGGTCTATATTAAGCTGGCGTTGTGCAACTTAATAACAACAACAAAATTTTGCCAGTACTAAAATTAATTTCAAGCAAACACGGTTCTGCTACAATATCGTCTTGGTTGTTAGAATATAAGCAGTATTGTCTTCTAAGAAACCATTGGCCACCTTTCAAAACTGTAACAACCGATTTCAGTATGGCGCTAATCAATGCAGTATGTATTTCCTGGAATTCCACATACTTGGAAAATTACTATAATAAAATCCACGATCATCTGGTGTCTTTGGACAATATACCCTCAAACACGCACATAAAATTACGGTGCGCACATTTTATAAAATTAATGTCTAGAGATTGCACAAAGCACTTTAAATGCAAACTGAAAAAACAGTTATCATGCAAGTATTGGCAAGTTTGTTTAATAAATCAAATTTTGGTAATATTGAACGTACGTTTCAATATTTAGTTATTATTACCCTCACAAAGTACCAATCGTCGGAGATTGTAATGGTTAAGAACAAACTGTTCAATCAAACCACCAATAACGACAACTCAAAGTGGCACGAAGATACCCAAGAAATAGTATATGCGCCAAAGAGTTCGAACACGTTTTGCAAAATTTAAAAATTTTATCAAATGTTCAATGGTCTATATTTGTGTCTTGATAATTCAATTGATAATACAAATATCAATAAACCGTTCAATTCTTTCTTTAGTCCAGTATTTATTAAAATGTCTTTTAAAAAATATGTGCCTTACCATTGTGCTCAGCAATTACATCCGAACGTAAAAGTAATGCTCCAGTAGAAAACTGGTTTGGACTAGTGAAAAATAATATTCTTCAATATAGTCTTCAGCAAAAATGTTCTCGTTTTGTTAGAATAATTTGAGAAGTGGAAGCTGGATATACCCAGAATTAGATGTGCGTTCCAAAAACGTAAAAATGCACAAGATCAGGATCTGACCGTCAAAACTAAACGCAGAAAAACTAAACAAACCTATTTTAAAGTATCAAAAATGATCAAAACTGCAATGTTTATGGCATTTGCAAATGTTAAAGTCTTCTTTTCCTCTGCCAATCTATCCTGCACCGATCCTTTAATAAATCCCGTTACAAAAATGTCTCTCAATATCATTTCCAATTGTCCTGCTTCGAATTCGCAATTTGCCGCTAATCCACGTATGCGTGCTGACAATTCCTGCACAGTTCTGCTTCTTATATTTTTGCATTATGAAATTTTTCTCGATTTGTGTGATTTGTGAAAACACTACTTGTTGTTTAAAATGCTGATACATCAAATCTATTAATTCTTTATATGATTTAGCTTCTGGTGTCGCGGGAAGTGATAAATTATACAATAGCTTATACGCTTCTTCGTATAAACTATTTAACAAAATTGCTCTTTAAATTTCATTTGCTTCAATTTTGTTTGCAAGATAGTAATTGTTTAATCTTGCCGAATATAAGTAGTGATGCAAAGAGAGTTCTACGCCAAATTTGTCATTTGATTTACTAAGGCTTGAAATTTACAATATTTCCGCCATCTTGGATTTTATTTTGGAGTGGAGGGCAAGCGCCATCTTGGATTTTATTATTTTTCCGCCATCTTGGATTTTATTTTAGAGTGGGGAGCAAGTTTTTATTTTAAAAAATGTTTGCCGATGCCGGGGTTTGTTCCGAGGACCCTTGGTGTAGAATCCAACAATCTAAACAACTAGACCACGAAGCCTAATCATTTGAATGAGTTTAATGATGGTATATATAATATAGATAATATTTAATGCATGCTTAAATGTAAATAGTGTTGCCTATACGGAGAATTAAATATAAGAAATTATTTTATATTTTAATAATTATTATTTTATTAAAAAATGTTGGCGGTGCCGGGGTTCGTTCCGAAGACCCTTGGTGTAGAAACTAACAATCTAAACAACTAGACCATGAAGCCTAATCATATGAAGAAGTTTATTGATGGTATAATTAATAATTAAATTATGATTAAGTGTAAATAGTGTTGCCTATACGAAGAATTTAAGAAAATATTTTATATTAACTTAATATATGCATAATATAATAATAAAGTTTTTAGCAAATCTAGTCATCTATTTTAAATCTAATAAGGTACTTGTTTGAATTTATTATCTATTGTAATGGAGCTCTTTTATGTTGTATGTATATAATGTTAAAAAAATATTGATAGGTCAATGACATCGTTTGCTAAATATGTATAGGTGAATTTGCAGATTTAAGTAAAGACACAGGCAGAAATTATAATCTATTGACGATTAAGCAGTTTAAAATGACATTAATTAATTACGTACACACAACTAAAATAATATCGACATAATCAATATATAAGCTATGGTTAAGAATTTACTGTTGAAACGTTGGCATACAATAAATAAATAAATAAATTAATTAATAAATTAATCTTATGACATAAGAATTTTTGTCGATATATACTATCTATTGTAGTGGTGCTCGTTTTTTTTAGTATAATATACATACAGTTGAGAGATGCTGAGAAGCACTTAGAGACATTTTCAATCATTAGTATGGTTAGAATGATAATGAACAGTGTTAAACTGCAAAAAAGTCTACATATAAAATTGAAACAACATATTTTAAATATAAGGAAGTTGAAACTAACAATTGATTATTACGAGAAAGAAAAACTGTTACGCTCTAGTTTTGAAAAACTAGCAATGTAGCAATAAATATTATTAATCTATTCAATGTTTTCTTTATTTATTCTATGAAACTCTTTTATATTTATTATTATTATACTCATATTGTTTCATATGTTTATTATTATTTTCATTAATTAATATATTATTTTTTAAACATGTTGTAGAATAATATATTAATTAATAAACATAATAATAAACATATGAAACAATATGAGTATAATAACAGTAAATATTATTAATCTGTTGTTTTATACAGCTACTAAAATCAAACTACGTATTTAAATTGACCTAAAGAGGTTTTTATCTCTCCTTCCCTATGTAATAAATTGTATAAATAGATCAATTAAAGAATATATATATTAGTTTTACTCCATCTATAATATAATGGAGAATCAACAATCTAAATATTACATTTCTGCATACTCACAAGCAATTGGTGAAGAGATTCAATTGTCAGAACGAGAATTGATTATATTAGCTTGTGATTATTTAGTCAAAGATGCTTTAAATATCTTAAATAAAATTAAAGAAAAATCAGCAGAACATTATAACGATTTTGGAGAAAAACATGTTATCTTTACGGATGATTATGATTTCATTAATGAGCCAGACCTCTACAAGAAATATGTAAAATAGATTATCCAATGGTTTATTATTGTATAGAGACTGGAAGTAAGTGGAATGAAGACGTATATTACGTACTGTATGAAGGCAATACTTCAATCACACAAACTTGTAAAAAGTTGCAAGAAAATAATTACATCATCGAGAATCCATCTAATACTAGGATGAAATTATTAAAAATGGTGGATAATGCAATAACTGCGTACTTTGATTGCACACTTGATGAAAACACAATTAAGTATTTACCTACGGAATATATCAATATGCTGCAAGGTCTTGAGCTGGAAAAAGTGCACCATTTACTTTCCTTTTACGAGAAACAAAATAGCAGACATCGTCTACCCTGTCATATACATTACAATCCACCCCATCATGGGCCACCACCACCAATGTATTTGTGTTATTCATGTAACACTAATCAACATGAGTTAAGTGAAGAAGTCTAATTGTAATAAATAATAATTAAAAACATTTGTAATAAAACAATATAATAATAAAAACGACTTTTATTTAAAATACTTTATAATACATTTAATTTATCTATCCAACTATTTTGCGATTTATCTAATCCCAACCATTTGTCATGATGTTTGGCCTTTTGTAGTTCCTCAAACAAATATGTTGTTGGAGACGTAATCTTTTTTTAACTATTTTGAAAAGTTCTGTAGACCAAAATTGGTGGTATATCCTTTTGCAAAAAATGTTTTTTGTTTGCTTATACGAACTATGTCGCCGAGTTTAAATTTACTCTTAGCTTTTATTTTTATGTGTGAATAGACAGTAGTATGTAGATTTTTTTTTGTATAGAAACTGGAAGTAAGTGGAATGAAGACGTATATTACGTACTGTATGAAGGCAATCACACAAACTTGTAAAAAGTTGCAAGAAAATAATTACATCGGCCAGAATCCATCTAATACTACGAATAAAATATTTCAGCTGTGGAATTAAAATTAATTAAAATATAATTCGACTGGACCAGGATTCGAGAACCTGAGCTGGTAGTGATATCCAAACTAAGCACATCGCCTGTAGCAAGTGCGCCACAGAGAGTTCTTAAAAGTGCAAAGTTTTTAGTAGTAGAGATAATATTAAGTTTCGAATTTATTTAATTAAATAATAGAAATAGGGTGTACATTGAGTTGCATATGCGTAAGACTTAATAGCGGCCTCTATACTAAATCCAAAAAGTAAAATTTATACAGTAATCGCCCTCTATAATAAGATTAGTGAAGTAAAATAAATTCAAATAAAAAAAATTATAAAATGTAAAGCCAGCAGCGAGGCTCAAACCAGAGATCAAGCAAACTTGGTCGGGCGCCTTAAACCATTAGGCCATGAAGCCAGTATGGCAAACATACGTTTTAATGATTAATATAAAATAGGTTTGTAAGAATTCTATTAACAAGCATTAAAAAACAATTTTGTTTATCTCTACATTTATCTCTCACGAAGGCCCACTAATAAATATAGTTAAAACACGTAAAATTAATGAAAGTATATTAATTGCTTAATCTTTTGAACTGTATTTTATTTTTAACTTTATCTAATTTAATGCTCAATAAAAGTCCGACTTTATAACATATTTGATAAAATGTGTAGAACCATATAGGCGGGAATACTAAAAAATATATAAAGAAGTCCAAGAATAATAATATAATTAATAAAAAAACTAAATCAGAACAATATTCTGTTTGGAAGACAGACGCAATTGCAATTTAATTCATTTATTAAATTAAGTATTAAAACAATAATTTAAAAATACAACAACAAAGACCACCTTACTTGATGTCGACAAAAGATTAATAAGCCGGTAATGAAATCATTTCATAACTTAAGAATTTTCAACAATTAATGTGGATAATATAAAAAATAAATTTAACAAGTTTGGTAAAACATTATACGCTAATGTTTCATTCACTCACAGATTCATTCTTCTTTCACTCACACAATCATGCATCATTCATACAGATTAAAACATTTTAAAAATTATTATGATTAATAAAACAATACAAGGTCCGCAGAAATGTCGGAATCATGTTTACAGAAATTTTGTTTTGAGCTTAAAACTAACTAACCTAATTTAACTATTTACAATATTATAAACAAAAACTAATCTAACCTAACCCTAATATATACAATATATACAATAATATGTACACAGTTTGTACAAAAAAACAATAATTTTGATCCAAAAAGAAAAGTTAACAGGGAAGGTAATATTAAATCAATCGTTTTGGTTGAAGATAGGCAAGCACTGGTAGCTGAGCTTATGTTTTATTCTAAGACAGACGCTTTAGACCACTAGACTATCAAGCTGAGTTGATAAAAAAGCATTTTAATAGTTAATATAAAATAGGTTTGAAAGAAAAACTGTGACCTTTCTTTTGTTTGTTTGGCCAAAGCCGCGGATAATTTTGAGTTTTTAATTAACGGCTTACTACGAGCTAGCAGCGGAGACCTGGGGAGGGGTTCAATAAGTTTAAATAAAACAGTAATTACCGAAAAATCAATTATATAATTCCGCAAACCGGACATCACATAGAATTTTACATATCTTAGACAAAGTAAATAGGGCGCCACCTAGGTATAAAGGCCTAGGACCTTGATTAACATTTAATTAATTAATTAAATTATTTATATTTAAATTGGTACCAATAGTGAAACACTTGAAGAGTTGAAATTAAAGTGATAAATTAATTTATAATGCCGCGACAATTTTAAATACAAGATTAGTATTAATATAAATGGTAACTCTTATCTGTAATCTCGCGATGATGATGTTACGGACTCCATGCGGTGGTCAGTCATTCTTTAAATTGGAGTTTGTTAATCCATTACTGATTCCAATCCGGCTGCTTTCTCTTTGTCCATTAATTTTATTCTATTCCGCCATATATGCGGCTTTCATTGGCACGTGTATGGAGATTCCAGCGGAAGGGTGAAAAGGGCATTAAATTAACACATCACGTGGTAAGAAAAATGTCGATTAACACTAGCACACGTAACCCAATGCTAACGTTACATAGAAATTACATAGATAAAAAAATTAACTACCTTTAGTTATTGGGCGGCCTTCTTGAAACTTTATTAAAACCAGGGCATCAAATATCAAGTATTTGCACTCTTAAGCGCGAACTGATGCTTACGACGTACCCTGGCAGAGAGAGCTATCCGTACCCAAGGAACGTAAAAGAGCGCTCACGGTACATTTTTTTCTACTCGCACAAAAACATTTTATTTTTATTATTCTTGAACACAATTTTTTGTTTTAAAACCGCAATTTCTTATTTCTTATAACAACAACAATTTATTATCCGGCTTATAAAATAATATAATTGATATTAATTACATACTATTTATTCATGAGATATACAAATGAGAAACTGTGAGGGTTCAATTTATGATTGGCTTTAATCTAATATTATCTATTTAATTTTGCTGGTTAAAGTACCCAACGCTATGGGGTTGATCAGGCTCCATAAGGCGCTGGTTTAGCTTTGTCAATTGTCACGTTACAAAACATTGAGATAAGTAAAATAATTAAATAACAAATTCGCTATCATATCTTGAAATAGTATATAATTTTATTAGCAAATTATTAACTTGATGGGAAAATAATTATAAGATTATTAATTCGTCCTTATTTAATATTCAGACATTAAACAATTAATACTTTTAAGCCCGAGAAGGCCAATTAGGGTATAAAACAATAATATAGAATATAATTAATTATAAATTACTAATGTTTAAAGCGGTAAACATGATATCTGAAAATAGTCGTAAGTATTTTTGCAAATAAAATATATTGCGTTTTATTAATTATATAATTCAACAGTTGCAAACTCTATGGCGTTTCTAGATGCTTCTCTTAAAAAATATGATGAAAAATTAAAGAAAAAAAGATATCTGGTTGGAATAAACACATACTCTATTAATCACTCTTCTACAAAATATAAATTTCTCTGCTTAAGTCCTGCTATATGTTTTACTCTAATAACTAAGATATAGGTGGAAGAAGGTG
Organism: Tachinus rufipes; assembly: GCA_963932245.1. Classification (NCBI taxonomy): domain Eukaryota; kingdom Metazoa; phylum Arthropoda; class Insecta; order Coleoptera; family Staphylinidae; genus Tachinus; species Tachinus rufipes. Next base: position 36,008,354 of record OZ010750.1, on the reverse strand, counting down.
AATAATTTTATGTCATAAAGAATGACAAGAATTTCTTGCAGTCGATGTGACAAAATTTACCCTACAGCATAGCATTGCAGCGGATCATAAAATAACCGTGGGATGTTACAAGGAGCATGAAACAATCAGTAGTATTGAATGCAGAAGTTTCAGAATAATTATAACAATTAAAACTCTATATAATCTGTATAAATTAAGTGGCATTGTACATTATAAACTAGCATTATTAAAATCGCTAATTTTTTTTAGGATTTTTATCACAGCATCTTATATACTTGTACAAAAAAGATAGAAGGTGATCTGTATAGTAATATTAATCTAGCACTTGCATCGTACGGTATATCTGAAAAAAAATCTATGCATGTATGAGGTGTTAAATTTATCATTTAATAAAATTGTTGAAGATTTCAATCTAATGAAATAAATAAATACTAATAATAAAAATGTTTTACTTAATATACCTACATATGCAGTAAGCAATATTATCTATGCTAAAATAATTGTAATCTACGCGTAATGGAATTCCGATTAATTAATTAATAACAAATTAACATTGACCTCGAATATGTTTAGATAAGCAGAAACATGAATACCGAGCAAATTATGTAACAATTAAGCAATATAAGATAATTCATACAATGTAAAAATTGTATCTTCGGGAGCACACTTTTTTGAATAAAAAATATGAGATAAGTAGAACAATTAAATAACATTTCCGCTATCATATCTTGACATTTGATCTCTCTCAGATTCTACTAATAAATATAGGTATTGAAAAAATATAACGTAATTCTAAATAAATTATTTTAATTTAAGAAAATAAATATTCATTATTATTAAATTGATTATAAGAAAAAAAAAATTATAATTTTAAATTTGTAGTTTATCGATGTGGAAATTGGATATCCGCAACACACTTTTTTTCAAAAGTTATCTAATTTTATTATATAATTGAACTAATATTTTTGCGGTATATAAGTGGAAAATATTCGATTTATAGAGTCAGTTCCCTCAATCAAACAGTAAAATGGATTTTGCCTTATTGAATAACGCTTGTGGGTTAAACAAACTAAAAGGCTGGTGGAACTGAATATCAACATACAATATACGATATATGCAGTTAAAAAAATGACTATATACGGAAGAGCAATCTTGTTTACATTAGAAGATTGTGAAGTATAGATGCCGAAGAAAATTAACTCGGCATTCACAAAAGAGGCGATAGAAGATTTCAATAAAAGTTTTGCTGGAAGGAAAGCTCTTTTCGTAATAGAGCATAAAAAGATGTATGGGCAATAAATCCCAATTTTTGAATTTCAAGATGGTGAGTTTTAACAAATTATTAATTTATTTAAATTAATTTTTAGTTTTTTATGTTACAGACGACTCAAACAACAGCCAGTTCCTTTTGTCGTGATTTGTAAGCGCCACATTATAGATTTAATAATAATAATGATATGTAATAAAATAAAATAAAATAAATGTGCTGTAACATAATTTTATAGTTTTATATAACATTTATAATACATTTGATTTAGCTATCCAACTGTTTATGCTGTAAATCTGTATTATCTATAGGGTCATTTATATATTTAATTTGTTTATTATTTAAATTATAGTTCCCATCAGATGTCAATGAAAACCCACTAGTAGTTTTTGTAGTTGCAGCGTTAATCAATATCTACCAAACTTATCGACGCTCATATCTCAAAGACGCTTAATTTGCAAAAGAAAAGAGATTACGATCAAAGTTATTCAATTCAATTCCTCAATTATTGATAATATTTCGTTTTTATGTAAATTGTTACCAGCCATTTTAGATGCGTACAATAATTTTAATCTTTCAACTAGTTCCGAAAAAATATTTTCTTACAAATAAATCTCATCTTAGTTTTCTATTACTTGCTGTTATAATCAATTGAAATAAATATTCAATTTTAATGATGCTTCTATAATTAATTTTGTATTATTTGCTGATCAATACCAGAATTACAATACATATAGTTGCTGGCATTTATGCTTGAAATTTTTATATAAATAATAAACACATTTTAATGTTGTAATTTTCTAGAAAGTTTAATAAGCTGTAAGATTGATAATTATGATTAATGCGAGCACTTGCACATAATAGAAATAATGAAAACAAAAAATTTTATTATTCACTTCATCATTATTTATTGCTTTCAACATTTGTGTGATGTTTTTCTGTTACTTTGATACGCTTTTCGTTATCCATCACATCTTCATCTTTGTGTTTATAAACATCCTCATTAGAATTAGAATCCCTATTGAAGTTTTCATTGAGGATTTTTTCATCATTACCATGCTTCTTCTTCAAATGTCTACTATAAGCATCACTACGTGAAAATGTACTTATGCAATAAGCACATTCAATTTGAGCGCGTTTGCAATGAGTTCTCTCATGTCTTTTTAGTATTTGAAAGCTTGAAACTTTCTTTTTGCATACTGTACAAACAAATACTGCGTATGTTTGTGTGTTTATATCGGATGGCACATCTTCAAATTCTTTCAGACACTTAGGAAATATTTTGAGTAATGGCAAATTTGCAGAATAATTTATAATTGGATCAGGTTTTACATGATAGGTTTCATTAGGAGTGTTGAAGCAACTATTCCCTGATCTCGCGTCGTACAGAATTCCCATCTTGAGAGTAAAACGTTTGTTTAATACTGAACTTTTATTGCTTGATTCTATTTAGAACTTTTTTTCAATAGTACATTAGCAGGTGCCAGTAAGTATCGATCAGCCACTGTAACTTTAGCAGCCGATTCACTGCTGATAAGCCACCAATTAGCCACCAATAGCCACCGATTAGCAGTAATAAGTGGACAGAGAGTGGATGAAAAGTGGATGCAAGTAGATTAAAAAGTAAATGCAAGTGGATGGAGCTCTCAATTAGGCACCAATTAGCCACCGTTAGCTACCAATTTGCGACCATTAGCCACCGAGTAGCCACCGTTAACCACCGAGTAGCCACCGATTAGCCACTGTTAGCCACCAATAGCCACCGATTAGCAGTAATAAGTGGACAGAGAGTGAATGAAAAGTGGATGCAAGTAGAATAAAAAGTAAATGCAAGTGGATGGAGCTCTCAATTAGGCACCGATTAGCCACCGTTAGCTACCAATTAGCCACCGTTAGCCACCAAGTAGCCACCGACTAGCCACCGATTAGCCACCGATTAGCCACCGATTAGCCACCGATTAGCTAATGTTAGCCACCAATAGCCACCGATTAGCAGTAATAAGTGGACAGAGAGTGGATGAAAAGTGGATGCACTTAGATAGAAAAAGTGAATGCAAGTGGATGGAGCTCTCAATTAGGCACCGTTAGCTACCAATTAGCCACCGTTAGCCACCGATTAGCCACGGATTAGCCACTGTTAGCCACCAATAGCCACCGATTAGCAGTAATAAGTGGACAGAGAGTGGATGAAAAATGGATGCAAGTAGATTAAAAAAGTGAGTGCAAGTGGATGGAGCTCTCAATTAGGCACCGATTAGCCACCGTTAGCTACCGATTAGCTTCCAATTAGCCACCGTTAGCCACCGAGTAGCCACCAATTAGCCACTGTTAGCCACCAATAGCCACCGATATGCAGTGATAAGTGGACAGAGAGTGGATGGAAAGTAGACAAAGAGTGGATGGAAAGTGGAAACGGTTGCTACTCGGTGGCTAACGGTGGCTAATTGGTGGCTAATCGGTGGCTAACGGTGGCTAACGGTGGCTAATCAGCAGTTAATCGGCGGCTAAAGTTACAGTGGCTGATCGATACTTACTGGCACCTGCTAATGTACTATTGAAAAAAGTTCTAAATAGAATCAAGCATTAAAAGTTCAGTATTAAACAAACGTTTTACTCTCAAGATGGGAATTCTGTACGACGCGAGATCAGGGAATAGTTGCTTCAACACTCCTAATGAAACCTATCATGTAAAACCTGATCCAATTATAAATTATTCTGCAAATTTGCCATTACTCAAAATATTTCCTAAGTGTCTGAAAGAATTTGAAGATGTGCCATCCGATATAAACACACAAGCATACGCAGTATTTGTTTGTACAGTATGCAAAAAGAAAGTTTCAAGCTTTCAAATACTAAAAAGACATGAGAGAACTCATTGCAAACGCGCTCAAATTGAATGTGCTTATTGCATAAGTACATTTTCACGTAGTGATGCTTATAGTAGACATTTGAAGAAGAAGCATGGTAATGATGAAAAAATCCTCAATGAAAACTTCAATAGGGATTCTAATTCTAATGAGGATGTTTATAAACACAAAGATGAAGATGTGATGGATAACGAATAGCGTATCAAAGTAACAGAAAAACATCACACAAATGTTGAAAGCAATAAATAATGATGAAGTGAATAATAAAATTTTTTGTTTTCATTATTTCTATTATGTGCAAGTGCTCGCATTAATCATAATTATCAATCTTACAGCTTATTAAACTTTCTAGAAAATTACAACATTAAAATGTGTTTATTATTTATATAAAAATTTCAAGCATAAATGCCAGCAACTATATGTATTGTAATTCTGGTATTGATCAGCAAATAATACAAAATTAATTATAGAAGCATCATTAAAATTAAATATTTATTTCAATTGATAATAAAAGCAAGTAATAGAAAACTAAGATGAGATTTATTTGTAAGAAAATATTTTTTCGGAACTAGTTGAAAGATTAAAATTATTGTACGCATCTAAAATGGCTGGTAACAATTTACATAAAAACGAAATATTATCAATAATTGAGGAATTGAATTGAATAACTTTGATCGTAATCTCTTTTCTTTTGCAAATTAAGCGTCTTTGAGATATGAGCGTCGATAAGTTTGGTAGATATTGATTAACGCTGCAACTACAAAAACTACTAGTGGGTTTTCATTGACATCTAATGGGAACTATAATTTAAATAATAAACAAATTAAATATATAAATGACCCTATAGATAATACAGATTTACAGCATAAACAGTTGGATAGCTAAATCAAATGTATTATAAATGTTATATAAAACTGTAAAATTATGTTACAGCACATTTATTTTATTTTATTTTATTACATATCATTATTATTATTAAATCTATAATGTGGCGCTTACAAATCACGACAAAAGGAACTGGCTGTTGTTTGAGTCGTCTGTAACATAAAAAACTAAAAATTAATTTAAATAAATTAATAATTTGTTAAAACTCACCATCTTGAAATTCAAAAATTGGGATTGATTGCCCATACATCTTTTTATGCTCTATTACGAAAAGAGCTTTCCTTCCAGCAAAACTTTTATTGAAATCTTCTATCGCCTCTTTTGTGAATGCCGAGTTAATTTTCTTCGGCATCTATACTTCACAATCTTCTAATGTAAACAAGATTGCTCTTCCGTACATAGTCATTTTTTTAACTGCATATATCGTATATTGTATGTTGATATTCAGTTCCACCAGCCTTTTAGTTTGTTTAACCCACAAGCGTTATTCAATAAGGCAAAATCCATTTTACTGTTTGATTGAGGGAACTGACTCTATAAATCGAATATTTTCCACTTATATACCGCAAAAATATTAGTTCAATTATATAATAAAATTAGATAACTTTTGAAAAAAAGTGTGCTAGCGGATATCCAATTTCCACATCGATAAACTACAAATTTAAAGTTATAAATTTTTTTTTCTTATTATCAATTTAATAATAATGAATATTTATTTTCTTAAATTAAAATAATTTATTTAGAATTACGTTATATTTTCTCAATACCTATATTTATTAGTAGAATCTGAGAGAGATCAAATGTCAAGATATGATAGCGGAATTGTTATTTAATTATTCTACTTATCTCATATTTTTTATTCAAAAAAGTGTGCTCCCGAAGATACAATTTTTACATTGTATGAATTATCTTATATTGCTTAATTGTTACATAATTTGCTCGGTATTCATGTTTCTGCTTATCTAAACATATTCGAGGTCAATGTTAATTTGTTATTAATTAATTAATCGGAATTCCATTACGCGTAGATTACAATTATTTTAGCATAGATAATATGCTTACTGCATATGTAGGTATATTAAGTAAAACATTTTTATTATTAGTATTTATTTATTTCATTAGATTGAAATCTTCAACAATTTTATTAAATGATAAATTTAGCACCTCATACATGCATAGATTTTTTTTCAGATATACCGTACGATGCAAGTGCTAGATTAATATTACTATACAGATCACCATCTATCTTTTTTGTACAAGTATATAAGATGCTGTGATAAAAATCCTAAAAAAAATTAGCGATTTTAATAATGCTAGTTTATAATGTACAATGCCACTTAATTTATACAGATTATATAGAGTTTTAACTGTTATAATTATTCTGAAACTTCTGCATTCAATACTACTGATTGTTTCATGCTCCTTGTAACATCCCACGGTTATTTTATGATCCGCTGCAATGCTATGCTGTAGGGTAAATTTTGTCACATCGACTGCAAGAAATTCTTGTCATTCTTTATGACATAAAATTATTCACATTCTTCCACCTATATCTTAGTTATTAGAGTAAAACATATAGCAGGACTTAAGCAGAGAAATTTATATTTTGTAGAAGAGTGATTAATAGAGTATGTGTTTATTCCAACCAGATATCTTTTTTTCTTTAATTTTTCATCATATTTTTTAAGAGAAGCATCTAGAAACGCCATAGAGTTTGCAACTGTTGAATTATATAATTAATAAAACGCAATATATTTTATTTGCAAAAATACTTACGACTATTTTCAGATATCATGTTTACCGCTTTAAACATTAGTAATTTATAATTAATTATATTCTATATTATTGTTTTATACCCTAATTGGCCTTCTCGGGCTTAAAAGTATTAATTGTTTAATGTCTGAATATTAAATAAGGACGAATTAATAATCTTATAATTATTTTCCCATCAAGTTAATAATTTGCTAATAAAATTATATACTATGTCAAGATATGATAGCGAAATTGTTATTTAATTATTTTACTTATCTCAATGTTTTTCTTTCAAACCTATTTTATATTAACTATTAAAATGCTTTTTTATCAACTCAGCTCGATAGTCTAGTGGTCTAAAGCGTCTGTCTTAGAATAAAACATAAGCTCAGCTACCAGTGCTTGCCTATCTTCAACCAAAACGATTGATTTAATATTACCTTCCCTGTTAACTTTTCTTTTTGGATCAAAATTATTGTTTTTTTGTACAAACTGTGTACATATTATTGTTTATATTGTATATATTAGGGTTAGGTTAGATTAGTTTTTGTTTATAATATTGTAAATAGTTAAATTAGGTTAGTTAGTTTTAAGCTCAAAACAAAATTTCTGTAAACATGATTCCGACATTTCTGCGGACCTTGTATTGTTTTATTAATCATAATAATTTTTAAAATGTTTTAATCTGTATGAATGATTGTGTGAGTGAAAGAAGAATGAATCTGTGAGTGAATGAATCATTAGTGTATAATGTTTTACCAAACTTGTTAAATTTATTTTTTATATTATCCACATTAATTGTTGAAAATTCTTAAGTTATGAAATGATTTCATTACCGGCTTATTAATCTTTTGTCGACATCAAGTAAGGTGGTCTTTGTTGTTGTATTTTTAAATTATTGTTTTAATACTTAATTTAATAAATGAATTAAATTGCAATTGCGTCTGTCTTCCAAACAGAATATTGTTCTGATTTAGTTTTTTTTATTAATTATATTATTATTCTTGGACTTCTTTATATATTTTTTAGTTTTCCCGCCTATATGGTTCTACACATTTGATCAAATATGTTATAAAGTCGGACTTTTATTGAGCATTAAATTAGATAAAGTTAAAAATAAAATACAGTTCAAAAGATTAAGCAATTAATATACTTTCATTAATTTTACGTGTTTTAACTATATTTATTAGTGGGCCTTCGTGAGAGATAAATGTAGAGATAAACAAAATTGTTTTTTAATGCTTGTTAATAGAATTCTTACAAACCTATTTTATATTAATCATTAAAACGTATGTTTGCCATACTGGCTTCATGGCCTAGTGGTTTAAGGCGCCCGACCAAGTTTGCTTGATCTCTGGTTTGAGCCTCGCTGCTGGCTTTATATTTTATAATTTTATTTATTTGAATTTATTTTACTTCACTAATCTTATTATAGAGGGCGATTACTGTATAAATTTTACTTTTTGGATTTAGTATAGAGGCCGCTATTAAGTCTTACGCATATGCAACTCAATGTACACCCTATTTCTATTATTTAATTAAATAAATTCGAAACTTAATATTATCTCTACTACTAAAAACTTTGCACTTTTAAGAACTCTCTGTGGCGCACTTGCTACAGGCGATGTGCTTAGTTTGGATATCACTACCAGCTGAGGTTCTCGAATCCTGGTCCAGTCGAATTATATTTTAATTAATTTTAATTCCACAGCTGAAATATTTTATTCGTAGTATTAGATGGATTCTGGCCGATGTAATTATTTTCTTGCAACTTTTTACAAGTTTGTGTGATTGCCTTCATACAGTACGTAATATACGTCTTCATTCCACTTACTTCCAGTTTCTATACAAAAAAAAAATCTACATACTACTGTCTATTCACACATAAAAATAAAAGCTAAGAGTAAATTTAAACTCGGCGACATAGTTCGTATAAGCAAACAAAAAACATTTTTTGCAAAAGGATATACCTCCAATTTTGGTCTGCAGAACTTTTCAAAATAGTTAAAAAAAGATTACGTCTCCAACAACATATTTGCTTGAGGAACTACAAAAGGCCAAACATCATGACAAATGGTTGGGATTAGATAAATCGCAAAATAGTTGGATAGATAAATTAAATGTATTATAAAGTATTTTAAATAAAAGTCGTTTATATTATTATATTGTTTTATTACAAATGTTTTTAATTATTATTTATTACAATTAGACTTCTTCACTTAACTCATGTTGATTAGTGTTACATGAATAACACAAATACATTGGTGGTGGTGGCCCATGATGGGGTGGATTGTAATGTATATGACAGGGTAGACGATGTCTGCTATTTTGTTTCTCGTAAAAGGAAAGTAAATGGTGCACTTTTTCCAGCTCAAGACCTTGCAGCATATTGATATATTCCGTAGGTAAATACTTAATTGTGTTTTCATCAAGTTTGCAATCAAAGTACGCATTTATTGCATTATCCACCATTTTTAATAATTTATTCCTAGTATTAGATGGATTCTCGATGATGTAATTATTTTCTTGCAACTTTTCACAAGTTTGTGTGATTGAAGTATTGCCTTCATTACTTCCAGTCTCTATACAATAATAAACCATTGGATAATCTATTTTACATATTTCTTGTAGAGGTACATCTGGCTCATTAATGAAATCATAATCATCCGTAAAGATAACATGTTTTTCTCCAAAATCGTTATAATGCTCTGCTGATTTTTCTTTAATTTCATTTAAGATATTTAAAGCATCTTTGACTAAATAATCACAAGCTAATATAATCAATTCTCGTTCTGACAATTGAATCTTTTCACCAATTGCTTGTGAGTATGCAGAAATGTAATATTTAGATTGTTGATTCTCCATTATATTATAGCTGGAGTAAAACTAATTTATATATTCTTTAATTGATCTATTTATACAATTTATTACATAGGGAAGGAGAGATAAATACCTCTTTAGGTCAATTTAAATACGTTGTTTGATTTTAGTAGCTGTATAAAACAACAGATTAATAATATTTACTGTTATTATACTCATATGGTTTCATATGTTTATTATTATTTTTATTAATTAATATATTATTGTACAACATGTTTAAAAAATAATATATTAATTAATAAAAATAATAATAAACATATGAAACAATATGAGTATAATAATAATAAATATAAAAGAGTTTCATAGAATAAATAAAGAAAACATTGAATAGATTAATTATATTTATTGCTGCATTGCTAGTTTTTCAAAACTAGAGCGTAACAGTTTTTCTTTCTCGTAATAATCAATTGTTAGTTTCAACTTCCTTATATTTAAAATATGTTGTTTCAATTTTATATGTAGACTTTTTTGCAGTTTAACACTGTTCATTATCATTCTAACCATACTAATTATTGAAAATGTCTCTAAGTGCTTCTCAGCATCTCTCAACTGTATGTATATTATACTAAAGAAAACGAGCACCACTACAATTTATTTATTTATTTATTTATTGTATGTCAACGTTTCAACAGTAAATTCTTAACCATAGCTTATATATTGATTATGTCGATATTATTTTAGTTGTGTGTACGTAATTAATTAATGTCATTTTAAACTGCTTAATCGTCAATAGATTATAATTTCTGCTTGTGTATTTACTTAAATCTGCAAAATTAACCTATACATATTTAGCAAACGATGTCATTGACCTATCAATATTTTTTTAACATTATATACAACATAAAAGAGCTCCATTACAATAGATAATAAATTCAAACAAGTACCTTATTAGATTTAAAATAGATGACTAGATTTGCTAAAAACTTTATTATTATATTATGCATATATTAAGTTAATATAAAATATTTTCTTAAATTCTTCGTATAGGCAACACTATTTACACTTAATCATAATTTAATTATTAATTATACCATCAATAAACTTCTTCATATAATTAAGCTTCATGGTCTAGTTGTTTATATTGTTGGTTTCTACACTAAGGGTCTTCGGAACGAACCCCGGCACCGACAACATTTATTAATAAAATAATAATTATTAAAATATAAAATAATTTCTTATATTTAATTCTCCATTATTATTACTTTATAGGCAACACTATTTACATTTAAGCATACATTAAATATTATCTAAATTATATATACCATCATTAAACTCATTCAAATAATTAGGCTTCGTGGTCTAGTTGTTTAGATTGTTGGATTCTACACCAAGGGTCCTCCGAACGAACCCCGGCATCGGCAAACATTTTTTAAAATAAAAACTTGCTCCCCACTCTAAAATAAAATCCAAGATGGCGGATATACAGACCGTCTCAATGTAAGCGGTCTTATGGGAAAACAATCGGCAATCTCCGCCGCCGGCAAAAAAATTAACACGTGCGCATTCTGCGTGCGAGCGTATGAATACTGATTGAAGACATAATATTTATGTTATTTACGTTATTCGAGTAGAGAGTTTCGGCGGCGGAGATTGCCGATTGTTTTCCCATAAGGCCGCTTACATTGAGACGATTTGTATAATAAAATCCAAGATGGCGAAAAAATAATAAAATCCAAGATGGCGCTTGCCCCCCACTCCAAAATAAAATCCAAGATGGCGGAAATATTGTAAGTTTCAAGCCTTAGTAAATCAAATGACAAATTTGGCGTAGAACTCTCTTTGCATCACTACTAATATATGCCCCAGTCCGATGTTTGAGGATTAAATTCCCGTAAATTTCCCAATTTCTGCCATTTTCACTCACGCACGTGCACGTGTTATTTATATATTATTTATTATTAATCGACACTTATTATTAACACTGTTCAGTTTAATTTTATCCTCGTCACCACTGAGATGTCACCGAGTTAGGTTTAATTAAATTATTACAATTTGTATTTAAGACGTAATTCTTTATTGTCGACATTTGAGAATGATGGCAAGTGCCAAGAAAATCCGTCTTCTCGAGGTACGTTCTTTACTCGCGCGCATGCGCTATTATTCATGCTCGTTCATACATTACAATATCTTTTAGTACAGGTCCAGCTTTTAAATAAGAGTCTATTCTACGACCAAACAAGTATTTTTAGAGACATTTGCCTTTTCTTTATACTTTAGCAGAATTTCGTTCGTTATTAATATTGGGAAGTTTCTACCCAATTTGCCACGTGTTTGAATTCGGTAATATCTTTTAGATAATTTTTTTTCTGATGTGGTTAATGTTTTATAATATTCAGATCCTTCTGATATTTTGTGACTTTGCATAAATATAAATATTAACAGCCTTTCAATGTCTCCAATTCTTTTAAGGTTGAATAATAATATTCTACCTAAAACACATTTGCTTAAGCTTTCCCAAGTTTGATAATAATAAGTTGTTTGAATTTTTTTAAACAGTCGTTAATTAATTTTCTTAATGTCTTCCGTTATGGAATTGTTTGAACTTTATTGTATTTCGCTTCGTGCAAGTTTCATCTGCAATGAACTTAGTATCCAACATATTTAAAAATAATTTTATTTAACTAAATCATTAATATTTTTGTTTAAAAAAAAGTGCTATAGGCTTGACATACTTGTTTCAGCATTTCTCCTATGCTATGGCCTAAGGATTTTACTCCAAAATTATTTGTTCCGTTATTATATTTGCAAAGAACTTTAATTGCCATTACAATTAGTATGTGTATTATACTATTATTATAAGTATGTGGATGCAGAATATCTATAAACGACTTAATGCTGTGTTTATACCCATTATGGTATGGAGAAGTTTCCCTAATTGTTGTAATTTTTGTCAAATAAAATTAATTAGATGTTTGTCAATATTTTATTTTTACTGTTTCATTGGCAACTTCATTTATTGGCAAAAGAGCTCTGCTATTTGATACACTTTTAGTATGTTTAATATATTTATCAACACATTTTGCTCTATGTGTTGATAGATATCTTTTACTATAAAATCTATAGCAGTTATCACAACCCAAAAACTCTTTAAAAGTTTTTGATTTTGTTTGCTTTCTTAAAATTAATTCTGAACAAGCGGGATTATATTTTAGCATGTTGCAATCATAGTTGAAATTTCCTTTGTTGTGAATAGGTAGAATTTTTTGATTTTCTTTCTTTGGGCAGGCACAAATAATATTGATTATTATCAGTTTCTAATTTATGCTTCTGCTGTAAATGTTGTGGTAACTTTACAACATGATTGTTGCAATAAACACAGCATATTTTTTTATTGTTTTTTTATTCGGTTACCTTAGATGAATTTACTGTAATTTGCTGCTCGTTTTTGTCAAAAGTTTTATTCTAGTTTACATTTGGAGAAAATTTAATAGTTTTTGAGCAACCAGGTTGAGTATGAAAGTCTTCAGCTCTCTCAGTAGATTCATCAAGCTTCTTCAAGTCGTATTATGGTTTAGTTTGTTTATTGGAAAATATTTATTTTGACTTACTTGATATGTAAGTGCTTCCATGTCATAAGTATATTTGCTAGAGTCTGAAGATGCAGAGGGAAAATATTCTGATTCAGATTCTTGAAACGGCTCCACAAACTCACATGCCGCATCGACTTATGTATTGTTATCCATAACAATGTTGTTGTCAACCTGTATTTTAACATTTGAAAACACATTTATAATGGGTGACTTAAGTGTACAATCTGATTCAGATTTTTGGAAAGCTCCACAAAAACGGCTATCACCAGTTTACAATTAATTACATAAATTAATAATTTCACATTAAAATAATAAAATAAAATAACTAAGAATACAAAAAATACAATTAAAATTAGAATAGACAGACTGTAAGTATATACTTCTATAGTATTTTTATCCATTGCAGCATTTGAAACATCATTCGTAGTGTTTGGTGACTTAAGTGTATTATCATCATTAATTACAATATTTTGATGTTTATTTCAGTATACTGAATATCAAGCTTTTTTACCGCTCTTAATTTCTTTCATTCAAACAAACGTATTGTTGCTGATTGATTCAAAGAACCTGACCAAATAATATTTATTTAAAATAAAACTTATTATAAATTTACTTTTAATTGCTACAACCTTGCCATTTTAATCTGGTTTCTTTGTAATCATTTTTTTTAATAAATAAATAATAATCAAGAAAAGTTGATTATCAAAAAAAAATCTACAATCTACAATAGACAAATAGTAATTCATAAATTATATATGAAATATTTTCTTTATAAATAATAATAATTATGTTGGGAAAGTAATAATATAATATACTTGTATGCTTTGTTTAAGTTCTTTATTTTTGACTAGTTTCGACTAAAATTTTTTAGTCATCATCATGATTCTTATCTTAAAATGATTAACATTTTTATTATTTAATAATAACATAAGAGATTTTACTTACAATTTTTTTGTTATAATGTAGATGTGTGGTGGTGACATCTGTGGTGTGTTTGTTGAGGTTTGTGTTTGATCTTTTTTTATGGTAGATGGAGATTTGTGTAGGTGGTGAATATAATACTGGTGTCATCTGTAGTGTGTTGTTGAGGTTACTGGTTAAGTTGTTTTATGGTAGATGGTGTTGTGCGTTGTAGTGGTATGAAAATTATAAGAATGGAATATATATTTTATATATGAGTGTTTTTGTTTTAGATGTTTTAGCATGAATTGGAAGGGGTTTGATACATTGGTGATTTGGTAAATTCGGGATTTTTGGAGGGTGTCAGTTTTTTATTTTTGATTACATAAAATTTGTTTAATTGAAGATTGTGTAGAGAGGCTTGTTATAATATTGTATTTGGAAAGGAGTTTTTTTTAATGTTCACTGATGTTGTTGTAGTAATTTATTTTCCTGTATTGCTTATTAATGTTTGGTTTTGGTAGGTTTGTCAAAAATAGGCTGTGGAGTTGTGATTTGGTGTTGTTTTTATGTATGAGTTTATTTATTAAATTTAGTGGACATTTGTTTTCTATTGCAAGTTGTTTGATAGTGTTAAGCTCTTTAGTTAAGTTGGGTTGAGAACGAAGTATGTCTGTTGTTCTGTGTATGAGTAAAAGCTGAAAATTTGTGCGAGTGACAATGGTTTGAATCAAAAGGTATGATGATGCCTGGATTTGTGGGATTCCTGTATATATCAAACTCCAAATGGTTGTTATTCCTGCTTATAGTCAGGTCTAAAAAGTTGATTTTGTTGTTGGTTTCAATGTCTATTGTGAATTTGATATTTGGATGTAGGTTGTTTATATATTGATGGAGGTTTTTATATTCGTTGGCATTGCCTCTGAATGTACATATTACATCATCTATATATCTTTTCCATGTTGTTATAGTGTGGGTTAATTGGGTTGAGTATTTTGTTTTCAAGGATGTTTAGAAATATGTTAGCTAGTATGGTAGAGCTAGAAGCTCCCATGGGTAGACCATAGGACATTTTGTAGATGTTGTTATTGTAACAGCATATAGTTTCTGTTGTAAAAAATTTAGTGATGTTAGTAATCTCATTGATTTCGTTTTTATCTATATTATTTTCTATTATAAGATTTTTTAAGGCTATTGTAGTTTCATTTATTGAAATATTTATGTATAAATTAGTTATGTCAAAAGAAATTAAAATATCGGAGGGATCTAGGCAAATTTGTTGCATTGTTTTTGTTAGATCGGTAGAGATTTTAATAGTGTGGTCTTTTTTTTATTTTAATGTGGTTGGTTAGTATGTTAGTTAAAAGTTTATCTAGTTTATAAGTAAGGGAATTTATAGTTGATACTATGGGTCTGATTGGAATAATTTATTTATGTAATTTTGGTTGACCGTATAATTTTGGAATTTGAGGGTTTATGACAATGAGTTTGTTTTAAGGTGGGTTGTATGTTTTAATTGTGTTTTTGGTGATGTGTATTAAGATTTTAGTGCGTGTAATGAGGTTGTCTAGTGTTTTGTTTATGGTTTGATTTATCTGTTCAAAATTGTTATTATTTAAATATTCTATGATCTTGTTGTAGTATTCTGGTTGGTTGATGAGGTCAATTCCTGCTCCTTTGTCAGCGATGGTTGCAATGATGTTGTTATTTTTTAATTTCTTTTGGAGGTCTTTTAGAGTTTTTGTTTCTTTGTTGGTTTTTGTTGGTTTAATATTGTTTTCTTCTTGTTTTGGAATTCTGATGACTTCGTTTTTTATTGTGTTGCTTGCTGGGTGGCCATATATAGATGTTTCGATTTCCGCAGCTAGAATATGTAGGTTGCTTCTTTAATTGTTTATGGAAAATTTGTATCCTTTGTTAAGCAGTTGAGATTCATTTTTAGTTAGTGACATGTTGGTGAGGTTGGTATATTTTTTGTAAAATTTGTGGTTGTAGTTATATTTTTGTTCGGTTTTTCTTTATTCTTCTTCGATTTTTTATTTTTTTTATTTTTATTAATTGTTGTAATTTTAGTTTCTTCTTTTTGATGTTTTTTTTATTTTTTCTGGTATTGTTATTTTTGTTATTGATTCATGTAAACATTGTAATTCTATCGGGTGAAGATCGTACCTTAGTTTGCTATATGTTTAGTATCTTTCAAGTTCGATGGTGTTGAGCTTGCTATATTTAACGTGTAGTTCATTGTTAACTATGTTTTTGGTGATTTTTTCTTCGTTGATTACTTTTATGTTTTGTGAAATTTCATTTTTGCAAAGGTTGGAGTGACTTTATGTTTTTTGCATAAAGTTATAAATTTTATGTGTTATAGAGTGTTGAATTTTTGTCTTTCTAATTTAAGATAAACTCTGATAAGTTGGGCCGTATTGATGTTTTACAAAAATATATATAAAATAAAAAATACAAAAAATAACATAAACAAAAAATTGCAGATATTAAAACAAAACATTAGTCAGCTGACTTCTAAACGTAGACTTAGAAACACAAAATAAATTTGTAGTAAAGTATTTGCAAATCTACGCATTCTCCTCAGCGGATTATTGAAACTATAATTAGTAGAATGGGTAGACTCACGGAATAAGAAAGAATGCCTGCTGCATCTATTTTTAGGTGCTACATGGAATGGAAGTAGCTGCGGACAATCAATCTCTGACATAATTAAATTATGCAAGAATGACTAATAGACCTTTTTTCGGCGAAGTTTTAATCACGGTAGGTTATATAGTAAGGAAATGTAATTGTAATTATAATTTATAGATAGTATACCCGATTTATAGGAAAATAAACGATTTTTTTTTAATTTGTTCAATACTATGGTTATGAATATCATAAGCAGGGCTCTAAACTGACGGGGCGTACTCTAAATGCAAACGCACCAACGCACAATATAAAAGTTTAAGTGTACTAGGTGATAAATCCGTTGACATTCTATAAACAAATCCCAAAATTTTTATTTGTGTGACTTTGTCCAATACTTTAGTGTCACTTACATAGTTATAATTTTACTCAAATTTCTATGAAAACTTATTGATAAACATTTATTAGCATTGAAGCATTGAAGAACAATTTATTAATAAAACATCAATTGTTTATAAAATCATTAGAAGAAAATATTCTTCTGTACATTTTTAAATCATCCGCAAATAAAAGAACTGACGATGAATTAATATACTGTGGGAAATCATTAATGAAAAGCAAAAATAAAATTGGTCCGCAATGAGATCCTTGAGGAACACCTAATGAAATACGAATGGGCTGTGACAAAAAAATATTAATTTTTACACACTGCGTGCGATTTTTCAAAAAGCTAAATATCCAGGAAATCACATCATGTTGAAAACCCAGAGCTCCGAGCTTAGCAATCAAAATATTGTGGCTTACACGATCAAACGCCTTTGAAAAATCGGTATAGATAGAATCAATTTGTACTTTAGATTCAAATGCATTTAAAATTTCATTTCCATAACAAAGTAAATTAGTAAGTGTGGAAGGCCCTTTACGAAATGCCGTCGGGTCCAGCGCTTAAATTACATTTAAGGTTTTTAATTCCCTTAAAAACATATCTAACTAATAAAAAATTTTGAATGAAATTAAACAATGGAGTTGGATGGGTTTCGTTGTCATAGACTGAAGAAAAAAATCTGCAAAACTATTGACAAAGTCGTTCCCATTATTACAGGTTTGATCCTTATAATACATTGTGACTGGAAAACCATTAGTTTTTTTGGTCTCATTAACAAATCTTCAAAAATGTTTTGGATTATTTTGAATTTTACTTTCAGTTTGTTTTGATGTGCACTAAGATTTTTGCACGTAGTAGTAGTAGTAGTAGTCTTACAGTAGTTTTGAAGATTTATAACGTTTATGTACAGTTTTCTTGAGTTTAGTAAGTGACATCAATTCTTTGTTGAATCAAATAGGAAATTTGCTTTCACGTCACAGTTTTTTAAGGACAAAACATCAATAACATAATCGATTACAGAATAAAATACATCAAGACACATATCAACTTTAAAAATTATAAAATAGTGCAGTATAATCAACATTCAACAAATAATTATTGATTGCGCTGTTGACTACAGCGCTAGTTTAAAATCATTAAAAACATAAATAATTACAATTTAAAATATCACAGGTAGTATCACATTTTATAGTTAACAAGTACGCAGTATGGTATTGGCTTAAATTTAACAAAACATCTACAGCTTCTGTCGAAGGAATATCACGATCGTTGGTAAAACTTAAATTTAAAAACACACCCTCACTATTAGGAATAGAAATGCATCGTACGCAGTTTAAGAACCCAAACAAATTAGCAACTAAATGAGCAGTGTAACTATCATTACAAATTACTCCTATACCTAAATCATCGTTAACCCAAGACGCTGCAGGTAGATTGTAATTGCCCAATAAAACTAGTTTACTGTTTGGAAACCCGTCGGCAATAGATTTGACGGAATAACAATGGTCGAGATATTTATCACTAGTTGAATTAGGTGGTAAATATACCGCACAAATTATATAAGACAAGATTAAACTTAACAACTACAAACTAATGTTCAACACTAATAAACATGGGGTAAAGTAATACAAATTTGAGGTGAAATAGCAATTAAAACACTACCTCCGCTTTGTTTGGGGCTTGTTAGGGCCGAGCGATGACACTTAAATAAATGATAGCTTTTAAAATTTAATTCAGAGTCACTGATGTCCGGAGAAAGCCAGGTTTCAGTGAAAACAATCACATCGTAGTCTGATACGGCTACAGCTAGCAAGAGTTTTCTGAGTTTAGTTTTTAAACCTTCGACGTTTTGGTAGTAGATGGATAAGCCGTTATTATTCCTGATGATGGGTCTATGTTGTTGACAGAATTCAGGCTCCAAAAATCATAACAAACAAATCTTTTGACAGCTATATTAGCTGGCCAAAAGTCTTTGCAAAGAATAGAGCATGGTCGGCTGGAACCGAGACTTTAAAGTTACTGCAGCTTCCAGATTATACATTATTTATTTGTAAGAAGAAATGCATTACAAAGGTATAGCATTTTTAAAAATAAGGTATAAAATAATAGAAAAGAAAAATAATAATAATAATAGTAAAAAAAATAATATGCGCTCAATAAGTGATATGATACAACAAAAATAATAAAATACTGCAATGTACCGCCTATCCCTCCCATCTGGAAAAAAAGGAAGGAAACAAAATAACCGTAGTCTTCAAAATTTTATTCCACCCACTCAATTTCCCTGCATAGTATAAGTACATTAGTCAATGAAATTGCATTATATAAAAACAAAACAAAAAAAATAGATTAATATATATGTATATATAAAAAAAAAAAACAAAAGTGGGAAAAAAAACTCGATATTATAATCAGTCATAAAAAATAAAAATAAAAAGTAGTATAAAAAAAACCCAATAGTAGGAGAAAAATAATACTTTACGTTTAACAGTTAGCAAAAATGAAATAAAATACAATACAATAAAAAAAATCCAAAAGTGGGAGAAAAAAGCACATGTAACAACACAAAACAATATTATATGTCTTTATTTCATCATTTAATTACATAATTACAATAAATGAAAAAGGCAAAGTTCAGCATGATTGCTGCTCTTCCACTTAACCTAAATTCAACATATTAATTTAATCACTTAAAAAAAAATCAAAAATCTTGCAGGAGTTGCAGCATACTATTGTTCTTCTATATTTTCTTAAACCAGATCTTGCCTTTTCTAATTTTATTTGATTATACACTCTCTATTTACTAGTAATTTTCACGGAATAAAATATTTGTCAATCTGGCAGTTAAAATAAATTATATTCTAAAAAAAAAAAATCAGCATTCATAAAACAAACAAAAAAATCATATATATGGTAAAAAAAGCTGCCCTCAGTGAATTGGTCTCGATTGTCTTCAGGTTACACCGTTCCTGCTGCTCGTCTGCATCCGCGGGCTCCGTCATTCCAAATCAACACGGTTCACCGCCCGGTTTGCGACAGCAAAACTCTCCGACGTCGCCCTGGATTTTCCATATTCCGTCTCTGCAGCTGTCCGTCTTGTCCTTGTACTGCTGGTTGGGGGTGGTAACCAGCAGCATGCAGCAGTTGGTAGTGCTGCTCCGCTCTGTGTTTGATGTGCCCTTCAATTAGATTAGTGCACACAAATAAACCCTTACAAAAGCATGTTTCTATCTATCTGGTTTTAATGAATCTATCGATTCCGCAAATGTCGCAAATGTTTCCCAGAACTTTCTTTCTCTTCTCATATTGGCCAACTCATCGTAATTTGCTGGGGGACTGAGTCCTCCTATCATTAAATCCGCGTGAGCCTTCTCTCTCTGCTCTTGTATGGAATTACATTTAAACATGACGTGTTCGGCGTTTTCTATTCCGTCCCCACAAGCACAATTATCGGTTTCCGTTTTCCCAATTTTCTTTAAAAATTCTTTAAAATTTCCGTGCCCTGTCATGAGTTGCGTCATTTCCGGTGAAATTGCATTTTTGATTTTTTGTCGTTCGTCAACTGATTTATTAAAATTAAATGTCACGCGTCCCTTTTCATACGCACATTCCTCTTCTTCCCCAGCCGCTTGTTTTGCAATTTTGTCCTCTCTTTCATTTCCCTTATTTCTTACATGCGCCTTTGTAAAAAAAAAACGAATCAAAAACTTACTTGCATTTTAGATGATATTGAGCAACTTTGCGTTAATGCTGATAATTATTTAATTATGGGTGACTTTAATCTGCCTAGTTTTAAACAAGATATTATTAATAATTCCAGCAATATTTTTTCAATTATGTCAAATTATTATAATATGCTTAATGTGGAGCAGTATAATGCTACAGTGAATTCTAATAATAGATTTTTAGATTTGGTGTTTTCTAATTGTTCTTGTAAAGTTATTCGCGATCTAAATCCATTTGGTAAAGAAGATAAATTACATCCTACTTTAGATATTTTGATAAGCTTTTCATTGTCCCCGATTAATAACTTTGCTTTTCAAACTAGTTTAACCAAAACCTACAATTTTAGAAAAGCTAACTTTCCTCTTCTTTATAAAGATTTATGCAACCATGACTGGTCTGAGTTTAATAATTTTACTGATCCTGGCATAGCACTTTCTCATTTTTATTCTTTAATTTTGAGTTATTTTGATAAACATATTCCTCTTTGTAAATCTTTTCTAAGAGATATCCTATTTGGTTCACTAAAAATATTATTAATACTTTGAAAATTTGAAAAAGAAAAATGCATTACACTCTGTTTATAAGCGTGTTCAATCTACTGAATCATATAACAACTTTAAAGAAACTAGATCTTTACTAAAGAAAGAAATATCAGTTGAATACAATAATTATATTTTGTTAACAGCAAATAATATTAAATCTAATCCTAAACAGTTTTGGTCGTTTGTCCGCTCAAAGAACAATCAAACTCGTATTCCTGGTTTAATGAAACTTGATGGTGAAAGCTTTGACTCTCCTTCTAGTATTGTAGACGCTTTTGCTAATTATTTTAAGAGTACTTATACTCAACCATTTACTTTGTTTAATCCGGTTCATTCCACTTGCAATAACTTTCCTATTATAGATGTGTCTAACTTAAGCGAATCTGATGTTTTGACATCACTCAAAAAGTTGAAGAATTCAATGACGAGCGGACATGATAGCATACCCAGCTTCATTATTAAAAACTGTGCTGATATCTTTTGCGTTCCATTGTGCAAAATTTTTAATATTATTCTCAACCATCATAGTTTTCCTGATGTTTGGAAAAAAGCAAAAATTTGACCGGTTTTAAAATCTGGCGCTAGTGCTGACATTATCAATTATAGACCTATTGCCATTATTTCTAACTTTGCAAAAGTTTTTGAAATGATTCTGTATTCTAACATTTATCCTAAAGTCAAACACTTGTTATCATCAAATCAGCATGGCTTTATGGAAAAACGCTCTACAACTACTAATTTGTGCAATTTTGTTGACTTTACATCAAAGATAGTGGATAACAAGGGTCAAGTTGATTGTATATACTTTGATTTTAATAAGGCATTTGACACAATAGACCATTCCGTTATATTACACAAACTCGATAAATTTGGTTTTAGTAACAATCTTTTACTATTATTTAAATCATATTTAGATAACCGTAGTCGTCATATGTTTCTTATAATAATTGTAACTCTTCTGAATATTGTCCAACATCAGGCATGCCTCAAGGATCTAACCTAGGTCCATTACTGTTTTTACTTTTTATTAACGATCTGTCAAATGTTTTAACTTGTAAACATTTACTTTTTGCTGACGATCTCAAATTTTTTACGCAATTTATTCTGATGAAGACTGTGTTAATCTTCAATACAATATTAGTTTAGTAAATAATTGGTGTAATACTAATCGCCTCTTTCTTAATGTAAGTAAATGCAAACTTGTCACATACACCAAGAAACTTAATCCAGTTGCAGCCCAATATTTATCGGATGGAGTGGCTATTCGCTTGTGTTAATCAAACTACAGACTTAGGCATTATATTTGATGCTAAACTAACTTTTTCTGACCATTTAACGTCAGTAATATCTAGAGCGCATAAACTAGTAGGCTTTATTTTGCGCAACACTAAAGAATTTAACAACATTGAAACAATAATTGTGTTATACTACACCCTAGTCAGAAGCGTTCTTGATTATGGCTCAGTGATATGGAACCCAATTAACAGATGCGATATTAATTCTCTTGAAGCGGTTTAACGGAATTTTTTTAAGTATGATTTAAATCTTTCAACTATTATCCGCTTCAAGGATTTGACCATGGTGAGCTCCTTAAGAAATTTGATGCAGTTCCACTGGCAGCAAGAAGATCGGTTTCAATACTTTCTTTTTTGCATAAAATTATACACAACACAGTTGATTCTCCTGATCTGCTCTATAATTTAAATTTTTTAGTACCACGTGTCAATTTCAGGACCACAAACTGTTTTTATAATCCACCTGCAAAGACGTCGGCAATGGTGAAATCTCCGTATTTTTCAATGTGCTCAACGTTCAATAGTGTTTCAAATAAACGTGATATTTTTAATGCTAATTCAAGTGTTTTTTTTAAGTGTATTTGTGAATTTTTCTATTGAAAAGTATGTTTTTTTAACTTTTAATTATTTATTTGTAATTTTATTGTACCTGTATTTACTGTAGTTTTTAATATGTTGTTCTGTAATAAGGTTTTACCTGTTGGGCAATAAATTATTATTATTATTATAATTGATTTCCATCAACTCTGTCGGTTTTTGCATTGTTTTAAGTGCATGAAGTGCCGCCTTAGAATCTGACACCACGTGCTAGGATACATCCGTCTGTCTAATTACAAAATTTATTGCTGCCCTAATAGATATTAATTCACTCTGAAAAACCGAACATTTATCTTTTAATTTGAATTTTTCTGTGTGCGTTTCTAAATTATTTTTAAAAACCGCAATGGCCGCACCGATACCATTTTCCGATTTAGAACCGTCGGTGAATATGACGTTTTCTTTAATTTCGTCATCTAATTCTCTAAAATTATACCGCGATTTTTGGCCGGATGTACTGGATAATCTGACCCGCGTTTCTCTATTAGCATTTCCTCTACTTCTTCAATTACTACGCCCAAGTTTCGCGCCCACTATCGCGAGCTAGTCTCGCGTATTTTTTCTTCTACGGAAATCAGGTCCCCAATAATTAGTGCCGCCTCTGTCGATACCGATCTATAGACATTATTCGCTGAACTGATCTTAGTTTATTTACATCGCGTACTCTTAAATTATTTCCCCACACTGCCGCATCGTATGTTATAGCCGGTTCAATTGCTCCCAAATAAATTGTCTTCATTGCGTCTCTATTTAAACCCCAAGTTAATTTACAATGTACCCTAAGTTGCTGTGAAATTTGTCGCGCATTGTCGCTAGATATTTCTTTTGTTCCACGCAGTGAACAAATGATTCTCCCATTTTAAAATTTGGCCGAGTTTGGCCTCTTTTCCCAAAAAATAAAACGGTCGTTTTTTCCTCAATGAATTTAAGCTTAACATTATCCCCCCAAGATTTTATTAATTCAAGCGCGCCGTTAACCGTCTCTTTTAACCCTTTGTACTGTTTTGATTTAGCCAGTAAAATTGTATTGTCAGCGAACGCAATTGTTTTGCTGTTTCCCAGTAGCGTCTGTCTTAGTAATGTCCTGCATAGTCTATTTGCGCGTTTCTGTCATTTAAAAAATCTTCTAGC
This sequence comes from Tachinus rufipes, assembly GCA_963932245.1. Lineage (NCBI taxonomy): Eukaryota > Metazoa > Arthropoda > Insecta > Coleoptera > Staphylinidae > Tachinus > Tachinus rufipes. The sequence goes on along the minus strand of OZ010750.1, from coordinate 35,983,963 downwards.
TAAACTAATAAAAATGTTGATGTCCGCATTTTGTCTAATTCGTCAATGATAACTGGCCACTATGCATTGTCAAAAGCTCCCGCAATGTCTAGTGATACTACCGCGCAATATTCGCCCTCCCTTTTAGCCGCATTTATGTAGTCGATAACTTTTTGAACCGCGTGTACCGTTGAAATACTCTTTGTAAACCCGTATTGATTTTTGCAACAACTCCCCCATTACTTTAAAAATGAAATTCTATACGTTTAATCAAAATGTCGTCTAAAATTTTACTCAAGCACGGCAATAAACAAATCGGTCTGAGACTCTCCATGTCTGTTACGTCATCCTTTCTCACTTTTGGTATGAGTCTAACGTCTGGGTCTTTCCAGCAAGCTGGAAAGACACCCTCTTTTAAGCAGTCCCGCATGCATGAGAATATCTCTTCCCCTAATGTCAACATAGCTTGTTTAACAATATCTATTGTGATTTTATCGCGCCCCGGGCCCTTTTTTGGCCCGATTCCCCCAATCGCCTTTTCTAATTCTTTGCGTGAGAGGTCACAGTCATTATCTCCCCCCGTTATATTTTTAGATCGTTCACGGATTGTTGCTTGCGCCTCACTATCGTTATTGGAATCATCCCCCGGAAAAATTTTGTTAATAGCGCCAACGCCGTTTCGTCCATTGTCTTGGTGAACGTGCCGTTCTCCAATCTGACGTTAGACACGACGTTTCGTCGTTTTTTACCCCTAATGACTTGTTACGGCCTAAACATGGGGAGCATGCATTCACATTAAAAACTCAAATTATTGAAAAATTAATTTATTTTATTTACAATTTTTTTTTTTTTTTAATATTTTATTTAGTTACTCCTGGGGGGGGGGGGGGGTACGGGATTATTCCTCTGGAAAGAAAAATAATTGATTAATTAAATTAATATTATTTGAATTCAATTGTTACTCATCTTCATTAAGTATTTACATTAGGCAGCTTTGTTTATAGGGGTAAGTGCGTCGGGTTGTCAAACTTGATGGGTGAACGACTGGTTGCCTGAAACATTGTTTATGTTTAATATGTGTTTGTAAATATATGATGTGTCGATATGAAATTGGAATACAAGGAGTTTGTTGCAAACACACATGTACTAATAATATATAATTATCGGGTGGATACCCTGTAGGGAAATCTTTTATTGAAGAGAGATAATTGTTATTAAATATAATTTCTTATTAAAACTTGTAAAATTAACTTACGTTTACATTGGTTGATTTCTTCAAATTAGCTGGTTTATTTTCTCTGATCCTTCACTCTTTATTATTTCCTTGTCCATTTTTAAGTTTTCCAACTTGAATACCTGGATTGTCTGTCCCAAACGTTATTCTCTCCTAACCTGAAATACCAAACATTAAATTTTAACTGATTACTGAAGCATTATATGAATATAAAATTCTAGTTTCTTTTATAAAAACATATTTTAGTATTTACCGCGTTGCTTCTACTAATTATCGTTGCTACCGATGTTTACTTACACTACAACTTGACACTTCTAGTAGTTCCAATAAACGCAATCGAACTCTCACATGAACTTCGCTCGAGGTAGTTCTAGTTGACAATTGTGTTGGAACTACTGGCGATGTTCAGTTACTTTAAGTGTTTAAATTCAAATTTGAATCATTTCCACGTTGTAGTAAATATGAAATTAATTATTTGTTTGCGTGTTTTGTGTTTATTTTTAATTGCTTTTCTAGTGCCGTTTATATTTCCCTTAACTCCTTTTCTCTCTTTTTTTATTTTTCTTAGTTGGTAAGGAGTACATGCGCACTGGAAATAATTGTCTCAGGAGATCCTGCAGAGCCTGGAAACGGTCCTTTTTACCTTTGACCAGCATAGAAGCTGTTTCATAACGCAAGTTGCGGAATTTGTAATTGCTAACTTACGTTACCACGTGTAAATCACGGATTTTATAAGTAGCAATTCATCGGTAAAATTCAAAATTGTTCCTTGTGCGTTTGTGCTCTACCAGGTAAGTCAATTAATTCTTTCCCTTAATTTCTTTCATAAATTATTCCTTCTAAATTTATTCCAGGTCTTAACATAGGCCCTACTTATGTATGTTGATTAAAACCAACGCCTTTATATGTACTTATTGCTAATTGTAATTGCACTGAAATTTATGTGCCAACGCATGAACGTGATTCAATATTCTCAATATTGCTAAAATCTAATTTGAACGCTGAAGTTAGAACTAATTGGAGAGTTGACCCACGTGTTCCGAGATAGAAGAAGCCTCTTTCCGATAATTATTAATTACTACGTTATTCTTTTTTTTTATTGTTATAGATTTGAAATCTCTAATTAATGTTTAAGTATCTTTTGTTATAATTCATTTTATGAACCGGCCTGTGAGCTACCTTGAGTTTAGGGTGTATGTGAGTGTGAGTGAGGAACTTATAATTTATATTGATTTTATTTTATGTGGGATTGATTTGGGATACTTTGATTTTATTGCATCATTATATGTGTGCTCTGGTACTAAGTTTATTTAGTGTATCCTTCCCCAAATTTCCCACCCTCATTCTTTCGTGTTTATTGCTTCCACGGATGCTAAGAGAAATAAAATCAACCAGAAATAAGTCCAAAGCAATTGGAGCCCATCGGAATACCCAGTTAGTAGAACATCGGCTACTGGTGAGTGATTATATTTTTATATCTCGGTTATCTCTCTCTCTCTCTCGCGTAGTACATGCTTAAATATTATTTATATGTGATTTTGCAACACCGACGTTCCACGTGTATAGTGAACCACCCTTTCTCCTCTGAGCGTAGTCAGGGTAGTCCTTTCAGTTGTTGAAGGGCTTAGGGCGTAGCAGACTTAGTAAAGTTCTTCGCTTAAAGATTTCGTGCAAAATTCTTTCCATTTGTTTAACCGCGTGTCTTTAATTAACTTTTTATAACCCGTAAATTTTTCATAATATTCCCTTTTTTTATTAACCCTGACTATGTCGTTTTAACTGTCGTACTTCCCGTCTCATATCCTTAATTTCTGTCGTCCACCACGGTACCGATTTTTTAAATTGTTTAAGTCTAGGAATTGTTGCCTCGCTTGCTCCTATTAACAAATTATTTATAATTTCTGCAGTTTTATTAATACCTTCGCGCGACTTATCGTTTAAAATATTTATTACCCTATACTTATTTGCGTCGATAAATTCATCAAATAGTGCCCAGTTTGCTTTTTTTGTGCAAAAACCGCGATTTTCCCTTAAGTTAACTGAATGCCCTCCTACGTCCCATCTAATGATCCGGTGATCCGAGATTTCGTTCTCCGTGTCAACAAACCAACCTTCGATAGAAGCCGCAATGTCACCCGAACAAGCCGTCACGTCAATGAAGGTTGTTCGATTTTCCTGGCCAACAAAAGTCGGTTCATTACCCACGTTTAAAATGATTAATTCGCGTTCGTCAATTAAATCCGCAAATGCTAAACCGCGCTTACCCTCTATTGGACTTCCCCATAATCCCGACTTTGAGTTTGCATCAATGCTTAGAATAACTTCATCCTTATTATGTAACGATTCAAGTACGTGGCTAATCTCCCTAATTACGTCCTCAAAACAACCCTTTTATTTTCTACGCAAGCCAATATAAGCCAATATACCATAAAATCTAATTAGCCCTTTCTGGAATTTTACTACCGTAATTAACTCTGAACAAAGATTTGACAAAATAACCCCATGAGCCCTTCCCGAATTAATACAATTAGCCGTTCGCGGTTGATTACCCGTCTTATAAAAAATGTCAAACTCTGAGGTGAAGCCTCATACCCTGCCTCCGCGAATATTTGGCTCCTGAAGGAAGCAAATATCTATATCATTATCTTTAATGTATTTAGTTAGCAAATTTACCCCTGACATACTTTTGTTTACTCACTAAAGAATAATCAAGCACACTTACCGCGGCATCAATATTTGAAGTCGAATTATCCATAATTAATGGAGGACTTCATCATTTCGCTGAACTTCTCACGGGACGGGCATGAGTTTGATTTTGCTTCATGGTCTGTCGGCAGCTTCCTCCCGTTCCGATAACGGGCATTATTCTTCGTGCACACCACACAGCACACATTGTTTTTACAATTCTTAAACACATGTCCTTTTTGACCACATCTTCCGCACAATTGTTCATCTACTCTACACCGTGCACTTGAATGTTCATACCAGTAGCATTTGAAGCATTGTAGCACTTCTACGTAGTCGTTTACCCATATGCTCTCCCATCCCATTTGTATTGGCTTCATTATCTTTTCTTAATTCCGCCGGAACTTCCAAAACTACTAACAGAATTCGCTCTGTGTTTTTTAACGTAATAACACGCGCGAGTTTTACTTCTCTCATAAACTCTTCTAGGCTCTCAAACCTATTTCTTACAAACTGATTTTGACACTGTAAATCTGCTCGTGTAAAGTGTCTCTATTACTTGCCAGTATCGTAAATTTCATCCATGGTTTCCGCATCTCTTGGTTGCTCACAGTCAGGCTCCTCGTTTTTTTTTAGCGATTCCTTCAGTTTGTTTATGTTAGCGTCATCCGGACAGCTCACTTTGACCGCGTTTTTCCCCGCGATTTGTACAACTTTCCCGATTGTTATTTGTTCCGCAACAGGGTCAATTAATGTTTCAAGGTGCGTCTGCACTTGCAGTGAGTTTAGCCCTTTACCTTCAATGATTACGGTATTTTGTTTCAGCGTACCCGCGTAGCTCGTCTTTGCCGATATTGGCTTGCTCGATTTCACATCACTAACTCGCCTTAATTGATCGATTAAGACCGCGTTCTCTTCCAGCTGTTGTTTTTGTTCTTTCATCAGCTACAACTGCATATCCGCGCCATCCCCTAAGAACACTAGCTCATCCAACAACACTGAAAGTTCACTTCTCAGAGCTTTTCTCCGCTCTACCGTGAATGTTTGCGATTCCGGTATTTGGTTTTTTCCCGAAATGATTTTGCTAACGCAAGAACTTCCTCTTCCGTTTTCATTTTAACTCCACAACCCGTAACTCGTAACTCGCCAGGTAAAATATCGCAGGTATATTATACAGATTAACAGATTAAAAACCGCTTTCAGGTAGCTCAAGAGACGGACACGTCCATACCGCTTCAATACTTGATTGCGACTTTCAGGTTATACTGCTAGATCAGGGTATTTTAATTTAATGTTGTTTATAACATCGAATTTATTAGTTCCGCGTTTTAAGTTTTGTATATATGAGTTTGGCACATATGCCTGCAACTTATCGTGACTTGGACCACAACCAAAAATTGTTGGGGTTTTATGCTAAACTTTCTGCTTAGGTTTAGTTTGAGCAGTAAGGATTGCAAAAGAAGAAAAATTATTATTTACATAATTAATTGCAGGTGGAAGCAATTGAATTTCCTCATTAATAGTTGGTGTAACTACACAAGGCATAAATACTTAAATACCGGTTTTGTATTCAAGTATAATCTTATCCTTGTCTGCAATCTTTTCTTCAAGATACAATACTTTATTTAATAGCAATTTAATGTTAGACCGAACTTCATCTAACAAAACTTGATATAGTACGATAGTCTCTTTATAAAGCCTGGGAAGTTCGGAATCGTCAAGTTCGAATGACGTACCACAGTGGCATTTTTTTATGACGAATGCGCAACTGTTATGAAATATAATATAATTTCACAACTAGTACATGTTACGGCAGACTGTGCAACACTTTTCATTTGCACGCTTGACCGGACATGATAATAAATTAAAGATTAAAATATAAAAATTTAACTATAAAAGTGATTAAATATTGAGGAATAAAAATAATACAAGGATGATACAAGGATACACAATTCACACCGTTGCAGTCGTTTACCTGGTGACTAACTACAAAACAAACAAAAGCAGACCGCGGTTGGGAAACACAAGAAGATATTTTTTGTGTAATGTAAATACACACATATTTTTTATCATTTCCATATAAAAAAATGGGTAATTTTTTTCTATACCAACAAAAACAAATAGAAATTGATAAAATATTTTTTTTTGTTTATTATGTGTGAACAATAGAATGATGAATTAATTAAAATTATATAACGTATGTTCCTAATAAGAAATCAAAGTGATAAGAGTTTTAAATAAATATTGCAAATTCGATACCGTTAAAAACATTTCGCTCGTAATTGTGCAATTTCTTTTCAGGCTTTATTTGATACTTACTTTTTATCTAATAAAAAGTGATTCTCGGTAAATTGGAAAATGTAGAAATAAATGATGTTTGTATTACTACTTCTACTTATTAATCAAAAATAATTTGCGTCAAATCTATTATTAATTTAAGGATCGTTGGATTGACTGAAATAAAAAAATAAGTTTTATTTATTTAGTTTCATGCATGTTTTTTATTGTTTGTATACAAAAAATTGTTTGTGTAATTTTTTTTTTACAATGCATACCTACAGGGTTTATAATAGTGCGTACACACTTGTAACAAAGTGTCGTACTGCAACACCGTCCCGTAACATCACCCCGCAACGCGGAATCAAATTTCTTTGATCCGACGGCATAAAACCGATAAGCGATGGGACCCTGTTGCGGGGTGATGTTATGCGAAGGTGTTGCAAGTGTGTACGCACTATAAAAATGAAATACATTTTCATTTATTTATTTTCATTATAATATACAAAATATAAAAATTAGATATGATTGTGTTTTAGTAATTTATACTAACCCTGTAAAAATATGTAGTAATGGAATTACTATTTTGTTAATTACCGCCATGGTGGTTGGAATAGTAATTATTTTATGTTGAACTATGCACTGGCGTGACTTAGGGCTGACATTTCAATCTTAGTTTAATCCTTTGTTTAACTCAGTTTGTGATCTTAGATTAATATAATAAATGTATTTTAAGTTGGTAGTGAAATCTCTATATCTTTTATAGCTTCATTTTATTTATGACATTTTATTCTGTAAAATGTTCGCAGCACAATGACAAAATAAACATATTTAAACTGCATTACTACTACGTTTTTAAGAATATTGTTAATAAAAACATGTAACGACATTTTTAAACAACAGTCTTATTATCACAATTTTATCAAAATTTATTTAAAATTTAAATTTTCTTTTCCTGACTCAAAGCATGATACATAAACCTATTTACAAATAATGCATTATGACACATCAGATTGACAAACTCAGTTTTAAACTGATGTGAAAAAGATTGTAATCAAATGTAAATCAGTTTCTTTCTGAGTGGTTTAGAATGTCTGCCAACATAATAAATTATTGTAATTGATGATTAGTGGATTTGGTAAGATTTTTTTTTTCTTATTGACAGTCGTGTTACTGGACTTTACAGATTTGTGGTGGAGAGGGTAGATTTTAGAATTTGTTTTAATAAGATTTATGGTGAAGAATATTTTGATTGTAAGCTAGTATATTTGTTTTTACCTTGGAAACTTTTTTTACAGCTAGGGTTGCACAGAGGCATAATAATTGATTAAGCTTTATTGAAGAGTATTAAGATTTACAAATGTAGAAGAATTTGTGCTCAACTGTCAAACTATTTTTGAAATCACATTTTGTTTTAACTTTTATGACTTGAGATATTTTAAGAAATTTTTCTAAAAACCATGACATTTGCATTTTGACAGATTAATTGTCAATACACAAAAGAAGTTATTTGAAATAATAATAAAAATTAAATAAATTCTGCTTTGGTATTATGTTTCAACTTTTGTTCTAAATTTCATAAATTTTTAAATGTTTGCAGGAATTAGCTCTAAAACCAGGTTTTTTTGGTTTGTGACAGCTTAATTGTCAAAATATTTAAAAGAACCATAAAATTTTATTAAGATAATTACAGTAATTCCAGTATAGCATTGGTCCATAGAAGGTGTAAAATGTGAACGCGAGAAAAGAATGCTAACAATATTTTTTATGTATTTTGAGGCCAGATTTTGCAATTTTTAACATTTTGGCAACATTTGAACAATATTTTATGACCAAATTTGACTACATATCTTGGTTTTTGAACTTATTTCTATTTGTTTTCTCTCGTGCCTGCCTAATTATTTGCCTTATTTCTACTATTACTTTTGTTGGTTTTTGCATTGATCTAAACACATAAAATGCCATCTTGGAGTCAGATATTAGTGCCACGTCTTGTCTGTCTGTTTGTTAATGTATTTTACTGCAGATCTTATGGCTACTCAATTGCATTAAAACTTTCTTTTTATTAGACAACGCAGTTTTGGAGCCAAATGCCGCAATGCCAAGCATTTTTAGGGCTCTGTTGACTAGTAAGCGCATATTACTGCTGTTTAGAAAACAACTAATGCAAAAACATACAAAGAAACTAAAATGCTTGAAGATTGGATCTCAGAACTAAAACAATCAACTGGACCATGGATCCTAGGATAAAGCCAGTAGATCTTAACCAAGTAGCATTTTTGTGCTAACTGCTAACCAAAGATAAATAGAGATCACCGCTGAGAAGATCTTCATATAATAAATGATATCAGTTTTATTTCCGGGAGGTTGTAGAAGATGTCCTTGTTAATAAGAAAACTTTAAAATAGCTAATGCGAATACATGATACTCCGATTACTCGGGCATTAACCCACTTTTGTAGAATATGATGAATGATGGAATGCTAAACTTCGAATTTTTCCTAGGAACTAATTGTTTGGTGTCATAAGCTAAACTAACTAAAGCCCACAACACCAGAGGCGATTAAAAAGCCACCATGGATTGATTGTGTAAATAGCGGTCTAGGACAATGTTCAAGTATCTAAAAAAGTTAATCATGCGGAATTTGAAAGCTACAGCTTACTCTATTAGGAAGTTTCAAAGAAAATAAAGGTTGCGACAGTCAAACTAATGCCAAACATAAAGAAAAATACTCTTATTTGCTGCTATTTATTGACGGACGTCGGGTTTATTTTTCAATATCCGCATTGAAAAAAACTGCCAATCAATTGTTTAGAACAGGGGTCGGTAAACTACGGCCTGCGGATCAAATCTGGCTCGCCATATGTTATTAATTCGGCCCGCAAAGCTTTCCAAAAAAAATTGCGGTGGGTATATTATTCAAAGTCAAACTACAGTTACAACAACGTTTTTTGGATTTTCATGCAAGTACAGAAGACCATTTCAATTTTCTTTTACGAATCAATTTATCTCACTAACGCGCATATTTTCAGAAAAAAATAACAATTTTTGAGTGACCCTTTGCTAATTACTGATAATCACTATTTTTAATTAAGTAATTAATTACGCGCATTAACATGTTATATACCAAGCGCTGTTAGCCCGGTATAAATATAATTGTTCTCGTTATCTGACCTTACCTTTATGGATACTCGGCAATAGATAATGCATTTTGCACTTTAAACCACAATATCTCGAAAAATAAGTAGGTCCAAAGATCTAATAACAACATTAACTCATGTGTTATGTTGTTCTACGTCTATGGGTGATATCAAAATTGATCCATAAAATGCCTAAAGTGCACAAAAAGTATCAACTGCATAATAAATGCATTAATCTTTAAACCGTAATATCTCAAAAACTAAGTGGGTACAAAAGTCATATTATTGTTTTAACTGATTTATTATGTTGTTCTGCACCCATCCATAATATTGAAATTGATCCAAAAAGTGCATAAAGTGCATTTACAACATACTGCATAATAAATGCAATTAGCGACTCGCTGCATTTTTATGGCATGTGTTATATGATACCGATGCAGAATTTTATTATCTTTTCAATGGTATTGGTATCGTTGCCATGCGACGCTTAATAAGCGATTAATTAACGATAATTTACTTTTTTATCTATTTTCAATTAGCTGTAGAAGGAGCAAATGATGGGCCTAAACAATTTTTTTTTACGAATCGATTTATCTCACTAACGCGGATATTTTCAGAAAAAAATATCAATTTTGGAGTGACCCGTTGCTAATTACTGCTAATCACTATTTTTAATTAGGCAATTAATTGCGCGCATTAACATGTCATATACCATTGAAATCGCTGTTCTTCAGGCTATCCAGCGGTATAAATATAATTGCTCTCCAATGCATTATAAGCGAGAAAATGCACTTTGACTGACATTACCTTTATGGATATAGTTATGGATAACAGGGGTGATTAGAAACAGAAGGTTTTAATTCAAATTTTATTCAATATGTTATTTTGCCGATTTATTTTCCGCGTAATATCAAAATGTGTTCAAATGTATTCAAGCAAAGTATGCATATTAAATAAAAATAAATAAAAAATGTAATCAATATGATGATGTTTAGAATTTTGTGAAATGTATTATGAATTATAATCATTACCTATTGGTAAATAAATACAAGATATCGAATTGTCAATTATAGACGTTTAGATCTACTTGAAAATGATATATAATTATCAAAATAAGTTGTAAATAAATAAAATAATCTAAACTTATTTTAAAAAGTATGAAACAATTATAATATAAAATAAATAATCAAGTTGTTAATTTTAAAAATTGTTTTTAAGTTCGTATTAAAATCCGGTTTATTTGTCCAAAATATAAACACATTATTATGATTGTCAATCATAGGTTTTAATTCAAATTACTAGTTATAATACTTAAAATAATATTGTTATCTTTTATATATAAATATAAATGGAATATTTTTTTAAATATCTACATTAAATTATAAAATAATGTTACTACGAAAATATAATTTAATATTCTTGGTAATTGTTTTTATCCGTACGCAAAAAAAAGGTTAAAACGCACAGAGCGCAGGTAGTAGATATTCCCACAGCCGTCTCTATTTACAAGCCGTGCTCATAGAAACTTGGCAACACTGAAAGTGGGCTATCAGTTTGTATTGAAATACATGGGAAAGTGGTAGGAAGAGTGATATTAAATTAAAGTGTTTTGAATTCAAATATAAAGGTAAGTCTAACAAATATTTATAATATGTGTATAGGAAAAATGTCATACTACTTATTTTCTTGCTTTATAAGTCAATATCAATGTTTTTAATTTAAATAAAGCTGGTGTTTTGGTTTAATTTGTTTTTAGGTTATGTGATTAAAACCAGTTTAATGTCAATATTAATTAATAAATACACACTTAAATAATAGTTAAATGCTGTATTTAAATAATTTAAATAAAGTGATTTAATTTTATTGTCTGTTGTGCATATAATAACATGTACTTTTTATTTTATTTTAGATGCCAAGAAGATGTATACACTGGAGACAAGTGGATCCCGTAGTTTTTTATTTCTACAACATGAAGAACAAAGTGCACTAGTTCAATATAAACAAACCAATGGACCTTTTAATAATATAGTGCTTGTGCGAAGTATTTAAAAAAAAGTGATATTTTGTTTAAACTTTTTGAAATCGATAAAGACTGTGAAGAGAAAATTTCTCTAACGGACTGTAGTTATTATCATAAGTTATAGAAGTGCTGTAAAAATATAATTATAAATTAGTGCCAGTGATGTTTTTTAATATAGAAAACAGGAAACATATTTATTGTACGTAAGTAAGTTATTTTCGTTGCGATGGTTTTGTATGCCGTTAATTATTAATATAGCAGTTTCCTTTACTGATATAAAAGTAATTAACATGTTGCTAATTTAAAAATAACTCTTACTGTAAATATCAATTTGCAAGCATCTGTTTAGTCGCTAAAGCTTTTATTAAAAAAAAATGTATTGTGCGAATTATAAGCTGACCGCAGAGAAAAACGTTTTTAAAAAAGATAAGATAATTTTATTAATGAAACGAATAGGCTCACGCCTTAACATAGACTGAACTAAATGTTAATTTTAAAAGTATTTATATAAATCAAAAGTGATTAGTAAGCTTAAATCTAGTGCAGATGCACGGTGTTAATAATATCTGAAATAACATTTATTTATTATTCCGCTGAGCTGGCATCTGTGTGGATGAATGGCGTTCATATAACTCGCTGATCTTGCGTCTGGGTCAATGAATGGCATTCATATAATTAATGAAAGGCGTTCATATAACTCCTCCATCCTTAGATCAGAATTCTGGGGTTTGGAACAGGATTCTGCAATGTCGCATCTGGGTTAGGTTCGGCTTCTATCCCATTTTTAAACCGTAGATTTTTAACATAATTGAAGACATAATATATTACGATAATGATAATTATAATATAAATAATAATTGTCCAGACACTGATGTTGTTGTAGTGTAGAGGCTCTTCCAATATTGTTTGGATTTTTTGGTCCTGCATGTTTAATGCGTTGTGGATGTTCTTTGTTTCGTCAAGATTAATAGAGTTTAGTTTCATTGGCTTAAACTTAGCCATTGAGTTGGTGTTCTCGATTTTAAATTCGATTGTAGGCAAATTAATAAATTTGAATTTGCTCTCGGAGTTTTTGTAACTTGGAATGGTAATATTTCCAATTTTGATTTCACAGATAGAGTTTGTTTCCAGAACATACGTTCCTTGAAGTGGTATGTTATCTTTGTTGGGACCGCAAACTTGTGTAGCTACTACTTTATCTGGTAAAATGACGATCCATTTGTTGTAATTTTCCAATTTTTGAATTTTTTCATTCTCGATTAGGACTGGTATTTGTTCGCAGTTGGTAATATTTTTTGAATACCTTAACATCTGTACTTCGCATGGGGCTTCATCTTCGTGGATTCTTGTTGGGTATACGTTGTTGCAGATGAAATCTTCCGGCGTTATTTCTTGGCAGTTATTGTCAAAAAACATGTAATTTCTTTCATTTAGGATAAGGTATTTGGACTGCGGTAAAATAGTTTTGAATGTTTTATTTTCAGGGATAGGTAGTGAATATAAATGAAAATAGTTGTAGTTTTCATTTTCAACTATTGGAATTTCGATAATAAATATGATTTTATTCTCTTTACTGTAACTTTTGATGTTGACAATTTTCTCAAACAATAACACGTTCTCTATTTTTGGATCGAAAGGTAACTTATTTGTTAATAAATGGTTATTGATTAATTTTATTTCCATTAATAGCTCGCTTGGTTCAATCATAGAATTATGAAAAATGTTTAATTTAGAAAACGTGATGGCAGTTTCTATTCTTTCTAGAATCTCATTGATTACTTGATAAGACGTGATTACTTGAGATATTATTACATGTGTTAGAAAATAATGGTAAGTTTCAATATTCTTTAACTCGACTGTTTTAATAATGCTTTCGATTTGTAAAATTCGAGATTGTAAATTTAATTGATTGTGTGCCAGAGTTTCGGTACTTTCTTTAAAAGTTTGAATCGATTTTTGAAGAAGTGTTATTTGGTCTTTAACTAACGATTTAATCTTAACTTGGTTTTTAGAGAGTGTTGTGATAGCATTATCATATCTCTCTGCATCATTATTATCTAGGTTACCTGTTAATGACTTAATCACATTTCCAAGTCCATTTATAAGTCCTCGTTTTGTTCTTTTATTATTTAGAGGGTTTATTTGATTTATTAACGTTGATATTTTATGTTCTAATATATCAACTAACCGATATGAATTATAAAACTCTTTATTGTAATTAGACTTGGTTTTGTTACTTTCAAATGCAATTTTTAATTTATTGAAGTTTGTTTGAAGTGAGTGAAACTCATTTATTACTTTTGATATATCGAATATTTGGATGAAGGACCAATGGTCAATTTTGATCTGTGCGTTGCCTATTTTGAGTGGTAAAAAACCTGGGTTGGAATTCTGGTTTTGGAATTTTGGGGAGGTTAATTCACTACTGCTGTAGGTGATGAACCTGTAACAAGAATTGGTTTTCTTAATTCTTTTACGTGAATTATTTGCTTCTTGTTTTTATTTTGTTCATTAGTAATTTCTACTCTATTTCGGTCTAAGACTTCTGTTATTTTATATGGTCCAATAAATTTGTTATTTTTCTTGTTTCTAGTATTGGGGTTTTGTTTATAAACTATTTGTCCTAGATGAAATTCATTAGATTCTCCCTTTTCATTTGATTTTGATATAATTTTATGTTTGTGGTCTATAATTTTTTCAGTTACATCTTGATAAACATGTTTTAATTTTTCTTTATGATTTTCAACATAATCATTGTAGAAGGAAACTGGTGCAAAAATTTCGTTTGGACTTCTTGATTGGGTATGACCAAAAGTTAGTTCAAATGGTGTAAAGTTAGTTAAACTATGTATTGAACTATTATATCCTATGATAGCATAATCCATTAAATTGTTATCATTTGGGTAATTTTCTTTTAGTAAACGTAGATGTTCGATGAGGGTAGAATGGAATCTTTCTATAATACCGTTGGATTCATGGTGAGCCGCTGTAGTAAAATGTACGTTGATCTTGTGTAACTTTAATATTTCTTTCACCATTTCGTTATCAAATTCTTTTCCATTATCGACTACTATTTTTTCTGGTACTCCAAATGATGTAAAGTATTTTATCAAAGCATCACTGATATTGATAGCTGTTTTTCCTATGATGGGTAGAGCTTGTGCAAATTTTGTAAAAGGATCTACTAAAGTTAGGTAATTATTGTTATTGTAAATAAACACATCAATGTGAAGTATTTGAAAAGGCTTTGAAGCTGTTTCGGTGAGCATTAGCGGGGTATAAGGGGTTTTTCGTGCATATTTTGCTCTTTGACAAATATCGCATACGTTAATAAATTTTGTTACTGTCATTTTCATGTTTATCCAATAGTAGTTTCGTTTGAGATATTCGATAGTTTCATTTATCCCTCTGTGGTTTGATTTACCTTCATGGTGATTTTTTATTAAAAGAATCTGTTCTTCTGTATTAGTAATCGTATTTACCTTTTTTAGACATCGTATTAATGTAGGGCCTGTTTCGGAGAAATGCTCTAGGTATATTCTAGAAAAATCTTGATATAATTCTTCTTTGTGAAAATGCAAATGATATAATTTTTTTGAAATTGTATAATCTCTTAGAAATTGTAAAATTAAATTTGAGTTGTTTGTACTAGGAATTTTTAAAGTAATTATTTTATGGTGTTCATAATTTTCTTGGCTGACGTCTAATTTATCATATATTTGTGGATAAATTAAAATTTGGTTTTGTTTATTATTTATAATTTCGTCTAAAATTCTTATTCCATCATTTGTTGTTTCGTTAAAGTTAGTATGTTGCGTTGTCATCGTGGTATACTCTTTTGGTTCTACATTCTCTATTGCTGGTCTTATTTGTATGTCCGATATTATGTTAAGTCGTTCCCTTGGTTGGATCAAACTAGTAGTTTGAATAGGATTTTCAGCTAAATAGCGCAAATATTCAAGCGTCTCATTATTAATCTCGCCTGGGTTATTGATCATCGATTCGTCTTCTAAAGCGTTAATTTGGACTTCTGGGTTTAGCTCATATATGTTAATATAAAAGCTTTTGTCAAATATATAATGAATCATTTCATAAACTTGTGAGTAATTTAGCTTGTCTAATCCACATCCTAATTTTGGCATGGCAATTTTGTTTATGTTGTTGTTTAAACAAAACAATTTTAAATTTGATAAACAATTAAACAAGTTTTCATAGGTAGGTTTTTCGAAATATTGATTTTTTGTTATAAGGTAGAATATATATCTATCGTTGGTGTTTAGATAGACAAAAGAATTTAACTTAGGGTTTTGATTTTTTAATTCTAAAACGTTATTATATCTGGTCTTAAAATCTTTTGCTATACCACTTCCCATATGTAGATCTTTGCTTACACAATGACATAAAGCAAAATCAATTGGTGCCTCAAATATGTTTCCACATTTGTTTATAATAGTTGGTGATTTTTTAATGTGTTTGTTATCGAAAAGTTGTTTAAAGTGATCGTAATTGGATATTAAGTCGTTTATGGGACTAATTCTACTTAAAGCGTCCGCATTTGTGTTTAGACTTCCTTTTTTTGTAAATAATTTCGTAATCAAATTCTTCTAATTTGAGTCGCCATCTTACTAGTTTTGAGTTTGGCTCTTTTAGTTTGAATAACCAAATCAGTGGTCTATGATCTGTATATATGGTAAATTTTCTACCATACAAATAGGGTCGGAAATATTTGCAAGCCCAAACTATGGCTAATAGTTCCTTTTCTATTGTACTGTATTTTTCTTCAGATTCATTCAAGGTTCGTGATGCAAATGCAATTGGTTTGTCAGAACCAATTGTACCTTGTGATAAGATTGCTCCTAAAGCAATATTAGATGCGTCCGTAGTCAAAATAAATTCCTTTGAAAAGTCTGGATACTGTAATATTGGGGCATTCGTCAATAGATTTTTACAAGTATTAAATGCGTTGATAAAGTTCTGATCATGAACAATTTTGGTATCTTTTTTTAAGCATTGTGTTAATGGTTTCGTAATTTTAGCGAAATCCTGAATAAATTTTCTGTAGTATCTAACTAGTCCTAGAAAACTTTTAATTCCTTTTGTAGTATTAGGAATGGGGAAATGTTTTACTGCCGTGATTTTATCAGGGTTGGGTCTGACACCATCAGTTGTTATTTGATGTCCCAAGTAACTAACTTCTTTTCTTAAAAATTCTGATTTATCTAATTGTATTTTAAAGTTAGATTGTCTCAATCGTTCAAACACTAGTTTTAATCGGCTTATGTGTTCCTGAAGGGAAGTGCTAAAGATAACAATGTCGTCGAGGTAGACGAGACACATTTCGTTTTGGAGACCTCTCAATACATTATCCATTACACGTTGGAATGTTGACGGTGCATTCTTCAAACCGAAAGGCATGCGTTTAAATTCATAATGCCCGTTATCAGTAGAAAACGCTGTTTTTTGGACATCTTCTGGGTTCATCTCAATTTGGTGAAATCCGTTGGCCAAATCGAGGGTTGAAAAGTATTGGCTTCTGCCTAATTTGTCTAAAATTTCGGTTATTAAAGGTAAGGGATACTTGTCGTCTATTGTACGTTCGTTTAACTTGCGATAGTCTATTACTATTCGCCATTTCTTTTTTCCTGATGCGTCGGATTTTTTCGGGACAATCCAAATTGGGCTAGACCATGGGGATATCGAGTCTTGTATGATATCTTGTTCTAGTAGTTTTTCAATTTGTGTTTTAACTTCTAATTTATGAATTTCGGGGTAACGATACGTTTTGGTAAATATTGGAGATTCATTGTTTAAATTAATTTTGTGTTGAATTTTGTTAGTGAACGTTAACGGAATTTGCTCGTTATAAAATATGTCGCGGTATTCATGACATAATTTTCTAATTGCTTGTTTCTCTTCTAAATTACAGTGTTCTAAGCAAAGATTTTTTAAATTTGATTTTAATAAATTATCATGCGTTTCGTTTAGATCGTTATCAGTTTCCATCGTTTCTATAAAGTTTAATTCGTTGACGTTTAAAGATTCGATTGAAAAGGGGGTATTGATCTTAATATCTACTGTTTTGGTGTTCGAGTTGATTATAGTAGTTAAAGCAAAATAATTTTTTATATTTACAACTGCGCGGGGTGACTCTACTAAATTTTCGAATTCTATATAATCTAAAATTCCCAAGCCTTCTTTATAATTTACTGGTAATTCGACTACTTTTTGAGTTCTGGCAGGTATTGTTATTGTATAACTTTTAACCTGTAAAGATCTTTTTAATTTTGTTAACTCCTCAGTTTCATATATTATTGGGATTTCAGTGTATGGTGTTTTTATAATTTTTGAATCAAGGTTTACTAAAGCCCTGAGTTGTTTAAGTAAATCTATTCCAATTAAGCCATCGTATTTTTGACTAAATTTAAATAAATAAAATTTATGTATTTCGCTTGTTTTAAAAATTTTGAAAACTGGTATTACCATAACTTCATTATGATAGCTAGTATTGTGAGCAGTTTGAATGTTAAAATTTTCATTAAAAATGTAACGTTTGTAGAATTTGTGTGCTAATTCTGGGTCAATTAAACTTCTTGAACTACCTGTATCAATTAGAAAATTTGCATTTAGTTGTGGAATAAAAATGTATGGTAGGTTAGCTTTAACTAAATTTAGATTTATCATCTCGGATCGTTGATAATATTGTTCTGATGAAAATTTTCATCAGTATCATTATGTTGGTCGAAATCATTGTTGTCCGGTTGCAATTGTTGTTCTTGTAGTATATCATTGTTTTCATGTTGATAGTAATAATTTTCATTATACTCATTATAATCATTTTCAATAGGACAAACTTGTTGGGAGTTTTCTGGCATGTCAGAAAATTCTGTTAAACCATAGAAATTTTCCTGTGGATTTTCACCTTTGTTGATATTTTGCGAATATAGCTCAGTATGAGTGAAATTTCTTTGTGGTTGGGTTGGTTGTCTCCTGGTGTTTCCAGATGACGTATCCATAGGTTCAGGAATGTTTCCTCTTTGATAGTTTTGATTTCCGAAAGGTCTGTTTTGATATTTATATTGATTTTGATTTTGATGCACGTAGTGATTACGTTGAATTTGACTTGGCCTTTGCAAGAAATAGGAATGCTTTTGAGTTGGAAAATTGTTATTAGGTTTCCATTGCATTTGGGGCCTCTGTATAAAATTTGGTTGTTGTTGAAAATTACTTGGAAAATTTGGTTTTTGAAAGTTTGATGTTGAGTGTTTAAATTGTTGATTCTGAAACTTTTGATAAGAGTTTCCAGGTTGGGTTGTCTTTTGAATGTTTTGATTCATTGGACTTATTCTTTGATTTGGTTTAAATGTATTTTGAAAATTTAAAGTGTTATTTCTATTTTGGCTATAGAGGAAGTTTTCTTCTTCTATTACCAAAGACATGGCTCTTTCTAAACTGTCTGGGTTTCTTAAGCGCACATTGTTTTGTACCTGACCTGATAAACCGCTTATAAATGTCTTAAGTGACAGGTTATCATAACTTTGTAATTTAATTACCTTTTCTGCAGCTGGTATATTTAAGGTGTTCAGTTTTGCAATAATAAGGCTTCTAGCATCTTGACAACGCATACCAAAAGTGTAAGGTGTCTCGTTTCTATTAGGATGCAAAGTAATCAAATCTTGGATCAAGCATTCAATGTTGCGTTGATCACCAAAACTTAAGTTTAATAAATCTCTTATTTCGTTCCAGGTTCTTAGTTCTATTCTTGAACCAATCAAGCTTAAGGCTCGACCTGCTAATTTGCCGATAATTGCTCGCGAAATAAAATTATTTAATTGTAAATTATTCGGGTCGGAAAATGTATTTATTAAATTTTCACAATTATCTATAAAAATTCCCAAAGTATGGGGGTTTCCTTCGTATTGAGGAATAGTATCTATGTGTAGTTTTAATAACTGGTAATTGACTGGTACAGCCATTTTGAAACTTCGTGAATTTTTACAAAGTCAATTAAAATTATTTGCGTAAATTGTTAATATCAATTACAGTATTTTATTATTATATTTTCTTAATTAAATATATACTATATAACTTTTTGTTTGGTTGGGATAGGAGATAAGAAATTGTTTTTGTTTTTGACTTACAGTAGTAAAATAATTGTGTTCATTATTCTCGTGTTGATCCCTCGTTCTTAATCCTAGTGCCAATGGGATTCGGGCGATGTGTGTCCTTTGTCCTTGGTCTTCCTAATCTATGTTGTACCAGGGGATGTCGGCGATGCTTGTCCTTTATCCTTGGTGTTGTTGTCTGGGGTTGGCAATGTTGTCCTCTTCCAGATGTTGAGTCTATGATGTCGTGGGTCTAAATTTCTTGCTGTTTCTGTTTGTGAAGTTGACGAACTTTCACAGCACTTTTAATTTAATTATTCACTTCTCTTCGGTTCAGTTTATTTACACTTTTGTTTCGTTTCTGTCCTTTAACTATTAAAATAGACCGGTTTCGCGATTTTTCGTAACCGTTAGACAGATCCTACCGACTGCGCCAATTATAAGCTGACCGCAGAGAAAAACGTTTTTAAAAAAGATAAGATAATTTTATTAATGAAACGAATAGGCTCACGCCTTAACATAGACTGAACTAAATGTTAATTTTAAAAGTATTTATATAAATCAAAAGTGATTAGTAAGCTTAAATCTAGTGCAGATGCACGGTGTTAATAATATCTGAAATAACATTTATTTATTATTCCGCTGAGCTGGCATCTGTGTGGATGAATGGCGTTCATATAACTCGCTGATCTTGCGTCTGGGTCAATGAATGGCATTCATATAATTAATGAAAGGCGTTCATATAACTTGCGATAACAATGTTTTTTAATTTTTTGGCTGGTTTATCGAATAACAGCAAATTACAGCTAAAACTTTATTTATTTGTTGGCTCTTTATATGTAATTTATTTGTATGTGGACTAAGCAATTTTTGCTTCTATAAGACTCAACTTTGGTTTGTAATTTATATTATTACTCATTTTGCATTTTATTATTATGTATATATGAAGTATAACAAACTAGTCAATTAGCGAGTAATTTAGTTGACTACTCTCGATTAAATTACTTGCTACTTGACAAAATTTTACCAATTTTGTATTTGTGTTTTATTTATATCACCGGTTATTATTATAAATTATAATTTTTATGTAATGCATATTTTGTTAATAAAGTCTGTGATTATTATTGCCAATTTTGTATTTGTGTGTATTATTAATCATATCTGTGGTTCTTATAATTTAGATTTTTCAGAAATTATCATTTTTATATAATATTTTGTTATAGGTAAGTGTAATTACATTTTACATATATACAGTTCATATTTATTGATTCCAGAGTTTTATTTTCATTTTTATATGTTTTTTAATTACAGTTTGATTTATATTATTAAAATTTACATTTATTTAATTTAATAATTTTCGTTTGTTATTTTGTGTAGCGAGTTCTCCCGTTCGAACCGCACGTAGGCCGGCCCACCTATGGGACCGAATGCGACGTTGCCAAGCGTATCAGCACGGCTTGTAAGTAGAGACGGCTGTGGATATTCCTATTCTAATAAAATTCCTTGAGCGCTGAAATGAAACAGTTATTTATATATTTGATTACAAAACTGTACAGATATCTATAATATTTTTATGAACTATCCATAATATTATTATCTTATTATTATTGAAATTACTCTTAATCTAGCCAACGTTTGCAGAAAATATTAAGCAAGTGTACTCATATAGCATATCTGCAGTGCCTGAATATGTAGATAATCTTATTTATTAAATCATTTAAATGTTATTTTGAAACCTATGACTAAAATATTACACTTAATTAATCAATCAAATTGATATGAAAAGGATTAAAATTGTCAAAGAAAAAGTATTTCCGGCAGTGTGTGCTTAATTTATCTTTAAAAATATTTATATTTCTATCAGATCGGTTAACAAATAGTTCAGTTATTTCGTTAATAGCTTGACTATAATTTACATTTACGGGAACATTGGGAGGTCCCATCCTTAACAGCATCATTACCGACTATTAGTTTACATTATTTCTCGCTTTTGTCACATAGATGGCAGGATTAGAGACCTGCCATCTATGTGACGTGACGAATCAGTACCTCATGGCCGTTTAACCGTTGACCTCGTGTAACCCTACGGCCAAGTGACCCATATTCTTTCAATGTCAATGTTGTTGATATTGTAATGATGTCACAGTTTATTTCAAATTTTGGTTTTTAGGTGAGTGTTAGTATTAAATAATTCTTATAAATAAATGGAAACTCAAATGCTATGGAAATGTCTCTTTATTCATCATTAATAGCTGTGTCGAGATTTTTGATTATGACTAATCTTTTATTTTGTTTTTAAATGGCATGCATTTGTATGTTAAGTGAAGTGTAAAGTAAAGTGAAATTGGTTTAATTAGTTCCTCGGAATACTTAAAGAGTAAAAAATTTATTGTTAATATTATTACATACATACATTCATTAAACTAAAATATTAACACTAAAACTATCTCTAGCAATAATTAAAAATTAAAATAAAATGAATATGTATTTTTAATATATAAAATAAAATAAAAATGGTTTCGTCCCTCTATCATCGTCCTGAGGTTTGCGGGTGGGTATTTATTTCCATCTCAGGCTATCGGTATTGAGGGCTTGTTTGAGTTGTTTTTCTTTATTTATTTAATTTATATTTTGTCATGTAGTAGCATGTGTTTTATTTTTAGTTTAAATGGTACGTAGTTAAGACTTTTGATATATGTTGGCAGATTATTGTATTGCTTTATAGTTTCTGTTGTTAGTGTCTGTCTCCATTGAACAGTTGTATATTTCGTAGTTCTTATGTGCGATTATCTTCATGTTTGGTGGTTGTGTATTTTTTTGTTTAATTGTGTTGTTATGTTGGTTTATATCATTTTGTGATTTATTATTTAATTCTTCATTGTATAGTTCAGTGGTAGGTGTTTTTCTTGAAAAATTGTTTATGTTATACTGCGTACACACTTGCAACAATCTACCGTACCGCAACATCGTCGTGTAACATCCTCGCGCAACATCACCCCGCAACAGCGTCGCATCAAAAAAAAATGTTACGCCACGATGTTGCGGTACGCAGTTGTGTTGCAGAGTGATGGTACGCGACGATGTTACGCGACGGTGTTGCGGCAGGGCAGATTGTTGCAAGTGTGTACGCAGTATTACATGACAAATAGGTTATCGCTGTCAATATATTTTTTTTAAGGTTGCAAAAATTAGTGACGCAGAAAAAAAACTGTAGTAAAGTTAATTAAAAATGCTTAATCTAATTGACATGCATAGATGGTGGAAATTGCTATGATTGGGTCATAAATCTTTGATTTATTAACAATTTTTTTACACACGTTATATTTGATATTTAACTCAATTATTTTTTGAAACAATTAATTATTTATTATATTTGATTATCACTTTTCTTTTATGGATATGTACAAACATGAATATACAATTTAATATTTAAAATCATAGATATCAAATACCTCATTTATTAAAGAGTTACAGTATGTATACAATTCTTATTTTGTCAGTTGGTTGCTAGTGAACTTATTCTCTGTACATATTTTATATTCTTTTCTGGATGTTTATCGCAGGTCCTCATTATATTTCTGTCTTTTTATTCTTCCTCTTTTTGCTTTACCCTCCACCATATTTTCAATAACGTTCTTCAGAAAATAATCTTTTCTCATCTCTTTTGAAATAGTAACTTGTAATAAATAAGTGCGGACAGGTTTCCAGATCACCCAAGAGGTACTGTCCGCAATTCGTTAATCTTTCTAAAATGGAAAATCGCCAAAACCAAAATCACCCACAAAATACACTAAGAAATTATTAGTCCTACCGTATGTGGAAAGTGACCAGGTCATCTGTATTGTCAGTTATACATTTCTGTAATACCTTACGATGTTTATTTGGACAGAAATTAACGTCCATAATTGACTTCTTCAATAAACTTTCTATGTAATATAATATATACACACTACAGTTTCAACTATTTTTCTGTTTCGGATGGAAGACAGTAGTTGTTTTAATATTTATGAACGGGTGTGGTCTGGCATTTAATCGAATATATGGTGCCATTTTTTTTGATAAAGCTCTGAATCTTTTGAATAGTTTTTCAGTGGGTCAAAATATGTAAATGTTCCAGTACATAAATTAACATATGCTAAACACCAATGCTGATCTGCATCAATGGGTAATATAAGCATGTTAACCTCTAGCTCTATTTTGTAACAATGCCCTGCAATCAATTTGTCAGTTTCATGCAACAGGAAAACTTTGGTTTTGGTCAAAATTTCGAAAAAATTTTACCGCAAAAATCAGTTGTAAAATTGTCGAACCACATTTTCCGAAAATCTATTGTATTTTCCTGCACCGTCAAAGTGTCGTAACTTGAAAAATACAAGACCTTCATGTTGTACTTTGAAACAATATAATCCCTATTAATCGATCTCAGTAAAATCGGTTCATCTGCTGTAGATTTCTTTGTTGTTTTGCAAGTTTGCGGATAGCGACAATACAGTCCAAAAGGGAGCCTGAAAACAAAATGCACCACATCAAAGCCCAGAGAAGGACATATTAACATCAAGGAAAAGAAATGCAGAGCAAAATCGCATGTCTAGTATGTGGAAGGAATAACCACAGCACAGATAAGTGTTTTTATAAAAATGCAATATGCAGAAACTGTAATGGAAGAGGACATTTAGCAACCGTATGTACTAATAAATTTAAAAATTCAAATAAAAACAAATCGCTATATAACTATAAGAACGCAGAAAGTAATAAATTTCGGCATTTTATAGATGTTACAAAAGAAACTGAAAATGAAAGTAATTTGTTTTTAATTGAAAATCATAATACAAATTATGTTAAGCCATTTATGGTTGATGTAGAAATTGAAAATATCCCTATTAAATGTCAAATTGATACTGGAAGTTGCATCTCGGTTAATCCTGAGCATTTGTGGGCAAATAAATTTAAAAAATTCACTTTATACAAAACAGATAAAAAAATTTATTTTTACAATGGAGATAAAATTTATCTTAAAGCTTATTGTAAATTAAATATTTTGTAAAAATATAAAATAGAATTACTTGATATTTATGTAATAAATAATGGTGGAGCGCCCATATTAGGAAGAGATTTTTTACATTTGTACAATTTGGGAGTCGATACTCTGAATTATATTAATTTTCCAAATAATTTAAACAACGTTGTAAATAAATACCAACATTTATTTTCGCCCGGTTTAGGCAAATTTAATAAATAAAAAGTTAATTTAAAATTAAAAGAAATGGTTTCACCTAAGTTTTTCAAACCGCGACCTTTGCCATTTGCTTTAAAAGCAAAAGTAGAATAGGAAATAGATAGATTAGTTAAATTAAACATATTGAAACCTGTGGAATACAGTGAATTGGGCACACCATTAAAAAAAGATGGAAGTATACGCATATGCGGTGACTACGAAATTACAATTAATTCCTACATAGAAAATGACAAATATCCAATACCGCGAATTGACGATTTATTCCAGAAAATGCAGGGAGGTATTATATTTACAAAATTGGATTTATCCCAAGCATTCCAACAAATCAAATTGGAAAAAGATTCAAAAGAATTAGTCACTATCTCTATTCATAAAGGGTTGTTCAGATATAATAGATTACCATTTGGAGTTGCTTGTGCACCAAGCAAATTTCAGAGAATTATGGAAACAATTCTTCAAGGTTTGGAAAGGGTTGCTTGTTTTTTTGATGACATTTTAATAAGTGGTAAAAATATTAATGAGCATAATGAACAGAATGTTTTTTAAATAAGCTACAAAGTGTTGGTCTAAAATTAATAATGAATAAATGTTAATTTTTTCAAACTAAAGTGGAATATTTAGGTTATACCATTGATAAAAATGGTTTGCACACATATGATAATAAGATTATGGCAATGAAGAATGCACCTATTCCAACATCAGTTAGTCAATTAAAATCCATTCTTGGATTAATAAATTATTATGGAAAATTTGTAAAAAAATTATCGATTTGTTAAAAACAAACGTAAATTGGAACTGGTCTGAGATATGTAATAGAGCATTTGATAAAATAAAATAAATATTAGTATCACCAAATATTGTAGCGCATTATAATCCTGACTATGAATTAAGACTAACTACGGATTACGGTATAGGCGCCGTAATTTCATATATAATGAGCGATGGTACTGAAAAACCTGTTGCATATGCATCAAAAACATTATCTACAACAGAAAAAAAAAATCTCAAATAGAAAAAGAAGGACTATCAATTATATAGGGGTTAGATAAATTTAATCAGCTTGTCACAGATCATAAGCCATTAGTAGGCCATGTTTAATCCAAATAAAGGCATACCTCAATTTTCCGCAAATCGTCTAAGACGATGGGCTGTAATATTGTGTAATTATGATTTCAAGATAATATATGTAAAATCAAACGAAAATAAAGCTGATTTTTTTATCTAGATTGCCAACAAATGATAATGTTTACAATAAAAAATTTGAAAACATTGAGATGAATTATATAGATCATTTTAATAAAAGTGACATAACAATCGATTGTAAAAAAGTAACACATGAAACTAAGGAAGATGAAGTGTTACTTAAGATTTTAAATTATGTTCAAACCGGTTGGCTAGATTCTAGCAAGAAATATAAAAATCTTAAATTATATTACCCATATAGAAATAATTTTAGCATAGAAAATGATTGTTTAATATGGAATGATCGTATAGTAATTCAAACCAGTTTAAAAGGAATTATGTTAAAACAATTGCATGTATCACATATGGGTATTGTAAAAATGAAAAGTTTGGCTCGTTCCTAGTTTTGGTGTCCAAAATTAAGCACCGGCATTGAAGACTTAGTTAAATCGTGTGAGGCATGTCTAAAAAAAAGAGACAACTCTAGGAAAATTTCATTAAATTCATGGAATTGGCCCACAAAACCATGGATGCGATTACATATTGATTTTTGGGACCATTCTTAAATAAGTATTTCTTAGTTATCCTAGATGCGCATTCAAAATGGATAGATGTATATCCCATGCATGATATAACTACTTTATCAACAATAAACGCATTAAGGTCAACTTTTGCAAGATTTGGAATTCCCAAAACAATAGTATCTGACAACGGACCACAGTTAGTATCAAATGAAATGCAATTATTTTTTAAAGTGCATTGTGTTAAACATATAACGAGCGTACCATTCAATCATTCTTCTAATGGAGCAGCTGAAAATTGTGCTCGTACAGTCAAAAATGCGTTAACAAAGGCATTTTGATGCAAATCAAAATTTAAATTTAGTTTTAAACAATTTCTTATTTGACTATCAACCCACACCACATTCTGCAACGGGATCATCACCTGAAAAATTATTACTATGAAAAAATGTAAGAATTCGATTTGACTTACTACGAGATGATCATAACAAGCATAAGTTATAAGCATGCAAAACAAACAGGCAAGATATTTTAAAGGTAAAAGGTTAGTAAATTTTTTTGTTTTTGGGGAAGAAGTCATGACAAAAGATTATCGTGATATTAATAAACCTACTTGGATAAAGGGCATACTAATAAAAACAATTGGTAAATCTAATTATTTGGTAGAGATCCCCAAATTAAATAAACAATGAAAACGTCTCTCAAATCAAATCCTAAGGAAAAATGTTCGAAGATTTAACGAGTAGTTTGCCAATTGGCTCAGATAATGTTCAGGAACAACCGAGAGAAAACATACTAAACCTAAGACCTAAACGCACAATACAAGCACCCCATAGATTAAACTTATAATTTTATATATGATATATATTATTATTATTATTGTATTATTAACAAAACATTATATTGATTTATTATTGAGAATTATTGTTTAATTTGTTATAGAGAATTATTGTGTAATTTGTTATTAAGAGTTATTGTATTAATAAGAATCATTACTTTAAAAAAAATGTATATGTAATAAATAGGAAAGAGGTGTAATGTATGAACAAGCATGAATAATAGCGCATGCGCGCGAGTAAAGAACGTACCTTGAGAAGAAGGATTTTTTTGGCACTTGCCAACATTCTCAAATGTCGACAATAAAAATTACTTACTTATCGTACCATTTACATCTACATCAAATATACATAAACAATGATGTTTTACAATACAAAAATAAAGAATACAAAAAATAACATACATAAAAGCGCACATATTAAACATTAGTCAGCATGACTTAGCTGACTTTAGAACGTAGATTTAGAGACACAAAATACATTAATATCAGTTGGTAAATTATTTGCAAATCTACACATTCTACCGAGTGGATTGTTGAAACCATAATTAGTAGAATGGGTAGACTCGCGAAATAAAGAAGAATGTCTGCTATGCCTATTATTAGGTGCTACATGGAATGGGAGAGTACCAAGTAGCTCCGGACAATCAATCTCAGACATAATTAAATTACGCAAGAACGACAAATCAGCTCTTTTGCGGCGAATCTTCAATGGCGGTAGGTTGTACAATGAAGCAATGTAGCAGTAATCATAATTTACAGATAATATGCCGGATTTATAAGACAATAAACGACAAAACTTTTTTTGAATTTGTTCAATACTATGGTTATGAATTTCATAAACAGGACTCCAAACTGACGGAGCATACTCTAAATGCGAACGCCAAAGCACAATATAAAAGTTTTAGTGTACTGTCTGATAAATCCGCAGACATTCTATATACAAATCCTAACATTTTTATGGCACGATTGCACATGATGTTTATATGTTCAACAAATGTAAGTTTATGATAAAAAATAACGCCTAAATCTTTTATTTGTGTGACTTTGTTTAACACTTTAGTGTTAATTATATAGTTAAAAGAAATTTTACTTAAAGTTCTATGGAAACGTATTGAAAAACATTTGTCAGCATTAAAAAATAATTTATTAATAAAACACCAAGTATTTATAGAATCTAAGTCCAGTTGTAAAAGATGGCAGTCATTGAGAGATGATATTCTTCTATAGATTTTTAAATCATCCGCAAATAAAAGAAATGACGATGAATTGATATACTGTGGGATATCATTAATGAAAAGCAAAAATAAAATTGGTCCACAATGAGATCCTTGAGGAACACCAGATGAAACAAGAATGGGCTGTGACAAAAAGTTATTAATTTTTACACACTGCGTGCGATTTTTCAAAAAGCTGAATAACCAGGAAGTCACATCATAATGTAATCCCAGAGCACTGAGCTTGGCAATCAAAATATTATGACTCACACGATCAAACGCCTTTGAAAAATCGGTGTATATTGAGTCAACTTGTACTTTAGATTCAAATGCATTTAAAATATCATTTTCATAACAGAGCAAATTAATAAGTGTGGAACGCCCTTCACGAAATCCATGCTGCTCTTCTATTAAGATGCTTTTGCACAACCATTGCAACTGACCAGTTACAATTTTATCGAACAAAATTTAGGTATAGTAGATTGAATGCAAATGCCTCTATAGTTAGTGATATTCTCTTTGGCTCTAGATTTAAACAAAGGCGTAATATAGCTTTGTTTCCATATTTGAGGAAATTTAGTTTCATTCAATGAAGCATTGAAAAGTAAGTGCAATGGCTTTGCAATAGAATAAATGCACTTTTTTAACAGTAAAGAAGGACGGCCGTCGGGTCCAACGCTTAAATTACATTTAAGGTTTTCAATTCCCCTAAAAACATCACACAAACTAATAGAAAATTTTGAATGCATTACGTTATTATTAAAATTAAACAATGGAGTTGGATGAATTTCGTTATCATCGACTGAAGAAAAAAAATTTGCAAAATTAGTTACAAAGTCGTTCCCATTATTACAAGTTTGATCTTTATAATGCATTGTGGCTGGAAAACTATTAGTTTTTTTGTTCTCATTAACAAATCTCCAAAAATGTTTTGGATTATTTTGAATTTTACTTTCAGTTTGTAAAATATATTGCTCGTATTGATGTGCACTGAGATTTTTGCACGTAGTACGAATAGATTGGAAGTTATTATAGTCCGACAATAGTTTTGAAGATTTATAACGTTTGTGTACAGTTTTCTTGAGTTTAGTAAGTGATATCAATTCTTTGTTGAACCAAATAGGAAAATTGCTTTCACGCCACAGTTTTTTAGGGACAAAACATCAATAACATAATCGATTACAGAGTAAAATACATCCAGACACATATCAATATCTCAGTTATAAAATAGTGCAGTCCAATCAACATTCAACAAATAATTATTGATTGCGTTGTAGTCGGCAAGTTTAAAATCGTTAAAAACATAATTACAATTTAAAATATCACAGGTAGTATCACATTTTATAGTTAACAAGTACGCAGTATGGTGTTGGCTTAAATTTAACAAAACATCTACAGCTTCTATCACAGAAATATCACGATCGTTAGTAAAACATAAATCTAAAAACACACCCTCACTATTAGGAATAGAAATGCATTGTACGCAGTTTAAGAACCCAAATAAATTAGCTACTAAATGAGCAGGGTAACTATCATTACAAATTACTCCTATACCTAAATTATCGTTGACCCAAGATGCTGCAGGTAGATTGTAATCGCCTAATAAAACTAGTTTACTGCTTGGAAACTCGTCGGCAATAAATTCGACGGAATAACAATGGTCAAGATATTTGTCACTAGTTGAATTAGGTGGTAAATATACCGCACAAATTATATAAGACACAAGATTAAACTTAACAACTACAAACAAATGTTCAACACTAATATACGTGGGGTAAAGTAATACAGATTTGAGGTGAGTTTTGATAGCAATTAAAACACCACCTCCGCTTTGTTTAGGGCTTGTAAAGGCCGAGCGATCACACCTAAATAAATGATAGCCTTTTAAATTTAATTCAGAGTCACTGAAGTCTGTAGAAAGCCAGGTTTCAGTGAAAACAATCACATCGTAGTCTGATACGGCTACAGCTAGCAAGAGTTTTCTGAGTTTAGTTTTAAAACCCCCAACGTTCTGGTAGTAGATGGAGAAACCGTTGTCATTCCTGAAGATGGGTCCAAGCTGTTGACAGGATTCAGGCTCCGAAAATCCATTGGAGATGAAGCAGGAACATTTTGTGAACGACTATAACTCACAAATTTTTTGACAGCAATGTTAGCTGGCCAAAAGTCTTTGCAAATAATAGCTCGAGCATGGTCGGCTGGAACCGAGACTTTAAAGCTACTGTTGCTTCCAGATTGTACAGCTAGATCTACAGCGTCGATTGAAATATCGGGGTATTTCAATTTAATGTAGTTAATAACATCAGATTTTTTAGTTCCCCGTTTAAGTTTTGAGACATGTATATATGAGTTTGGCACATATGCCTGCAACTTATAGTTACTTGGACCACAACCAAAAATTGTTGGGGTTTTAGGTTGAACTTTCTGTTTAGGTTTTGTTTGAGCAGTAAGGGTTGCAAAAGATGAAGCATTATTAATTATTATATAATTATTAATTACAGAATTAATTGCAAGTGGAAGCAATTGAATTTCCTCATTAATAGTTGGTGTAACTACACATGGCATAGATTCTTGAATACGAGTTTTGTATTCAAGTATTACCTTATCTTTGTTTGCAATCTTCTCTTCAAGATACAATAGCAATCTAATAGCAATTTATTGTTAGACCGAACTTCATCTAACAAAACTTGATACAGTACGATAGTCTCTTTATAAAGCCTGGGAAGTTCGGAATCGTCAAGTTCGAATGACGTACCACAGTGACATTTTTTTATGGCGAATGGCGCAACTGTTATGAAAAATAATTCCACAACTAGTACATGTTACGCCAGATTGTGCAACACTTCTGCATTTGCTCGCTTGACCGGACATAATAATAAATTAAAATTTAACTATAAAAGTGATTAAATATTTAGGAATAAAAATAATACAAGGATGATACAAGGATACACAATTCACACCGGTGCGGTGACTAACTACAAAACAAACAAAAGCAGACCACGGTTGGGATAACACAAGAAAACAAAGGAGTGTTTAAAACAAGCTTAAAATATAAAATCACAAATTAAAATATAAAATCACCAATTAAAAGAAAACAAGTTACGCCACTGGTAAGAATATTGGTTTGCGCTGCGCGGATGAGAATGCGCGGGCGGCGGCTATAAATTTAGGTTAAGTTTCAATAAACAAACTTTACCATAAATTTTACTGAATAATGATTAAGACAGATAGCACAAACAATCACAAATATAATTACCAGTACGTTAGATAAAACTTCACAATTAAAAACACTTATAAACACTTATAAACACTTGAAATTGAAAGAGTAAAATATCATCAACTCAGTGCAGTCACAAATTTATATTTCTTTCTCTTAACCACAAATTGTAGTAATTTAATTAAACCTAACTCGGTGACATCTGAGATATTGTGGCAGTATGTAATGTTAAACATCCAGAATTAATAACTGGAATTAATTTGTATTGCTACAATTTTGTTTTTTTGTGTTATCCTTGACTGAAGATAATTTGAGCGAATTGGCCAACTATATGGGGCATAATTTGCAAATTCAAAAAAACTTGTATTGGTTACCTACTGACGCTGTTCTCATTGCAAAAATATCAAATCTTTTAATTATGGCTGAAGGTGACCCCTACAAGCATGTTGGCTTTAATTAGAATAATTTAAATTTGGATGGTTAATTTAAATTATAAAAATTTCAACATTGGAAAAAACCAAAGAAGTAGTTAGAGCAAACCGAAAGCCAACTAAATGAATTTACCGAATTGAACAAATCAGGCAAAACAGTAACCAATATAACACAAAATGTAAATTGTCTTCAGGAAGGAAGAGACTTGGAAATTGTGAAGGATGCTACATGTGATACGATTAAGAGAAATGTTATAATGTATAAGATTTATGCAACAATTTTAAAATTAATGTTTTTTTCCTTAGATTCAACAAAAAAAAAATAGAAAAAGGAGGAGGAGAAAAGAGCAGTATATAATCATTTCTAGGATTGTTTTACGAATTTCACCTTTCCAAGTTCAAAAAATATAATAAAATGTATAAAAGAAGAACTAAGCTTATCATCAAGAACATGGCCACAACTAAAAAGTTATATTTCCAACAAAAACAGAGAAAAAATGGGTGACAAAATCTAATGCTATAGATATGTAAAATTGTACTTTTTATGGAAAATATACTTTTAAATAATTGTCATGTAATATTTTTCGTTCTAAAACTCAATTTTAAATCAATAATGATTAAAATGTAAGAGCTTGTTTTAAAAAAAAATTATGGTGTAAGATTTGTGAATAAATGTTTCAATTTAATTAATATAAAAAACTTTAATAATTTTTCTTAAATTTGCATAAAAAATTTAAAGCACTTAAAAAGGTAGTAAATATACATACATAATAATAAGAAAAAATTGAAAAATAAATTAAAAATTAGACACATGAACAAACATTAAAATTAGTTAAAAAGAATAATTATTTTTATAAATAAACTGCACTCTTAGTATACAAATAAAACTTTTAATCATAATACACATACCAACAATTTGACAAAAAAAGTTATATAATAATTGGTTGTGCAAAGTAGTTATGTTACTGTATGCAGCTAATATTACACATAGTAATCCTCACTTTGCGTAGAACAGTCCCATTGTAAAATATGAACTATCTCAACAAAAACTTTACTTTACAAATAACTTTTTACATTGATAATTAGAAAAAAAGATTTACGTAACTATGTATTATTAAACAAATATGATTTGTTAAAATAATCCTTAAATTGAGATGTACACAACAATCTTTACTTTCATACAAACATCTATCAGTATACGTAGTTAACTATTTTGTATGTATTCTGATCATAACTAACCAAAAATAACAAAATGATCTGCCGGTAGCTGACAGTAGGAAAGGTACCACGCCCCCTTACATGGTACCTTTCCTACTGTCCACGTAATTTAGAAAATCAATTATTTTTATGTGTGTACTCCTCATGATGATATGATCCACAAATAGAATACATACAATGATAGAATTTATAAGGTTAGATAGATGACATAACAAAATATGCATAAAAAAAACTTTAATATAAAAAATAAAATTGAAACACTAAGAAATTTAACTGTAATTGCAAAAACTTGAATGTACAAAAAAATGTTACTGATAATCGCACTTCACACCAAAAATACAAAAACGTAAAATAAAGGCAATTATAAAAATCAAATATAACGTTTAACTCAATTGGTGTGGCGATGTATGAATCGTAACCAACATATTAATGCAAAGCAAGGTTGCAGCCGATAAATAATTATTATAAAGATATACAGGATGTTTCCTAACTGGAAGCAAAAAATGAAATTCGCAATTCTCTCTTGTAGCTGCTTCACGTTGTTTAACATTGTTATCCAAATTTTCCATCTGATTTTCATGTTATAATGTGTTACGGGTTAAAAAATCAGATAATTATTACTAATCTTGTAGAACAAATTATAGTAAAATTAATACATAAAGTTAATTAAAAGTGCATTTAAATAAATATCATATAATGCTGTCTATCCCATTAAAGTGTAGAATGGAATAATGTTGGATTAAATTGATAAAGGTTTATTTCGAGCGTATGGGTCAAAAGAAATAAATATTAAATTCCACATTTTTGGTTGTTTACATAGAGGATTAATATATTTCTACGAATTATTTTTGAGCCTCTCGCGGTAATGTTCTATTAGACGTGCAAACGAACAGATCCCCAGTGAAAATTGAACTTAGTAAGTTAGTGAAAATTGTCGCGGATGCGGATACATTTCTTTCTCTACGCATTACTGCGGATCAATTATATTTCCCATCTGATGTAACGCAGAAGAACCCGTTAAAAAAAAGAAGGAAAAGCCGCACAAGAACCAAGGTATCTATTAATCCTCTTATTTCTCGTTTCTTTTGTGTATCTTCATTTACTTATTCATAGGGTTTTATTATTATACCCCGAGTTTACGCGGATATTGACTTCCAGAACATCTATGCACCATGCGGTTTGCCCATTGATGCGCCCGAGTGACGACACGTGGCATGGTTATTTGGATTAATTTAAGCCGGACAATTGACCCCTGCACTACTCCCCGAAAAGACAGCTAAGATTATATATTATTTATTCTTAACATTTAATTTTTTATACTTTTTCATATAATTCAATTCTTTACCTAATCAAAATTACGCCATCCATCAGAGGCGATGACAAAACATTTATTATACTTTGTTGTGCCATCAACCGATAACCTTCCTTGAACAAACCTTGCAGATGCAGCAAATTCCACAACTGTGTTTGAACAAACTGAGTCAGCAAAGTTAAGATTTATATAATATTTAATTATAATAGTCTATAAGTAATCAATCAAAATATAATTATGAACAGATTGAGTGTTAAACGCTAACCAAAATTATGTATATTAAATATATAAATAAAGAAGAAGTTTGATAAAAATGTAATTCATACAAATTTCTCAGTCAGTTTACTAGATATTTTTAATGGAATTACAAGCCTTAAATCTAATCTTAGCACTGGACCTGACGGTATTCCTGCTATGCTCTTAAAGAATTGTATTTATTCAATTTCAAAACCATTACATTTACTTTTTAACGCTTCATTAAATGAAACTAAATTTCCTGATGTATGGAAACAAACTTATATTATGCCATTGCATAAATCTGGTACTAAAGAAAATATTACAAATTATAGAGGCATTTGCATTCAATCTGCTATCCCAAAATTATTTGATCATATTATAACTGGTCAAATACGTTGGATGTGCAAAAGTATTTTAGTAGAAGAACAGCATGGGTTTCGTGAGGGTCGATCTACACTTACCAATCTACTTTCTTACGAAAATTACATTTTAAACGCATTTGAATGCAAAACTCAAGTTGACCCTATTTACACTGACTTTTCAAAGGCCTTTGATCGTGTGAGCCACAATATTTTGATTGCAAAGCTTCGTGCTTTGGGTTTTCATAATGCAGTGGTTGCTTGGTTATCTTGCTTTTTGAAAAACCGAACGCAGTGTGTAAAAATCAATAACTTTCTTTCACAACCTATTTTAGTTCCATCAGGTGTTCCTCAGGGATCTCACTGCGGACCAATTTTATTTTTACTTTTTATCAATGATCTTTCTGACTGTATTAGTTCATTATCATTCCTATTATTTGCAGATGATTTAAAAATTTATAGAAGTATTTTATCAATCGATGATTGTAATCTTTTACAACAAGATTTAGACTCTGTTAATGATTGGTGTCTTATTAATAACCTTTTGTTTAATGTAAATAAATGTTTTGCAATCAGTTTTAATAGAACGCTAAGCAAAATTTCGTACGATTATATTATCGATAACAAGGTGCTACAACAAGTGACACAAATTAAAGACTTGGGTGTAATTTTCGATTTTAAACTTACGTTTGTTGAGCATATCAGCTACATGTGTAATCGTGCTATAAAAATGCTGGGGTTTGTATACAGGATGTCTGCTGATCTTTCTCCAAATACTCTTAAATTACTTTACTGTGCCTTGGTGCGTTTTCATTTAGAGTACGTTCCGTCAGTCTGGTGCCCTTTCTATGAAATCCATAGTCAGAATATTGAACGTATTCAAAACAAACTTTTTCGCCTGTTGTCCTATAGATCTGGTATATTGTCGGTTAATTTTTGATCGCAATTACATTTCTTCACTATACAATTTACCGTCACTAAAAGTTCGGCGCAAAAGATCAGATCTCTCATTTTTGCGTGGTCTAGTGATGTCTGAAGTAGACTGTCCTGAGTTACTTGAATCTCTTCCATTCTACATTCCTATTAGTGAACGACGTACTAGGCAGACTTCATTATTTAGAGAATTTACACATTCTACTAATTATGGATTTCACAATCCTATTGGTAGAATTTGTAGATTTGCAAACAGTTTAACAAACAATTTAATTTTTTTTTGTTCTAAATCTTTGTTTAAGATTCAATTGGGACATATTGATTAAATGTTATGTATATTATATTATATTGTTTTTTATGTCAATCTTTTGCTTTTGTTTTTTATATATGTATTATATTGTTTATATTTATTGTATTTTTATGTAGATGTAAATGGTTTTACTTACCGTAAATAAAGATTATTATTATTAAGAAACAGTAGTGAATAGTTATAATTAGTGAGAAAGTTTACTTAATCAGTATCAAAGCCCTGCAAGGCCGCCGTAAGCTTACGCCGATTACGCCGCGACGTCTGATATATGATTTTGTTTCTCTTACCTTAAAACTACAATTAAATGTTTTACAAGCAGTGTATCTCTCTCCTTTTTTGGTACATTAGTTAATTTAATGTATGTAAATTCTAACTTTAGAAAATAGAAATAATCTGGTGGTAAATATCTGTTTCTTTTCTTTATTTCATTTTTTTTTTAAACAATTCATTAATTTTAAATCCTTCGTGGTTAGAAACTTGCTGGCCAAGATTCTTGCTGGAAGTTCGCAATCACGTGGCGCGATATAAATCGAACCGCCCTTCTCCACTGAGATTAGCCAGGGCCCATCAAGAACAAATCTTTGTGGCAAAGTAGCGGAACATCTGCTCATATTTTTATTTTAATGTTGTAGATTGAATTTAGCGCGTAACAAATATACAATTAATTTAAATATAATTCTATATATATTCTATCTATAGTTCAAGTTGTTTCAAAAACAAATTTTGCATTTTAGCACAGAAAGGTAACTACTAAGATTGTTTTACGAAAGAAGCTGCTTCAATAAACTTAGAAGAAGTAGAAAAGTTACAGTAGTAAAAGAGCAGTTGGGAAATCCAAGTAGAAAAGCTCCACCTAAACAAAAGTTTAGAAATAGTTTAAGGAATATTCAAAACAAGATTTTAAATATTATGAAAAAAGAAATGAACCTACAGACGCTAATTATTATTAAGATTTTTGTCAGACTTAAGAAGCATGACTAAGCTTTAAAAAATAATTTTAAGCTCGGAATGCTTAAACTGGTAAAAGAAATAAAGTTTTCTTCACTTAATCTATTCCCACCCCGCCTCAACCTAATTAATATGCATCTCCCGCGCAGTCTTAACAACAGTATACTTCACAATATCATAATATTTTTTCCTATTTGTCAAATGCTTTCTAATCAGTATTTAAATCTTTCTATTTTTTTTTCATATTCAACAAATACATCCTCTGCTTTTCCAAACATATTACATCAACCTTCAGATTCTGAACCGCAATATAAAAATGTAAATATTTTATAAATACCTTAGTGTAACAGTAAACCTTTCTTCTACAGTAATCATTGCAAAACCGTTGTTTCTTTATCCCATCTGTTATTTTAATTAGTAATTCATCAAACGATGAAATTGACATTCTAAAGTAATCGGAGAATTTAAATATAACAATATTAATAATAATGAAGGCACTGAGCACAAATATAAAGAAAGATCAAATCAAATCAGCATATAAGAAAAACATCTTAAATACTGCAATTATCCATAAATTTTATAGTATAGAAAATATTAGTCAATCTGACATTTTTGACGTTTTATTTTTTTTTTGTTGTTGTAAAAGGTGCTTTAAAACCGTTTGCTACAATCTACAAAAATATTTTAAAAGAAGTACAATTGGAACGAAAACATTGATGACACAAAAAATCAGTAGTACTGGTAAATAAAGATTTACTAGTGCTATCAGAAACAGAATGGTTAATATCAAAAGAGTTATGCATTGTATTAAAGCCATTCAAAGAGATAATCAAAAAAATTGTAAATCAATATATTTACCAGCCTGCCAAGTACTGATTTTACCAAGGGGTTTTACGTTTATATGCACTAAAATGCAAAATGGAAGATTTAACACACCAGTTAAAACTGTAATAGATGAATTACACAAATGATTTATTTATTATTATTGAATATAGCAAATTCATTGCATTGGCCATTATTGAACCCGAGATTTAAATTGGCTATATTCAATGATAATGCCGATACCCAGTCAATTTAGAAAGTACGGATTTGATAGCAAAAATTTGGAATAAGAAGCAAAATCTGCAAAGAACAGCTCTAACAAATGTGACAGCCAAACCAGTACAAGAACGTACAGCCACAACTACAACTGCGAGTGAAACTTCTTATTGCGTATGGAAGGATATGGCAACTGTAGAAACTAATAGATATTTGGAGGATAGTTTTTTACCAAAAGAAGATGATTCACAATTATAGTAAAAAAAGCAATAGCTACCTGTACATGTACTAATGGGAGAAACAGTGAAACCCAACATGAATGTGCTGGCCACATCAGTGCCATGTGAACACTCAAACCGACACAAATTTTATTTTAAGTCGCAGACGACTCTGGTTTGCACCATTGCAAAGCCGATGAATTTGGCTATTTGGGCTATTTGAGCATTTGTTTCAATTTTTTTGGAGCCCTATTTGGGGCCTGGCAGCCCCCCAAAGTCGACCCAAAAAAAGCTCCCTTCGGACTTCGATCGAAAAATCTCGATTTTTTTTTTTCGAAAAAACTCTCGTCTCAATTCAAATAAAGGATATAGGAACTCCCAAAAAAAAATTCAGCCCAATCGGAGAGTTCGATTTTTTGACCCTACCCGGACCCCAGTCCGAGCCGACCAGCTGGCTAGCTTGTCGGGAGGTCGAGCGGATCGGAACTTTTCGACACTGTATGATTTCTAAATAAAAATTATTTATTTTTATAATATATAAGAAGGTTGTGCATTTATTTTAATTTATCCTAGTTTATTCAAATCTTTTATCTAGCAAGTGTCTGCAATTAATAACATCTGCGTTGGCCGGGTTCACCTTTCCGCTCCCCTCTGCCCGCGTTTGTTATCTATCGCTGTCAGTTATCACCATTCATCAATGGAGCCGTACTCCGCTTTGAAGGTTATAATGTATTTAATTATAATAATTAATTACCCATTTGATTTGTTTATTCAAATTGAATTATTATAATTACTATATATACAAATACTATATAACATTCAACGCAGAATGCAAGAATAAAGTTTAATAAATAAATAAAATTGATTGTCAGTGTCAATTTTATTTATTTATTTGAACTTTGTGAATAATTAATGGATTGCAGTGCGACCAAGCTCCAATTGGTCTTAAAATGTGTTTAAATATTTTGACCAATGAAGATTTTTGATGCATTTGCAATTAAAAAATTTTTATTTAAAATATACTGAACACTCTTTAATTATAAAAATAGTTATAATTGTTTTAGTTATTTTATGAATAGTTACATTTATATTTAATTCCACAGTACACAACTTTACAATATTTAAAATAACATACCTACAATACATGGTGTCTCATATGTCTTGAAATCCGATTCAGTAGGCCAAAACAAATCAAAAATTAAGAATGAACATTTTTCCAATCAGTTGTATGAAGTAACTAAAAAAACTACTTTAGAACAATTTATTTTTTATAAAAAAGTAACAATAATATTATCTGGAAAAGTCATATATATATATATATATATGTCACGAGATTCGATGAGAATATTGAGAATGCCGTCTAATAGTATTTTAAAATAGATAAATACAAACCGCCAGCCGTTTATTACATTTATTTTTGTTTCGTTTTAACAATATTGAGTTTGTCACATTTGAAAATAAGTTATACGGGGTTGAGTAAATGTCTGGAAACACCCGATTCTTTGCTACATTTTTGGTTTATGTAAAAAATGACCTTAATAAAAGTTTTTGTAGAATTTTTAATCTATGTAGTGATGTATTTTGTTTTTTAATACAAGCCCTGTTTCAGGAGACATGATCTTAACATCAGTTTTTTTTAAATGGAACATTGTATTTTCTGTTATTTTTAGAAATAAAAATTTTCAACAATTACAATGATATAAAGTATTATAGGTCTACGATTTACGGTTTTTGAAATATTCATTAAAATAATAACACAAAATGTAGTATGTTTTAAATGATTTATAGTAATAATAATAATCATATGTAATTGTAGTTGACTTTTTGCTTAAATACGTTTTTTTTTTAAATTGTATTGAGAATAACAGAAAAACAATAATTGTTTTTACTTGTTGCTATGGTAATTGAAACATAATCTACTACATTTCATTTTATTATTTTAATAAATATTTTAAAAACCGTAAATCGTAGACCTATAAAACCTTATATATTTGTAATTGTTGAAAAAATCTCTTTCTAAAATAAATAAAAGAAAATACAGGGTATTCCATTTAAAAAAACTGATGACGCCATATCTCCTAAAACATGACTTGTATTAAAAATCAAAATACATCGCTATATAGATTAAAATTTTTACAATTTTTTTTTATTGCGGTCATTTTTTACATAAACCAAAAATGCAGCCAATAATTGGGTGTTTCCATACATTTACCCAACCTTGTATAATAACATTTATATATTATATATTTATTTTAATAAATAATTAATATCAAGTGTGCGGAACATATTCGTCCAGTATCCAGGTTAAAGTATTCTATTCTGAGGCATTGGTTTCATCTGCTACACCCCTTTGGCAATTAGCTAAATTAGCTAACAACCAACCTAGCTTAGCTTCAGTGAAGACGGGTGTGGGTTAAAAATTATGTTTCCAAATACACACAATAACATACCAATCGGGGTGCACAGCAATAAAGAAAAATTATGAATAACTAAAAAAAATTGACTCACCACTTATGTTGCAAGGGGTATGGTTAGGGCTCCAATTGTTTTTTTTTTGTTGTTGCCTGGATTAATAAAATGATCCTCCT
The DNA here is from genome assembly GCA_963932245.1 of Tachinus rufipes. Lineage (NCBI taxonomy): Eukaryota > Metazoa > Arthropoda > Insecta > Coleoptera > Staphylinidae > Tachinus > Tachinus rufipes. The sequence continues at coordinate 35,942,726 of OZ010750.1, read as the reverse complement.
TGGTTCCAAAAGATGGTTTGGTACCTCCTGGGTGAAACAATAAACCAGGCTAACAGTTCTGTAGAAAATAATAATGAAAAAGGAAAAAAGAAATTAGGAAAATAGGGATATTATAGGAAACTCAAAAACCCTTGTAACATGTTTAATACAAAATAATAACAATGAAAAATTAATAAACAATAAATGAATTAAAGGTTGACAATTCAACATAAAGTAAGAAACACACACACACACACACACACACACACCAATCACTCCATATCAAATATAATTATAAAATTTAAAGTAAATCATAAATCACAATTAACGTGAACTTAACTTGCGGTACACAATAACCAAATCGAGTCTTTGTAAAAGTAAATAATATATCCCACTTTGGAAGGCCCCTTTGGTTGACCGCCACACGTGGTGATGAAAATTTTAATACTACGGAGTAGTAAAGGGGACCCTTGGGCATGGGAACCGAATGAGCGTGTGTAGTAAGCCGCCGACTCATCCTTGATAATATTGTCAATCGGTTGTTATGATATAATTATAATATTAGCGGATTGTCCGATTTGGGCCGTTCTGGCGTTGAGATCGATGGAGTCGGTGTAAAAAAGTTGAAAAAAATGGTCAAAACGGCCGTATCTGTTAAGGGTAGTCTAAAACCGCTGGGGGTTAGCGGTGAGTCACGGCTCGACGCGCTCTCGTCGCGTGTTCCGAGGCGGTGCGCGCGCTTGTCCCCAGAGCCTCGCGCGCGCACGGGAGAACTCGCTATTTAGCATCGAAGAATTTAACATGGGAAGAATATGTTACGTTTAGCGTTTATAAAATAAAAATTTTGAGAATCTGTCCGTCTGTTCGGTAAATGCCATAACGTTAATTAAAAAATAAAAATAAAAAAAAGCCGTCGGGGCGGCGGCGGCGGCGGCCACAGCGGCTGCCACTGCGGCGGCCACGACGGCGATGAATAATTGATTAAAATAAGCTGACCGCCTTATCATTTTATAAATTATTTAAATTAAAGAACATATATATATATATATATATATGATATTTGATTATTATTAATATGAAATTATAGTTGAGATAAGCATTTATTTTTAATTACAATAAAAACGTTACTGACTGTTTTTCTTATCATTTTAGAATATATTTAAATTAAAGAACATATATGATACTTGATTATTATTAATATGAAATTATACTTACTTATATTTTTATTTACCATCAAGACGCACACACAGCTGAAACACTTGTACAAAAAGAAAACATTTAATAAGTACATTTTAAAACAATTATTTATTAATAGAGAGATGCGGTTAATTACAATTTAACACTTGTACAAAAAGAAAACATTTAATAAGTACATTTTAAAACAATTATTTATTAATAGAGAGATGCGGTTAATTACAATTTATTAAAATTATTATTAAGCGTTAAATTTTGGCAAAACGGTTAAGTTCAAGACGGCGACGGCGATGATGACGATGAACGATAAGAGTCAAAATCTGAAAAAAAAAATGCATTAAATGGTTATTTATTAAAATTTAAACATGATGTTAATTTTAGTATTAAACATTTAATAAAACTAGTCTCGTATTATTTTTTTACTTACTTTTTAATTGTCCCGAATTTCGAAGATGGCCACTTCTTTTCCGTGCATCACATTAATTGCACTTATGAAGAGGTGTTTCTTGTTGCGAAACACGGTGTTGAATTCCTCCATGGCCTCCGTCGTGAAGATTTCGTTGACTCGCCTGGGCATCCAAACATCGTATTCCCCCAGATCCAGGAGAATGGTCCTTCCAAATATGGTGGTCCTCTCAAATACCCCCATGATTACATAGGGTGTATTTAATTCCAACTCCGTCAGTTTTTTGGATTCACGGAGCTGCGACACTTTATTTAGGGCCGTAAAGTTCATTTTCAAAGTATTATATTTTTATTAAAAACTTATTAATTACACGACCGTGTGTGTTGTCGATGTAATATTTCCAATGCAACTGGCAAAATTCTATAATTTCGCACACAATTTCGACTGGCCGCAGTTTTCCGTTCTAATGATAAGAATTCCTTATGGATTTCTTCAGTTACAAGTCGTAGATTTCCGTTCTAATGATAAAAATTTCCTGTTAATTTCTTATCGATTTTTAATTAATTTATTAGACCGACATTCGCACTTGCGGAGTAACATACAAAACAAAAATTTCTTGGAATGGCAATTGAAATATAGCAATTGCAAAGATTGCATTTAATAGAAAAAAATGTATCTATTTCTGTAATCATATGACACGTGAATGCGCCATACCCGTTATACATTCTGTCATTTTCGTCGGTGCCAAAGTAATAGCAATACACGCACAATCGCACAAATGTTCCACTAGATTCGCATAATTTCCTAAAACCGGAACCGATGATGCAAATAGATTGATTTCTACTCTCAAGAATGTCAAATCGCGCAAATCCTGGTTCCACTCTATTTATTGTACCGGAATAATCTTCATCGGTGTTATATCCACCGTCTGATTGTATAAAACTTAACGTGCTGTCTTCGGAATCCGACATTCTTACTAACTATATTTGAATATTAAAATTGCATGCATCGAGCGGATAAGATTGCGGTTTAAAAATGATTAAATGTTTGTTTTTTATGTATTTAAGAAACCATACGGTACGGAATCAAAATTATCGATTCTACGGCGTTTGGTAAAATTAACTCTAAATGTTTTAGGCTCTGTCTTGGTAATCACGACATGTTCAGCCGTGCGTCGTATATTTTTTGATATAATTTGTACTTTGTCATAAGTTTCATGTACCATTTCTTTAAGTTCGTCAAAATTCACATATTTATTTATATCGTAATTTATGAAAATTCCCTTAACTTTACATATTGTCACACTTGCATTCTTTTCAGTTGAAAATGCTTTGTAAGCGTAATTTTTTGGGCCTCCAGAAACAAATTCAGTTATAAAACTTCCCTCACCAAATTTTTCTAATTCATCGGTCATGTCTCCTAGAAAATTACCTAGAGGCGGTTCATATTCTCCCTTACGAGAAATATATATTACACTATCTGTGTCATAATATAAAACATTTTCACCTAATCTCTCCAGGTAACTGTATAATTTGAGGCGCGCTTGGCACGTAGTGTAAGCGGCAATTGCAACATTCACAGTTGTGAGTACATCTGCAGCACCCTCTTTATGTTCCCAGTTAATTATTACGGTATGATCACCTATTGGTATTATATTATTTATCAATATTGTGGGATTGTGTAACATATTGAAGAACTCGTGAGGGGAGCGCACTATAGATGTTTTTGACTGGTTCTCTCTTTGACCAAATTTACCCCAGAATGAATTTAAAATTAATTTGGCGAGAGAGCGTAGTGCCTCATTTTTACTGATAGCGTGTGCGTCTAATTCTATTCCCTCTTTCTCTAAATAATCAATAATGTATTGTAATTGGCTTTCTTCTGTTTTACAGTGATTGGGCCAGTCTGACGCTTCCTGTTTTATTTTTAAGAATTTATTTATGAACGCGGTGAATAGTCCATCTTGCTTGTACAAACGGTTTAACTGAACCACCTCATATTTCCAGATTTCAACAATTTCTAGTATTTTATATCCCAATTCTAATGCTTTAATAATTTCATCTATCACCCATGTACCAATTATAGCGCGTTTATCGGCAGTGTGGGTACACTCTTCAGTATTTTGTTCACTGGCGCACGTGTAACATAATATAAACATAAGCTTCCCATTTAATTTTATGGGCAATAATGGGTGATATAAATTTGTTGGTGGTAAAATATTACATTTAATTATTCCTTCTACTTTAGCAAGATCTAATTTTGAACACTCTTCATTACCGACAATAATAACCGGATGTCCTACCGGGAATTTACCATATTTGCACACCCATGGATATTCAGAACACACATCGCTATTTTTTATTTTTTCTCCGTCTTTTATTTTATAATATAATTTTGTGTTGCCCGTTCTTCCTCCATAAAAAGCATCTCGGGGGTCCAAGGGGGCATTTCTTAATAATGGGTGATTTTTTAAACAGTCCATCTCTTTATGATTGCGTATGAAATTTTTGAATACGCATTCCCACATTTCGACGACTTCAAACCCCATACTACGAAGGCGCTTGGCTTTGTTCAGTGTTCTTTCATAGCGCATGTTTAAGGTATCTTGTGTATCGTCAAGAGGTGTATCGCGGTAGTAAGTTAAACAGCCAGGATGACCATGATAATAACACCCGTAAAACTCAAATATCTGTTGTGTTTCGTTACAAAAACCATCTACTCGTTCTCCGTGTAATACATGTTCTCGTCCATTAGCTGCATGTTTGATGTTAATTTCACGAATAAACTCTTCACAAAGAAGCCAGTGAATACCGATCTTAGATTGATTATCATTCCATCTATATCCACCGCGTGGAATGATACCAATTGTATTTTCATTTAAAAAATTTCGTCTGTACATAAGGTTACAAGCAGATGCAATTGTAATAGCTTCGCTAAATGGACAAACTTGGCATTCCTTTAAAAACATACGGCGGAATGTAAGACAGGAAGTTTTTAAAATTTCAACATCAGACCGACAGTAAGACACCATTTCCTCGGCCATATTAAAATAGTTATTTTTATTTGACTCGTACCATTTCAAAAATATGTCTCTATCCTTAACAAGCATCAAATCTGGGGAGTAATATTGCAGGGGTGGTAAAACCCCCGTATAGTTTGCGTTTGCAATGGTATTGAACATATGAGGAAAATACCCCTTTTTTAAATCACATTGTAAATTAAATGCTTTTGGTAACTTAGACAGAGCCATGGGGAAGTAATTCAAAGAATCGATAAAATGAATATTGTCAATTTTCATAAGCAATATTTTAGTTCCGCGCATTATTAATTCCGGTTTCATGTGTGTATTTTCTATAATGTACTTTAACACAAACTGACCGTCAAAAGCCTGAGAATTGTGCGCCATACACACAATCTTTTTAAATCCCGTTCTTAACTTTAAAATGTATTTTACAAAGTCCTCGATTACATTGTCTCCTTTTATTATATTTTCCCGCACACCGCACTTTTCACACAATACTAATTTCGTCTCATCAATGCATATATCACAAACATGCTGAATTACGCACAAATTAGGTTCGTGAATAGTTATGTCAGTAGAATCCTCAACAAATGTTTCTTGCCTGGTTTCTAAATCAAAGAATACAAACATAATATTCTCAACTGGGGGAGATTTTTTATTAACCGGAATATAACACAAGTGATTCTTTGGATAATTTTGTTTGCACACCTTGCAAAACATTTCATTGCACACGTGCTCGTCACTCGAGGGATATGATCTCAGACAATTAGTGCATCGCCTTAACTTATGACACAAACCGTTAGCTATATGGTTTTCAATACATTGTTCACTTCTGAATTGCCTGTTACAGTTTTTACACGTAATATTTACGGTTGATGTATCACACGCTTTTTCATCATGGCAGCAGGGGCATTGAATTTTACACCGATGCCGATCTTTTGTATTATATGGTACACGGCACAGTTCACAATAATATTTGCAAGAAAATACGGCTGTCAAAGATGCTATCACGTTGTAGTGTCCTTCACAGTATAATAAATTAATAGAGGGCATGTTTACATTATTACCCTGGAAAATAATATTATTTTTGTTATTATTATCTATATATTCAAATACAACGATTCTATATTCTTGAAGAAAATGCTCTTGAAATTGTTGTATTTCGTTGATTCCTACTCCATCTTCAGGTATTTGAATATTACTTGCGGCTAAAACATTATCTACAGCCTTATCTTGTTCTTTAAAAAGATTAAGTCGTATTTTTCTAAAATTTGATGATTTTTTTATATTGGCACTAGCAACAACTAACGCTCGGACAAAACACTTGTTATCTTTATTTTTTATCGTAATAATTCCGCGTCGCGATTTGCACTCTTCATGATATGTAGAATAATAGTTCTTTCGCGGTCTACCTCTTCCCCTGGGTGGGCTAATCGAAGTAACAGTCATGCGAAATGTATCAGTGCTGAAACCTGCTGAATTGCTCTGGAATATCTTCTCTAGTATCCCCCAAACATCCTCAACAGTAATTGTATCAGCTTGTCGAAATGATAACCATCCTGGACTTTTATTTTTAAAATCTTCAGATGAAAAAGTAAATCCTACTTGATCATCGGGTTGTACATTTGCCGTTATATGTTTGATCACATCTTCCACCGCACATTGGATCCACTTTATATTATTTTCATCTTCCGGCACGGTTTTAATCTTGAAAACCACTTTTCTCCCATTTAAACTGAATTTTTTCACTTTTGTAGAATATTCCGATATTATCGTAAATCTTTTTTGTGACATTGTAAATGCCTCGACAAATTATGTTATACTAAACCATTTGTGGTATTTTCTATATACATATGTGTAGTTCTTATCATTTCTTAATGCGGTTTTTTTTAATTCTTAATCTATTTAAATTTATATTATATGCATCTAACAAACAAAATGTACTAATAATAATAAAATAAACACTAACAAAGTAGTTTTTAATAAAAATGTTTAATATTTGTTTGTATTAATATTATCTCACCCTATCTACACAAATACTTATTGTTTAATTAACACATTCTAGCTAGAGGATTAGAGAAGAAAAATAAAGAATATTTTATAATAAAATACATTTATTATCGTAAAAATTTATTAAAATTACACACATACGGAAAAATTCAAAACAAATATTCACTTAAAAGTTTAACATTTTCGGTGGCACAAAAAGATACATCTTTTACGTGATTAAAACAATTATGCTTAATCTTTGTCAATTTAACAATATCGTCAATATATTCATTTTCTAGATTAATTACATGTAAATTGTCAATACTGTTATCTAATAATATTTTTTTCTGGTGACCTTTGACAAATACACAGTAGGTATCACTAAGAAAATACTTTAAAATATCTACTAATTTATCCGACGATATATATCCATCTCTGTAGCGAAGTCCGTGATATTTATTTTCAAGCCAGCGGACTTGTTGTTTTTCAGCACAAGTCAGCTCTTTATACGGTGTTGTCGGTTTGAAGAGATACGTGTGAAAATCACTTCCATCTGTGGTTATACATAGTTCTTTAGGCATAAAATTATTGTTAACAATAAAACCCTGAATGTCGATTAATGCAATTTTAACCATTTTTCTTCGATGTTTTGGCGTCAGTATAGGTTCCAACAGAGATGAAGCTTTTTGAATTCTTCGTTGAAATCGCAGTCTATTTTGTGCTGCAATCAACCATTCAATTCCGCTAATATCACTACTTTGACAATTCGTGAAAAAAACCTGTGGTTTTTCAGTAGTAAATCTAACGGTGCGCTTCATTTAAATCAGTTTTCTTACTAGACCCGAGAGAGGTCTGTACTCGACCACACTGTCGTATAATATGAGACAATATGCTCTGGTGTTGTCTTGAAACGCATGATGTCCCTCCATCTCAATTTTTAAATCAATTGTGGATGATTTTATGCTCTCGTTTTGCTTCGAAACGTCAAATACATATAACATGCGATTTTTAAATTGTGCATAGGTTAACATCGGCTGATTGAAATGTCCATAATAACTGCTTTGGAACTTTGTGTATGCATAATAAGAAGCAGTGTATTCACCGTTGAGCACATCTTGATTTAATTTATCATACGGATAAGACTCCGAATTCAAATACACAGTCAAATTTCTAATCGAACAATGATCAAAATGACTTGCATTTTTATCTTTCTTCCCCAATTTATCCTCTTGAAATGCGATTATTACATACCGAGGTTTTTCTAGATGGGTTGAGGTTTTGACTAACCAAACATCTTTATCGGTTTTTCTGAGAGATGGTAATTCGTGTAAATCCCATCTGCGAAATGGTATCAAAATAGGAGCATCTGATTGAATTTTGGTCAACAATTGTAATTTTACTTCATCGCTCGGTTGAATATGTTGTATGTGCCATTCGATTTTGTCTATGCTAATCTGGGGGTCTTTAGTGGTTGTATAACAGTTTATATCAGTTGTAGCCCTATGTAAAATTAACTCCTGTTTTACATTTACCATAACTTTTTTGTAATCTTCAGCAAACCCCAAAAGACATTTGAGAGGTAAAATTGCGTAAAACTTTTGGTTTGTATCAAAATAGGTTCTCATTCCGGAGTCTAACGTTTCATTCCAACCACTCAACTCCAAACTTCTCAGATCTTCCTTGCTATACGAGATGTATCCCTTAATTGTAGTGGTAATTCCCACATCTTTAGTTTTGTCGACTTCTACTCCATTAATGTTATAACTAATTTCTCTAAAAAAAAATGCCCAAGCATTTGTGGTCCATTTAAAATTAGCGTCAGCAGGATTACTGGTTTTACCGGAGATGTATAGATAGCTATTGGAAGGCAGCGTGAGTATATCCTGTTGTTGTATTATAATGCGAATTTCATCGTTGTTGTTAAACGATTGTGTTATCGGTTGATAACTATGAAATTCTTCCTTAACAATGGTCTCGTCTTCTCTGAATTTTTCAAAAATACCTAGTTTCTCCATTTTACTTTGTAACCCAACGACGCGAGTCTTAACAGATCGTGACGTGTTAGTCCTATCGATGACGAACGACGAGTGATATTTTTAATTGTAGTCATCGCTCCTTTATTAGGTTCCGAATTGTGAAATTGAATTCCCATTACGATTTTAATTCGAGTCTAACTAAAATATTCTCTCCTCTAAAATTTACAGGCAACCCGTTTTGGTCTTTAAGAGTTATAGTAATGTTGTCGATAGTATGCACATTCACCCGCAAATAATAAATATTTCGTGGTTCTATGTTAAGAGCAAACCCCGGATCGACGGAAGGTGAAAACTCAAAAATTGTATGTGATAATTTATCACCGTAATAGGCACCCGTCACAATATTACACTCAAGTCTAATGCTTGACACTTTTATAATTTGAACGGGTAGATCAGATAAATACAAGTTGTTTGCTTTTAAAATTTTACTGGAATACCCGAGTAATGTACCGATACTGTCGGACGGTGAAAAGTCTATGTCGTATTTACACAAAATCTCGCACTTTAAGGTATTATTGTTCGGTTTTAGGCTAATTAGCGATTTGTCGTCTGTGTCCTTGTTAGTTGATCTACTTTTTAAGATGGATTGCAAATACGTTTCGATATCGGTAATTTCATAAGAACCGGTGGGTATCTCAATTACTTTATCACCGTTATACTTGTAGTAAAACTTATTACAACCGTCTTCTATATTGGGAATAGTGTTGTAAGATTGAAAACCAATCAGACCTAAATAATAATTTTTGTTAGGGTCTAATTCAATTGGTGGATAATAATTCTCTGAGAGCACGCTATTATCACTTTGCAGAGTAAACGTTTGAGACATGACTGGGTGTGATTTTAAAATCTACAATCGTATTTATACTAAAAATTTCAAACACAAATGACCGCAGTTAAATGTATTAAAATCCTGGTATCTATTATGGTTATATGTTATTTCACTACCTCGAAAATATTTTAAGAGTTCTTTTGGGGGAGAAAGATCACCAAAACTGTCAAAGTATTTTACGAAATTTCCACGTTTCTTGTATGCAACCCAATGCGTACCGTTCCCTCTCACACGATCGAGATTAACAATACCGGACTCGTTTTTATGTGATCGAATCGGTAAGGTATCACGCATAAAGACTCCTCTAAAATATGATATTTTTGCTTTAACTGCAAACATGTTTATGTCTTTATCGGTTAGCGGGCGTCGAGGTAGCAAACTTAAAAGTTTTTTGATGTTTGAAGATAGAGTCCTAATCCTTTTTTATACGGTTTCAAATAGAGCCCGTTTCCCGCTTTTCCACCAAGAGCAATAGCTTCCATAGTTCTATTATGACGTTGAGATTCACTAAATTTTTTACGAGCGTCTGTGGCGTCGTTCACCGCTTTTGCGATACCGGATGCACCACCCGCAAGCGCACCCAATGCGCTGAGACCTGCAAAAATGGGTATCAATGGTAGGATACCGCCGACTTTAGGTACTGGAATTATACGAGGTGTTCGAATTTTTTTCTTTCCACCAACTTTGCGTACGGCAAATTTTGCCGCATTAAGGGCTATGTGTGATCCTTCAGTTATACCATTCTTTTGCTTAATTTTATTTTTAAATCCTTTTAGTGCATTTTTTGCTTTCATCATAATTACGCTTCGCAACGCAACTTTCTTTACTCTTTTTTTCGCAACTTTCTTTCCTCTTTTTTTCTTCGACGACATACCCATACCCAATTTTCTTTTCACTTTCATTGCTGTCGACACCATAAAAGCGCTTGCTTTTTCACTCAACGATGCGTCTGAAGATTTGACTCGTTGCCAAGCGACCTCCGCTAACTGTTTATCCGCTACGTGTCTATCACTTAAATTTTTGTTTTGTGAATATGCGATATCGTGTAGTTTACATGCGGCGTCTAACTTGTTTATGCCCGGATCGCCTCTTTGCAAACGCTTTTTTAATTTTGTGCCCGGTCCACAGTATTGATACCCCTGTAGATGTAATTCAATGGGTAACTTATTTATAAAAGAATTGATAATACCTGCACCGCGATACAAATGCATTTGAAAGATTTACTATGAAGCGCTTCTATTTATAACCTAGATCCAAACCCCATTTTATGTCATTACGATGAAAGTGGTCAAGCAGAAAAAGTCGTTACCGATCGTGAACATGGATGAGTTCGTCTCGGGAATGGGTTTGACGGCGGAGATGCGTCACGGTGAATTATTGCCAAATTCGGTACGAGCCCTAATTTGTGGACCGTCCAATTGTGGAAAATCAAACGCAATGTTAAGTTTATTGTTTAGTGAAAACGGATTACATTTTGAAAACATTTATATTTACTCGAAATCGTTATATCAACCAAAGTATCGTCTATTGGAAAACGTTATGAAGTCAATACGAAAAATAAAATATTTTCAGTTCAAAGAAAATGAGGAAATTATGAGCCCTGAGAATGCCAAACCAAATTCAATCTTTATTTTTGATGATGTTGCATGCGACGGTCAAGAGAAAATCAGAGAATATTTCAGCATGGGGAGACACAATAACATCGATTCATTTTATTTATGTCAGACTTATACACGAATACCTAAACACCTGATACGTGATAATGCCAACTTTATCGTATTATTCAAGCAAGATGAAATGAATTTGAAACACGCGTTTACAGATCATGTGAGCAGCGACATGGATTTTGAAAAATTTAAAAAAATCTGTAGACTGTGTTGGGCCGATAAATACGGATTCATAGTAATAAACAAAGATTGTGATCCGAATAAGGGCAGATACCGCAAGTGTTTCGATCGTTATATAATTGTTGACAATTGATTATAACAATCAAATGCACGCAGGTGATTGAATGAGGATGACGGACAATGCGGTTAAACATCGACTGATCAATATTAAAAAGGCTATAAGAAAAAAACTGTTTGCCATAAAAATAAACCGATCAGAAAATGATGAATTTTTGAACAAAACATATAAGCCGTTATTGGAACCTCTGAAAGAAATTATTACTCACAGTCGAGCAAATAAATATATAGTTAAAGTGCCTGTTCAGCGAAAAAGAAAATTAGCAAAATGGCATGGAATCTCAAAGCGTAAAGAGGATTATGAAGAGGAGCCTTATGATGAACATGATGCCAACGAATTTCACACACCTCTTCGCAGACCGCATGAGAGTGAAGAGGAATCACATGACGACGAAGAGGTAGCTCATAAACCTCTTCATGAACCTCATAAATCTCTTCATGAGGCTCATAAACCTCTTCATGAGGCTCATAAACCTCTTCATGAGGCTCATAAACCTCTTAGCAAACCTCATGAAGACAAAGAGGTAGCGCATGGTGCCGAAGAGGTACCTCATGGATCAAATAAAAGAGAATATGTAGATGCGGCTTATTTGGATACTTTTCAGGACTTGCCTAGAAAATATGTCAAAAAGAGATTTTCAGATGATCGAAAACTTGATGAGTCCACCGGTATAAATATCGATATTCATACAAAAAAGTGGACGATTGGAAATTATAATGTTGAGCTGGTCGATGGTAAAAATTTTAAAATTGGTGATTCTGTGTACGTTGGAACTAAAGGCTTGTATGAACTTCTCTTTATGAAAGAACCCGACGATCAAATTTATAACGAAGATGATTTGAAAAACTATAAAACAATATTAGAAAAAACACATGCATTACACCGCAATTACGATCCAAAGAATCAAAAACAGGGTTCGAAAAGTAAAAAATATACAGAGATTATTAAGCCCATGTTTAAAAATCGATCACCGACATACACAAAATCTCGCAATAATTCAACCGGCTCTCATACCAGCGGCAAAGGTTTTGATTCTAAATTGCAAGTACAACATACTCCTACGCAATACAAGTATTGGAATAATTTAAGCGAACTTGTTGATAGGTTGTGTTTATTGCACGCATCGAAGAATGCAGGAAATAATTCGCACAATAATGAGATTGCTTCAATCGAGGAGGAATTGCGTGAAGAAGATGTAATTTTCTAATAAATACAAAGCACGCTCTCTTTACACATTATACGCATCATGAGCATCGATAAGTTCGGACGTCATTCATCACAGATTAAAATAAATAAACCATTGACGACCGTTAGAGGGCCACCAGGCGTTGGATTTAAACGTGATGCTGATGGACATTTCAACCTTGATGGCAAAAGAATAAAATATTTGCAATTACCGATTAATGAAAACGATGCCGCAAACAAAAAATATGTGGATAATGTAAATGTCGTTCAGCTGCAGGATTTGAACACATCATTTAAAAATATTAATTCAAAAGTTAATTTAGTTATTGAAAGTATTCCGCAAATTATAAACTCAAAAATTTTACCAGTAAAAGAGGATCTGGCGGAGAAAATTAAAAGTTTATCCAGAGATTTCGAAGCGTATAAAAATACATCAAATCATGAAATAGAACAGCTTAAAAATAATATGGATATAAAATGGGAACAGTTTAAAAATGATTTAAATACGCTATTATTAAGTCAAACAAACAGCATCAAACTGTTGATTGCTCCATTAAAGAGCCCTTCAAGTCAAAATGAGTAAAGAGGATGTAGTGCGAGAGTTACACAAACCGGCAAGAAAGAATTTTGCTCGAAGACGAACGATACTTAAAGGTGTTGACGATCTGTGGCAAATAGATCTTGCCGAGTTTCAATTATTCTCTCGTGAAAATAAAGGATATAAATATATACTTGTAGTGATTGATTGTTTCTCAAAATACGCCTGGACTGCACCCATAAAAAATAAAACCGGTGTGATTGTAGCTGAAACCATGAAGAAAATATTGAAAAATGTCGATGGACGGACCCCGAAAAATATTCAAAGTGATCATGGCAAGGAATTTTATAACAGTCAATTTTCTGCATTAATGAAAAAATATAATATTAATCATTACTCAACATATACGATAATGAAAGCCGCCATTGTCGAGCGTCTAATCCGTACGCTAAAAGATAAACTATACAGACAATTTAGTTTGCGTGGGCGTTACAGCTGGTATGATATTTTGAACAAGGTTACGCTAGAATACAACAATCAACGTCATCGTACGATAGGAATGCGACCAGCTGATGTACTCCCGGGCGGAGATAAGGAAACCGCGCTCTTGAAAACTGTCTACTCGCATATAAAAATTGCAGGAAATGGGAATTTCCGAGTGGGTGATATGGTGCGTCTGAGTAAACAAAAAACGCTCTTCGCAAAAGGATACACACCCAATTGGACAACTGAATTATTTAAAATTATTAAAATTAAAATTACCAACCCTGTGACGTATTTATTGGAAGATGAAAAAGGAGATCCTATACTAGGAGCTTTTTACGCTGAGGAATTGCAGAAAACATCAAATCCTAAGATATATTTAGTGGAAAAAATATTGCAAAAGAAGGGAAATAAATTATTTGTAAAATGGTTAGGTTTTGATGCTTCGCACAACAGTTGGATTAACAAACAAAATGTATTATAATTTTATAAATATTAATAATAATATCTTTAAAAACATTCCAGTGTTTCATTTGCAGTTCCACCGTAAACACGTATAAAATGTTTTATTTTTTTTACGTTTTGATAATAATATCTTTTGTTAAAAGTGATAATTTTGCTATAAATTATTTAAATCGATTTGGATATTTAGATTTACCTGAAAATATTTCGGGATTAAAGATTGTCTCGGATAATGACGTGGCGGAAAGTCTTGCACTTTTTCAAGAGTATTATAAGCTACCAGTAGATGGAACATTAAATAATCAAACCTTGGAATTAATGAAACGACCGAGATGTGGAGTACGTGACAATCCTATACCGTACAATCTTGTCAATACTAAATGGGAAAACGTAAACCCTATAAAATGGCATTTCTATTTGGCTAATAGAACGTTAATCAATATCGCTAACGTTGCATTTAAAGCCTGGGAAAAACATATACCCATTAAATTTGTTCGAAGTATTATAAATTATAACATTGTTATTTCAATCGGTAAACCATTTCATTATTGTGTTAAATCGGGTTTGCCTTGTAGAGATCAATTTGATGGTAGAGGTGGAGTCCTTGCACATGCATATTATCCAAATAGAAACAAAACGATAGAAATTCATCTGGATCAAGACGAAGAATGGGATTTAAGTTTGACAAACTCAAACTGTTCAAGTAAAAGAAGCATGTTAAGAGTTTTAATACACGAAATTGGACACAGTTTGGGTATTGATCACAGTTCTAATCATACTGCAATCATGAATTCATTTTATACAAATTTTTCTTTAAATAACGATATCATTCTTACTGAAGATGATATATTGGCTGTACAGAGTATTTACGGTAAACCAATAGAAAAAACCTTGAATTCAAATGATTCCAGAACAACAACAACAACAACAACAACAAATGCACCAAACACAACAAGAACAAGTATTACTCAAAATGAAATATTTACAGAAAAATCAAATTCTAAAACTGATACTAAGACTTATCCAAATTTATGTGTTTTGAAAAAGGTTAATACATTCATAATTATTAAAAATCGTTTATATGTATTTCACAAATTATGGGTATGGAGTAAACATTTAAATGAACATACATATAAACGTCCTGAACTGATCACAAAATGGTTTCCGTTTTTACCTCATAATTTTACTAAAATTACTGGCATTTATCAAAGTCTTAACGATCAAATTGTTATAATTGTTGATAAAAAAATGTATTTTATTAATTTCCCCGCATTTCAATTAAGTCATACAAAAAGTACAGCCATTTGGAGACCTGATACGGAAGCTAATATTACTGGAATTGTAAATTCAAATAGCGGTAAAACATTTGTATTTTACGATGATGGATATTATTTACAAGTTGATGAGTGTAATTATCACAGAAAAGCCGTTGGTACCATAATCGATGATTTTGGGGGAATTCCCTCAAAAATAGATTCAGTTTTTCGATTTTCCAACGGCCGTTTGTATTTTTTCAAAAAAAATATGTTTTATGAATATAACGAGTTTTCTAATACAATTACTCGCGTTGGTAATATTGAACTTACAATATTTGGAATACAATGTCCAAATGAGGGACTGCTACTGCAACTTCAAAAACTTTTGCAAACATTAGTATCCGATAAATTTGATTTCAGTAACTCTGATAATTACGAAGAAGATATTTAAATAACAACAACTCAAATCACTTTTGATAAAGCTAACAAATTTGGAATGACTTACCTTTATGATGTAATTCAATTATAACCTGTAAAATGTATGTATGAAATAAAAAATAAAATGCTGTTTATTATAATATTGTTTTTTATTTAATTTTTGTAAACATACCTTTTATATAATTTATAAAGCACATAAGAAAATATAATAACATTAGTAAGCATCAGTATAATTTCTAAAATCAAAATTACATTTTTATCATTATTTACAACATTGTCCATTATTAATTGATTTGAAACATTTATTACACTGCGTTTTTTATCGAGGAACATAAAAGTTGCATTCATCGCATTTGACACTCCCGGGATCGTGCTGGCGTTGATTTTAAATGTTCTTGGGTTAGTGTTATTATCAAGGTACATCATTTTCCATTCCGAAGGCCAACTATCATTGATTCCTCTATCGCTGACGGTTATGTAGCATTGTCTGGCATCTTTGGGTTTCGTGATAAACAAAGTTCCATTAAGCAAAGTTGTTAATAGTATGAATGCGGAGCTATTCATTTTTCGATACTTTTGGCATTTTCTCTAGTTGATCGATAATCTTGACACTTTTTGCAGATACACTTTTCTGCAATGCATCTAAAACAGTTTTTTATGGGTGGAGGTGGTCCGTCTATGTGGTCCTCATCGGTTGGAAGGTTGTAATGCTTATGACAGGGAAGTCTTATTTGGAAATATAAATCACTCTTACATTTTTCAGGCAGGAAGTCCCACAATCTTTCTAAATTTAGTCCATATAGCGATCGTAAATATTTTTCCGGTAGATATTTTACGTATTCACCAGTTAACTTGTATTCATCATACAATTCAATGGCTTTATTTATATTTTCAAATAATCTTATTTCGACTTTGCTAATTTCATCGGAGCTGCATTCCGTCGAGTTTTGCACACAGTTGCTTTTGCAATTCATAATCACAAATAATTTTTTTAACATTTATAATTTGCTGCAGTAGACGATCCAATTGATAGTTTAGTTGTTGACGATTTCTTAAATGGAGTCGTTTAATGGAGGACGTTCTTGACACGACCATTGCTGTTTGCTTTTTGAAATCTCAAATGGAACTGATTTCATTTTAATTAAAAGAAGCTAAATGCTTTAACACATCCGAAAAATTGAACACTAACACTTCAAAAAGACTCTCTCTGTTTTCGAAATACGACGATTCGTTCTGCAATGCCACTTGCTTGATTAAGTTTTCTTTTTCTATATCGGTAGTATCCGAAGTTATGAGCATATTAACTTCCGACAAACATTGATTAAAAAAATCAAAAAAACGTAATTGACTTAATCTGTTCATTCGTAAATCTTTACAATTTACATAATGTATCAAAACAATGTCGATCTAAAGAAATTTTTATGTCATTTTTTTCAACAACGACAACTTTTTGCCTTTTACACACATCTTCAAAATACAATTTACAATTTTCGAACACCTGTAAATAATTATATTTAAATTAATTACTAATTAAATTAAAAAATCACAACTATTTTACCTCTATAGTTTTACATGGTTCTTTCACTTCATCGACATCGTTGTTCTTTATCTTTTGATTGCAAGTTTTACAAACTCGTTTTCGCTTTTGTCCACCGAGTTGTGGTTTTTTCTTTAACCTGAGATAATCACCAATTTCTTCCTTAAATTGAATAACTTTATTCCATTCGTCTTGTATAAACGAAATGTTTTTCTGTTGCATTGATAATTTTACACAGTGATAAAACCCTCTGTTAGGGCTTAACCCAACCGACACATTAACAGTTTTATTTTTATTGAGAGCATATTTTACTTCATTAATCAAACGCGATTCCAGGTGTAAAAAACTTTCAAAATCTTCAAGAATTTCTTCGAAAAAATTTGAGTCGACAGACATGATGTATACTACTCTATTACCAGTAATAAACTAAAAATTTGGTTATTCCTAAACAACTAAATCTACACATTTGCTATTTGTACCCCTTCCCATTTTGTTTCCGTTTCATATATTATTATTCTCTCTCCCTATATTTCGCATTTGCTGTGCTTGGGAGCAGGTCAAGTGTCAATTTTTATTTCAGTTTCGCAACCTACGCAACAAGCGCTTTCATTTGAGTACAATGAAGGCCCAATTTGCAGCATCGGAAGTCACACATCCGGTTGCCATTTTTATTCTGAGATAAAGATAAGCACTTTTGGCCGCCATAAATTTATTTTTGATACACCCTGTATATACAGAGTTTTTCGAACACCGTGTATATATGTTCATTCAGTTGAGTAGCTGTCGCTAGGTGGCTTTTGCTCTAGTTATCACCACCATTTCTAAACAATTTAATTAAACAGTTTTATTTTAATCAATTATTCATCGCCACAATACAACCTTCAACAAATGATAAGCGCATATGGTGGTGTCTCTTAATCATTGATATTTCCTATCAAAATTAATTATTATAACAATATCACACGACGTCGCTGGGCCGCCGCCGCCGCCGCCGCCGTCACGCAGCGCCGTCGTGGCCGCCGCAGTGGCAGCCGCTGTGGCCGCCGCCGCCGCCGCCCCGACGGCTTTTTTTTATTTTTATTTTTTAATTAACGTTATGGCATTTACCGAACAGACGGACAGATTCTCAAAATTTTTATTTTATAAACGCTAAACGTAACATATTCTTCCCATGTTAAATTCTTCGATGCTAAATAGCGAGTTCTCCCGTGCGCGCGCGAGGCTCTGGGGACAAGCGCGCGCACCGCCTCGGAACACGCGACGAGAGCGCGTCGAGCCGTGACTCACCGCTAACCCCCAGCGGTTTTAGACTACCCTTAACAGATACGGCCGTTTTGACCATTTTTTTCAACTTTTTTACACCGACTCCATCGATCTCAACGCCAGAACGGCCCAAATCGGACAATCCGCTAATATTATAATTATATCATAACAACCGATTGACAATATTATCAAGGATGAGTCAAGGATGAGTCGGCGGCTTACTACACACGCTCATTCGGTTCCCATGCCCAAGGGTCCCCTTTACTACTCTACGGCTATGGCAGATATGACCATAAAGGTTATATAGACAGTTGTAATTATTGATGCTGTCTTTATAATTAGATACTTAAGCCACATACACATAAGCACATTACAAATAAAACATGTCCAAAAACCTGAAAGGTAAATGAGCGGATGTGAAATGAAAAATAAAGGAAATAATAAAAGGATTTACCTGATTCAAGCCACACAGAGAAGAATTAATTTTGTTAAATACCAAAAACATACAAAACTTTAAGTCCGCAAACGCGAATACTTTTTCAAAGTGAAAGATTTGCAGAGTGAAATAAATCCGGCTTGCGATGTTCACTCTTTCAAGTTCACGGCAAAAAAGACATTATCGTAAGTGCTGCAGATTGATCTGCGCAGGCTCGTCTCAAAATAAGTAAAGGAAAAATGGAATTAAAATGAAATAGGACGTAAGAAAACAAAATTAAAAATTAAGGAATGTAAAAAGGAAATAAAATAAAATGTGGAGATAAGGATAAGCCGTAATCAAACTGATTATGCGCGTAAATTGCAATTAGAAACTTGTAATACCATTACCAACCTACGCCACTGGGATTATAACCACTGAAGTTGGCTTCATATAAATTGGCAACTGTCAAACCGTGACAACTGACAAGTAATAATAAACAATTAATTAAAATTTGTGAAATGCATAATCAGTGTGAGTAGTGAAGTGTTACAATTAATAAAACAAGAAAAGAAAACAAAATGGAAGAAGGAAAAACTAATAGGTTTGCCCGGATAAAGTTTACCAAACAACAACAATAATATTAAACAGTAAGTAATAATAATACAATAATACAAATTAAATGGAGCTATAACCGGTACCTTGCCACACTTGCGCAAGCATTCACAATTAATCTCCACCAAAGCACACACCCACAAATAATATACAGGGTGTCTATAAAAGAACTCCGGGGTTTTAAGACAAAATATTTTAATAAAGTAAAAAACGTACATACATGTTTTATACATGATTAGAAAGCTTACATTTTCAAGATTTTTTAACAACTTAGTAAAGTTCAATGTGAGCTCCGTTAGTGGCACGGCACACGTCGAAACGGTGTTCTACCTCTTCCCATGTCCTGGCGAGCATGTCTTGGGGAACGGACGCCACGCAATTCACTATTCGTTCCCTGAGATGGATAACATCTCGAATTTTCTCTGCATACACAAGATTCTTGATATGCCCCCAGAAGAAAAAGTCCAACGGAGTCATATCAGGGCTCCTTGGTGGCCATGGAATAGGTCCTTCCCTTCCAATCCACCTGTTACCGAAACGAGCGTCCAGTGACTCACGCACACGCAAACTGAAGTGTGGCGGCGCCCCATCTTGTTGGAAGTAAACTAAACCTTTCTCCGCCTCAATGTCATGCAACTGAGGATAAACATACTCCTCTAACATGTCACAATAGACATCACCATTGATAGTCCTTTCGGCAAAAATGAAGGGACCTATGACTCTGTCATGCATAAGAGCACACCAAACATTCACTTTGGGCGTGTCACGTTCGTACTCAATAAACTCATGGGGCGGCTGTGAACCCCAAATTCTGCAATTATGCCTGTTTACAGTTCCGTTCACATGAAAAGTAGCTTCATCACTAAAAACTACACTTTTTAAAAAATCATTATCTTCATTAATTTTATTCAGCATGGAAACAGAAAAGTCGAATCTCTTAACCTTGTCTGCCGGTTTGATATGGTGTAAAAGTTGAATCGTGTAGGCAGTTAAACGAAGTCTTTTACGAATTACCTTATGGACTGTTGATCTTGGTAACCCCAATTCCAGACTGCGTCTTGTTAATGATTTCTTAGGGCTTCGAGTGCATGAAGCTCGGATTCTGTCAACCTTCTCTTGAGACACACGCGGCCTACCCGGCGACTTTTGCTTCAAAACACTTCCTGTTTCCTTAAACGCACTTAACCACTGACGAATTGTTTTGTCTGTAGGCGGGTCAACACCATAGCTACGTCGAAAATTTCTTTGTACAGTAACAACAGAATTAGTTTCTATGAGCCAAATAACACACTGAGCCTTTTGTTGAGGCGTCGCCATAGCGCGGCAGTCCAGACGACACTGACTGCCTGCCGCAGCCGCTACGTAATTTCAAGGTCAACGCTCCGCAGCGCTGCCAACTGTTGAGAGAAACATTCCCAATTGGTATGAGTAAAACTCTTTGAGCTGCTTGTTTCAAAGGAATTGATCAAATTTTGCTATCTTTTATAGTTTAAAAAATATTAATTTTTTAAACCCCGGAGTTCTTTTATAGATACCCTGTATTAATGTGTGTATATAATTTTTCCACAAAATAATATCTGCACAACCCAAAAATCACCCCGACCGTAAAAGAAGCCAACCTTCCATAAAATAATAAAAATAAAATTGAAAAAGATAAGTATAAAAATAAAATAATGTTTAATGGTGTAATTTTTGTTTTGTTTTA
Organism: Tachinus rufipes; assembly: GCA_963932245.1. NCBI lineage: Eukaryota > Metazoa > Arthropoda > Insecta > Coleoptera > Staphylinidae > Tachinus > Tachinus rufipes. The sequence goes on along the minus strand of OZ010750.1, from coordinate 35,921,409 downwards.
GTTGTACGCCAAATTTTGGACGTAACACAGTAAATCAGTAGTTTTTATCTATTTATCAGTTTGGTTTTTTCGCTATTGTTACAGTTAAATACAGCGCACCAAACCATTTTAAGTTTACAACATAATAAAAACATATATGTTACACCGAGAGCGCACTGGCTACGTCACTTTGGAAAAAATGATGGGGCTATAAATGCCTTCTAATATTCCTAGTATCATTGTTACAGGAGCGTATTGGCCGTTATCAGTTAATTAACAATTATAATTAATTATTAATAAGAAGAAACATCATCCGTAATAAAAATGATAATAATAATTCGTAATTATAATTAATATTCAGAATTATAGTTAACGATCATAATTATTAATAATCATTATAATAATAACAGCAATAATTATTATTAATAACAACAGAGTAACGCCGCCTCGCGAAGTCCCCAGAGCGTACGGGACATGCCAATACAACCGAGTAGGCAAATTCATCCAGCTGCTTTCGCACGCCCGCCGCACCTGACCCCTACCGCGCTCAGCTTACCCTTACAGATTACCCGCCAAGCGCGCAACGACACCCGCACGCGATTCATCCTGTATAGGGTGGCGTGGTCTGGCTAACCATGCAGCGGGAACAAGTATTAAGCACAATACGCGGCCTCACCCGACCGCGCGCCTGAAGTCACAAGGCAAATAATATTATGAACACCACCGAAATAATAATATTAATAATATGAATATTAAGAGAGAGAGCCAAAGCGAAGTATTATAACACAGAAATAATACACACAACAATTACGCAAGTAAAATAACACCAAAGAACCAGTAATGTTAACAGCACAATTAATTACCAGATTATTACACAAGAATAATCGCATTAAGATCGTACATGAGTACGCCAAGCTACCGCTAGGAGCGAAGTTGCCAAACCTGAATGGCATGTTGCTTACTGTACTACGGGCGATAAGGGAAACTGAAAGATACGAAGAAGGTGCACCAGGGCACGTTAATTCCGGCCACACTGGAATCGTCATCACAAAAAGAACCTAAAGAAGAAGACAAAGAATAATTGATAATTTGTGTGATTATATGAATTGGCTAATTATTGAGATAATTACCAGAGCTTGTGTAGCTTGTGTGAGAATGAAGAACTACAAGACCGAGTTTGCGGTATTGCACTACCCGCCGCACACCACATTTCTGGAGGGCCACTGACAGTGTTAGCTTCAGCGCAAAGTCAGGTCCTACCAAACAAAAATAAAAAAGCCAACTAATCCTCTGGAGAATAGATGTTCCCACTACAACAATCACGTGCCGGGCGGCGTAATTACTAAATATAATGCATTACAGCACACGGCACGCCCTACATTTCATAAACGGATGCTGATTGGCCATTTCAAAATATACTCGAACTCAGCACACTGTTACTAAATCTAATGCGCTACAGCACGCGTTCTCGGTATTTTAAACTTGAATAACTTTTTTATGTGTAATGCTAGAAAAGTTTTAATCATTACACAACAATATAACACATAAATCATGTATGTGCAATTAAATTTTTAATAATAATAATAATATACTTTAGTATTCTGCATACTTTATATTTATACTTTATATACTTTGTTTTCTTGCCATTAGTGTAAAAATGAATATTTATTAACCCAGTTAATAGAGAAATTATTAACCAATTTAAAATTGAAGTTTTTATAGTTGTGCATAGATAGCTAGAGAGATTTTTATTTGCACAATTCAGTAATGCATATGGGTAGTTCCATTACTTTTCGACCAATTTGAAAAAGTCGATCTCTTTGATTTTGCTCAAATTTTCAGGGATCAAAATATAGATGAAAAAAAAAGATTCCCAAAATTTTGGACCTTAGAATAATGCCTGTTTAAAATGACACACATTTGAAGGTCAGAAATTTTACAATAAAACGTCTTTTTTAGCTTATTTTGTATCTCAATTTTTGGGCTTCTGGAAAAAGATAAAAAGGTCTACAATGTCTCAAATTATTTCTTATTACATGTACTTTAAAACCCATATTTTTATGTTTAATATCGTGGCAGTCATTTTGATATATTAAGCTTCAAACATTATTTCAAAAAAAACCGTATATTTAGCAGAATTGCAAAACTTTGCTTTCTTTAAACCGTTCTAACTTTGTCAAATCATTACAAAATTTAATCCACAAGGTCTAGATTTCTTCGTGTTTAATCTCTTTTTAATGTGATCACAGAAGACTTTTAGAATCAATACGTATACACCACTATTTTGATGAAGGAAGTTGCACATATTTTCGCGATCTTCAAAACTTGTAATTTTCAGGTCCCAAAAAAGCGCTGTCACCCTATGTCGATTTTAGTCAAAATTTCAGTAAATACTCTTTGGAGCACAAGAAAAAAGGGTATCTATATGAGAAATGGTATATCGGGCATTATCAAAAATTTTTTAATATTCAAAAATTGTCAAAATTGGCAAACCGCACATTTTTGTATCTCAGTTTTTGGGTCTTTAGGAAAAGATAAGAAGGTCCACGATGGCTCAAAATATTCCTTATTACATGTACTTTAAAACCCATATTTGTCTATTTAATGTTAGGGCAGTCATTTTGATACATCAAGCTTCAAACATTATTCCAAAAAAAAACGTAAATTAAGCAAAACTGCAAAATTATGCTTTGTTTAAACCGTTCTAACTTTGTTAAATTTTAAAGAAATTTGATCCACAAGGTCTATATTTCTTTGTGTTCAATCTTTCTTTAAAATGATTACATAAGACATATAAAATCTATACATATTCACCACTAATTTGATGCAGGAAGTTGCACATGTTTTTGCGATCTTCAAACCTTGTAATTTTTAGGTCTCGAAAAACCGCTGTCACCTTATGTCGATTTTAGTCAAAATTTCAGTAAATACTCTTCAGACCACAAATAAAAAGTTATTTATATGAAAAATGGTATATTGGGCATTATCAAGAATTTTTTTATATTCAAAAATCGTCAAAATTCAGAAAATCTAAATCACTTTTTGTCTCTCTTGCTTTGTTTTTGAGATAGTCAACAAATACAAAATATTTAAAAAACTTTTTATTTATAAAAAAAAAACACAAACAAAACAACATTACTTTAACAAGTGTGCATTGATGCAAGCTTTTGATACTTGTTAAAACAGTTTTCTTTGGTTCGGTTAGTGAAATTTGATAAAAATGCTGTTCAACATAGAGAATACGCAAATATCATTTTTGTTTACGGACTCTGTAATGGTAATGCCCTAGCAATTGAGATTTCCTGACAGAAAACAACTTTTTTGACGCGTTTTTGAAAATGTTCACCCATATTATTATCAAATGTAAAACACCTACAACCAGGCGACGCAGCACAACGACTTGCATTTTCTCAATGGCTTCTTGATAATACCCAATATACCATTTTTCATATAAATAACCTTTTTTCCTGTAGTCTGAAAAGAATTTACTGAAATTTTGACTAAAATCGACATAGGGTGACAGCGTTTTTTCGGGACCTGAAAATTACAAGTTTTGAAAATAGCAAAAACATGTGCAACTTCCTGCATCAAAATAGTGGTGAATATAAATTGATTCTATAAGTCTAGTGTAATTACTTTAAAGAAAGATTGAACACAAAGAAATCTAGACCTCGAGGATCAATTTTCTTTAAGATTTGACAAAGTTAGAACGATTTAAACAAAGTATAATTTAGCAATTTTTCAAAATTTATGTTTTTTTTTAATTAATGGTTAAAGCTTGATATATCAAAATGACTGCCCCAACATTAAATATACAAATATGGGTTTTAAAGTACATGCAATAAAGAATATTTTAAGCCAACGTAGACCTTCTTATCTTTTTCCAGAGGCCCAAAAATTAATATACAAAAATGTGCGGTTTGCCAATTTTGCCAATTTTTGAACATTAAAAATTTCTTGATAACGCCCGATATACCATTTCTCATATGAATAACCTTTTTTCTTGTGTTCTAAAGAGTATTTACTGAAATTTTGACTAAAATCGACATAGGGTGACAGCGCTTTTTCGGGACCTGAAAATTACAAGTTTTGAAGATCGCGAAAACATGCGCAACTTCCTGCATCAAAATAATGGTGTATACGTATTGATTCTATAAGTATTATGTGATCACTTCAAAAAGAGATTAAACACGAGGAAATCTAGACCTTGCGAATCAAAATTTGTTAAGATTTGACAAAGTTAGAACGGTTTAAAGAAAGCAAAGTTTTGCGATTTTGCTAAATTTACGTTTTTTATTGGAATAAGGTTTAAAGCTTAATATATCAAAATGACTGCCACGATATTAAACATAGTAATATGGGTTTTAAAGAACATGTAATAAGGAATAATTTGAGCTATCGTAGACCTTTTTATCATTTTCCAGAAGCCCAAAAATTGAGATACAAATTAAGCTAAAAATAACGTTTTATTGTAAAATTTCAGACCTTCAAATGTGTGTCATTTTGAACAGGCAATATTCTAAGGTCCAAAATTTTGGAAATCTCATTTTTTTCATCTATATTTTGATCCCTGAAAATTTGAGCAAAATCAAAGAGGTCGACTTTTTCAAATTGGTCGAAAAGTAATGGAATTACCCATATACTTTAATAAAATCAGTAAACTGATGTGCTTAAACATAACAGTAAAGTTTATTTCATTCACTACTAATGCATTATATGCCATATACACGTTCTTAAAATTAAATTCTAGTGTGACAAAAAAATATTCACTTTTGCTTTAATACTTAATATTATATAAATGGTTGATGTGCGCAGTTTTTTAAATTGTCATGTCATACAGAGTTGGGTAAATGTATGGAAACATCCGATTATTGGCTGCATTTTTGGTTTATGTAAAAAATGACCTTAATAAAAGTTTTTATAGAATTTTTGATCTATATAGTGATGTATTTTGTTTTTAAATACAAGTCTTGTTTCAAGAAATATGACGTCATCATCGATTTTTTTTTAAAGATCTTGTATTTTATTTTATTTTTGAAAAGAGAATTTTTCAACAATTACAATAATGTTTATTAAAATAACAAAACAAAATGTAGTAAATTATGTTTCAATTACTATAGCAACAAGTAAACACAATTATTATTTTTCAGTTATTCTCAATACAATTTAAAAAAACGTAAAAATAAGTGAATATTTTAAGCAATAAGTCTACCAACTACAAATACATATGATTATTATTATTATAGAATATTTTTTTTCTAAAAATAAAAGAAAATACAGGATGTTCCATTTAAAAAAACTGATGATGTCATATCTCTTGAAGCAGGGCTTAAATTAAAAATAATCGTTATATAGATTACAGTTTTTAGAAAAACTTTTATAAAGGTTTTTTTTACGTAAATCAAAAATGCAGACAATAATCGGGTGTTTCCATACATTTACCCAACCCTGTATATACAATTTTTTTATTATTTTACAGAAACAATTAATTAAAAATACATGTACATACAACAATGATACATGTACTGAAAAAAAGTAACAATATAACCAAACATTAGCATTAAGCATGGTAATATATACAAAGTAAATATTAAAAACATCTTGCATTTTATTATTTTAGGGTTCTATACATTTAAAACATACATTATGTCACTGACAAAAATAAGAAACCATTAAAATGATCCGGACAAAAATTGGTTAATTAGATCCAAAGTTAAGACAACAAATATGTTTTTAATAAACAATTAATATCTTTTAAATTGACTTACCAACTTAAGACAAATTTAGACAACATTATTAAACGTATTACTGATGTTTTATTATCATAATTAAACTTTGTATACGCAGTGGTTTTTGCAGTGCAGTAACTTGAAAAAAAAAAACATTAAAAATTTCTAAATAATGTAAACCTGCACAATTTTTTTATGAGCAATAGGTCAAAAACCTGCAACAATCGAAAATTAGCACAAAACATAAGCTATTTCCATGGTGTAATTAGATTTTTATTTGTAGACTTTCTGCGCGTGCCATCTGCAATGGAAGTGATGTTTTAGATGCGCAGCATACTGAATTAATTCTTCCAGTGTAATTTATCAACTAAAATAAGTTTTAACATTGTATACATTATATGCATTACGTATATGGTAACCAATTTTTACAAAACTTTAACGTTATCATCATATACATAATGCATATAATGTATCTTCTTCTTCTTTTTTTTCTTTTTTTTTGTTATAGGATTGCTTTCTGTTTGTCTTCAACGATTACAACCGTAGTTGAGACTACCTTTTGTGAGAGTCTTCTAAGAGGTCTTTTCGATGCGGGAAGTCCCTCTTTGGCAATTTTTGGTAGGCTAAACTTATCCATCCTGCCGACATAGTCTCTCTACTCTCTTCTTCTATTGCGGCCCCATCTCACCACATCTTGAATGTCGCACTGCGTTCTGATGTCGTGGCTTCTAATCTGGTCTCGTAGACTACACCCTGTCATGCATCTCAAAGTTTTCATTTCCGCTGTTCTGAGCAGTCGCTTTGTTGCGTTTTCTGCTCTGGTTTTGTTAGCGTATGTTATGATCGGTCTTACACAGGTCTTGTATATTCTTGTCTTGCTTTCGATAGACATGTATTTGTTTTGCCATATTATATCCCTCAGATATCCCGATTTTAATGATGCTTTTACTGTTCACTTTTTTCAATAAGTCTCTACAGCTTTTTACATCGGCGCCCAGGTATTTGAAGTTTATCACTTGTTCTACGCTCTTGTTGTATACGGCGAGTTTGCATCTGCGGGGCTTCTTAGCTACGGTTAGACACAGTGTTTTGCTCGTCGATATATGCATGTTGAATTTTGACGCGGTTTGTTCGAACTTATAAAGAAGTTGCTCTGTGATCATTTCGTCCATGATTATGTGGAATAGGGCAAGGCTTAAACTGTCTCCCTGTTTTATTCCAGTTGCCACGGGTATTTTCTCGGATAGCTTATCTGCTACTTTTATGGATGTGTAGTTATTGATGTTTAGCTTAACCTAACCTAACCTAACCTCACTCTTTCTGTTAAATTCTATAGCTCTCTCAGTTATTTGACTTATGGTAAATATTGCGTCTATCGTGGACTTGTTCTTTCTAAATTCTTGTTGTTCTTCGCATATCCCAGAGGCAGCAGCTTCTAGTATCTTGTTGAAAAAAACATGGATCTGATCCAATAGTAATTTGCCCCTGTATTTGATAATTTTGCTGGACATCTGATCTTCCTCAGACGACTTTCTGTTCTTCAGTTTGCTGGCTAGTTGTTCTATTTTCTCCAGGGATATGTTTCACGATCGGTGGGTGTTATCATCTGTTTGTGTTAAGGCATGTTTGGTGTTGTCTTCGGCTGCGGCGTACAGTTCTCAAATGTGTTTTTCCCAATCTTTGATTGAATTCTCCGTGGTTTGTATGTATTTGTTTATTAGTTTTTTCCTTTTTCTGAGCATTGTCCACACTTTTTCTGTTCTCTATAAAGGTCTTGCTTCATATCCTTGGAGAATTTTTTCAGTATGCTGTTTTTATTGCTTGTATTTTGCTGTTGATTCTGTTTCTTACAAGTTTGTATTCGTTGTATGTTATTGATTTTGATCTGTACTGTAGGTAAAACTTTTGTTTTTTCTCAGCCAGCGTCTTGAACTCTTGAGTAAACCAGGGTTTGGTATTTAGATTTTCTTCCCCCCGACCGGCGTCTTCTTCCTAGTGCTTCTTCCGCAGTTTTTATTATATTTGATTTTAGTTTTTGCCAGGCGGTTTCATCGTCCAGATGTTGTGTTTTGCAGGCCTGGATTTTTCTTCCAGTCTCCGTTGGCACTGTTGTCTTGTTGAGGCATCAGATAGAAATTCCACATTGATTTTGTTAGTTTCCTTTGTCGGTTTACTCTTTTTTGGTTTCAGAGTTACTGCCATTTTTGTTAGTACTAAGCCTAGATTAGTTCTGGCATTTGCTGAGGTCAGAGTTCTGACGTCTTGGATTCTGCATGGGTGGACGTTTGATTTTAATTATGTAGTCTATTACGGATTTCTATCCTAGCGTATTTTTAAATGTGAATTTGTGTTGTGACTTGAGTGGGAAGAAGGTTTTGTTTATTCGTAGCTCGTTTTGAGCGCATAATTAGATTGCTTTTATTTTATACTTTTTCTTTGAATCTGTTTTTTATTCCAATTCTGGCGTTCAGATCTCCAAGAATTATTATTTCAACTTGTGGTCCGATCCCGTCAAGCACTGTTTGTGGAAGATATTTATTTCTTCACTTGGCTTGGAGGTGTCGGGGGCATAAACGCGCTTATTATATGTGTAGACATTTGGTCTTTGAGTTTGACTGTTACTTGTAGTATTCTGTCGTTGATGTATTTTGAGTCGCTGAAGTTATTCTCGTGTAGCAGTATCCCAACGCCAGACGTTGCTCTTTTGGTTTTGTCTTTGCCGCTGTATACAAGTATGTAGTTTCCATACTTGGTGTTTCCCTTCCCCTTTTTCTTGGTTTCAGTGATAAGTAATTTTTCAACAAAATTTCCTGGTCTTTGTTGTTCAGGGATGTTACTTTCCAGCATCCTATTCTTAGTGCTTTTGGTTTCCGATGTTGCTTATTTTTTTTTTGCCGGGTCGTTATTAGTTGTTTTTGTCTTATCCGAGGTTTAACTATGATAGTAAAACGTTAGCGAAACGTGTAGTAATGTTGATTTAAAGTTTGGATTAAGTTAGTAGACTCGTTTAGAAAATATAATTTTTTTTATCACAAACGCATTATTAGTCTTAACTTTGGATCCAATTAACCAATTGTTGTCCGGAACATTTTAATAGTTAGTTTACAATGTTAATAGCGTATAATGCATGCTTTAGATGTTTAAAAAACTAAAATAATAAAATGTAAGATGTTTTTAATACATATTTAGTATTATAAAGTCACTCACAAAATGGCCGCCGTAAAATATCCAGTATATCAATGGCATTAAGACCATACCGACCGCTACCTTGATTTGTAGTATTTTAACAAAAACGGCAACTTCCCCATCATCGCTGTTTCTACAAATAATTTGATAATCAATTTATTTTTTTACCAGTACATTTAGAAAGGATTAAACTATGATATGTCAAAGTCTTTTTTGTGAAATTATATTTGCAAATAGCAACAAAATGCATTCAAAAATACAGAAAAACGCATTTATTTCTATATTTGATGGGTTTTTTCGGCTATTTCCTAACTGTTATTTGACTAAAAGACTTCGACATTTCATAGTTTAATTCTTTCTTAATGTACTGGTAAAAAATAAATCGATTACCAAATTATTTGTAGAAGCAGCAATGAAAGGGAAGTTGCCGTTTTTGTTAAAATACTACAAATCAAGATAGCGGTCGGTATGCTCTTAAGTCACATACTAACATTCAAACCAAACAAAACAAAAAATATCATGTTTTGTTTACGTTGCTTGGCAACACTAGCACGTTTGTGATTATTGTTTATGTTATGCATTTGCATGGTTGAAATATATTTAGCCCTATTCTGTATGCATATTGCTAGCTAACAATATCGTTATCGAGGAAGGTTGCTAAGCAATGTTGTGTATTTATTACGTTTTTTTACTAAATTGCAAGGTGGCTTGCTTGATAACGATATTGTTAGCTAGCAATATGCATACAGAATAGGGTTAATTGTTTAATATTTGAAATATTATGGTTTTATATTCTATTACTTGTAGTACAGTAGGATCAAATAATTAAAATAATTCTCGTCGATCAAACTATTGCATCAAAATCTTACCATAAATGCATTATTCTATAATAATTATTAACAATTTAACAAATCAGCAAATTTTAACAAAATGTTTGGTCATATTCTTTTTTTCAGTACATGTATCATTATTGTACATGTATTTTTAAGATAGAGTGCATTAATTCAACACATGCACCATTTATATAAGATAATTAGAATTTTAACTACAAAGATCATTCGAGAGAGTGAATATTTTTTGTCGTATTAGAATTTAATTAGTACTAAATAAAATAAACTTTATTTTTAAGCACATCAGTTTACTGATTTTATTAAAATATATGTACAAATTGTATGTTATACAACTATATATATAGATTTATTTACGTGACAAAAAGCCTACAAAATTTTCCTACCTATTGTTACAAATGATTTGATTGGATATATGGATATATATAATGTATACAGATTGATTTATATGTTGTTGTCAATTTATTTGGTTTTCAAAAGAGTCTTTGAATGTGCAGGTGAGGGAGTGGTATCTACTTCCACATGGTAGTTTGCAGAATTTGCATATGCATTCCTCTTTCCATTGGTGGAAGTGTGCTGATGAGCATATCACATGATGAAATCCATGCGCTGTCGTCCTGGCTGTTTTACTACGATTTTTCTGGTTAGCTTTCTTCCACATGTTGGATTTGAATACAACTATGCAAACATTAATTTTAAATTGGTTAACTCTTGAAGAAATCATTACGCAAATAATAAATATTCATTCATGTAAAATAATTTTTATTATAATTCAATTGCACGTATATGATATATGTATTGTGTTGTTTGTTATATGATTAAAATTTGTCTAGCTGTATACATAAAAAAGTGATTCAAGTTTAAAATATTGAGAAACGCGTGCTGTAGCGCATTAGATTTAGTAACAGTGTGCTGAGTTCGAGTATATTTTGAAATGACCAATCAGTGGTTGATTATAAAATGTAGGGCGTGCCGTGTGCTGTAATGCATTATATTTAGTAATTACGCTGCCGTTGTGTTGACAAAGGGGAACTGTAATGTATTGATTTTATTTTAATATAAACTTAGTTCAGATTGTGAATTCTGCCAGTCAATATGGAGGTTAAGCGGGCTGAGTAGAGTAGAGAGCATTTTTAACTTTGGCTACAATATAACAGAACTGTATTAGAAAACATACACACACAAATTGAAGTGATTGCAACAGCATAAATTAAATTAAATCGTCCAACTTCATAAATAAATAAATTAAAAAAATGTGTGTAGATTTTCGTTATAATTATAACGAATTTATAATTTTTACGGGCGATAAGGAAAACTGAAAGATACGAAGAAGGTGCACCAGGGCACGGTAATTCCGGCCAAACTAGAATCGTCATCACAAAGGGAACTTAAGGAAGAAGAAGACAAAAAATAATTGATAATCTGTGTGATTATATGAGTTGGCTAATTATTGAGACAATTACTAAAGCTTGAGTAGCTTGTGTGAGAATGAAGAACTACAAAACCGAGTTTGAGGTATTGCACTACACGCCGCAAGCCATTTCTGGAGGGCCACTGACAGTGTTAGCTTCGGCGCAAGCTCACGTCCTACCAAACAAAAATAAAAAATTTCAAATTGGAGATACGAGATACCCGGATTGTAACATCATGGACATGGTTGCATTGCTTCCGCAGCGCTTGTTCGAAGACCTTGCAAAACGATCGAACACAACTACTACAACTCAAAACCTGCTGCGTTGCAGCCGCAGCGCGCTCGTCTATCTGCGCCATTACGTGTGAAACAAGCCTGATGCTAGAGTGCAGTTGCCGAAGCAACCGACACACAAACAGATAAACAAAATATTGGCCACAATAATCGAACAACGAAAATAATATACAGAAGAAAACCGCAAATTGTGTGCAAATAATATTCCGCAATATTTAAAATATCCAATTGGTTGCACCGTGAACATGTGATAAGCAGCCAACTAATTATAGGGAGAATAGACGTTCCCACTACAACAATCACGTGCCGAGCGACTGTGTTGACAAAAGTGAACTGTGAAGTATTGATTTTATTTGAATAAAGTTAGTTTAGTTAATTTGTGAATTCTGCCAGTAAACATGGAGGTTAAGCGGGCTGAGTAGAGTGGAGAGCATTTTTAACTTCGGCTACAATATAACAGAACTGTATTAGAAAACACACACACAAATTGAAGTGATTGCAACAGCATAAGTTAAATTAAATCGTCAGTGTGTGTAGATTTTTGTTATAATTATAACAAATTTATAATTTTTGCGGGCGATTAGGGAAACTGAAAGATACGAAGAAGGTGCACCAAGGCACGGTAATTCCGGTCACACTGGAATCGTCATCACAAAGGGAACCAAAGGAAGAAGAAGAAAACAAAGAATAATTGATAATCTGTGTGATTATATAAGTTGGCTAATTATTGAGATAATTACTAGAGCTTGTGTAACTTGTGTTAGAATGAAGAACTACAAAACCGAGTTTGCGGTATTGCACTACCCGCCGCAAACCATTTCTGGAGGGCCACTAACAGTGTTAGCTTCGGCGCAAGGTCACGTCCTACCAAACAAAAATAAAATGTTCAAATTGGAGATACGAGATACCCGGATTATAACATCATGGACATGGTTGCATTGCCACCGCAGCGCTTGTTCAAAGACCTTGCAAAACGATCGAACACAACTACTACAACTCAAAACCTGCTACGTTGCAGCCGCAGCGCGCTCGTCTATCTGCGCCATTACGTATGAAACAAGCCTGATGCTAGAGTGCAGTTGCCGAAGCAACCAACACAAAAACAAATAAACAAAATATTTGCTACAATAATCGAACAACAGAAATAATATACAGAAGAAAACCGTTGACTGTGTGCAAGTAATATTCCACAATATTTAAAAATATCCGATTGATTGCAAGGTGAACAAGTGATCAGCAGCCAACTAATCATAGGGCGAATAGACGTTCCTACTACAACGATCACGTGCCGGACAACTGTGTTGACAAAAGGAAACTGTAAAGTATTGATTTTATTTGAATAAAGTTAGTTCAGTTTGTGAATTCTGCCAGTCAACATGGAGGTTAGGCAGGCTGAGTAGAGTGGAGAGCATTTTTAACTTCGGCTACAATATAACAAAACTGTATTAGAAACACACACACACACACACACACAAATTGAAGTGATTGCAACAGCATAAATTAAATCGTCCAACTTTATAAATAAATTAATTAAAAAAGTGTGTGTAGATTTTCGTTATAATTATAACGAATTTATAATTTTTATTTGCAAATTCAACATTGATTAAATTGTTATTTGTGAAACAATTAATGTTTCGTCGTTTTTCTTCGAATCTTTTTGTTATTCATCGGAGGTTGTTCATCATTCTCTTAATTGTTCTCTCGCAATATTTTGCTCGGCAGTTGTTCATTGTTCGTTCCATCCACATATTTATTCATGGAACTAACTCTGATATTCAGGCCTATTCAGTAACTTTTTTAGCTAAAGAAATTGTTGAGTATCAACATCGTTACGCTGAAACTCGTAACGATTTTGCTAACGTCAATGTCCACAATTCGTATTTACTAAGGTCGAAAGCATTAAAATTTACCATAAGCATTTCTATTTAAAAAGTTAACGAGTATTTACATTCGAACACCATAGCGCATGCGCATTATGAAATTCGATGTGGATGTGGTCTGTCAAACGTGAAATGTGCATGGATGTAAACAAAGTAAAGTGTAAACTCGCCATCATCGATAGAGTACACAAATACATTAAAATTTGTCACCAACAAATAAACAACAATGGAACCGTAACAATTACAATTACAAGTACAAAAAAGGGGGAAAAGGACAACACAGGAACAAATGGAGGTGATGCTAGACTTTATAAAAAGTAACCTAAAAATGATAGCGAGCAAATCGCATCCACTAGCAATCTAAGAAGTGGATAATTTATGGATGCAGTTGGATGATATATTAAATAATATATCAAATGGGGCAAGGAAAGATACTAAGCAGTGGAAAACTGTAAGTATAGTATATATAGTAACGAATTGGCTAATTGATTTTGTTATTTGTGAAATCAATTGTAATCAAAATAACAATGTGGATTAATAAAATAAATTTTTCAACAACATGAGATAGGAGCCAATCATTATGAATGTTTTTACGTTGTTCTCCCGTTAACCATTTCACAATAATATAATACGTCAGTTATCTCACTTAAGTATACATATATATATATATATATATATATTGTGATATTTTTTTGGATTTATTGTGACTTTTTTGGAATTATTGTGATATTTTTTTTAGAATACAGTTTTATTTAATATTATTATTTACACAAATAAATACAATTTTTTATATTAATGTGGCAATCAATCTTCTTCTCACCAACCTGCCCACGTTTAGAACATTTTGGTAACCTGGAATAAGAAAATTAATATATTTGTTTATATGCAGGTAAGTTACAAATTACAATATGCTCTATCCATATCAACATAATTGAGAAGATCTTCTAAATCGGGTAAGTTTTGTGTTTGCATTCGCATAATAATAATAATAATAATAATAATAATAATAATAATAATAATAATAATAATAATAATAATAATAATAATATATTTATTGCCCAACAGAAATACATCCTATAACAAGACAACATAACATAAATAACATATCTCTATAACTATACTACATACTACTACTAAACTAAATACATAAGTATACACATTAAAAAAAATCTCTTAACTTATTGTCGCTACTCTAAAATATATACGAACAGCTTCTGCTTGTCGAGTACGAAACGGCGCAACTCTAAAACCTAGCAAACTCAACAAGTAAAGAGAATTAATCTTATTGTTTAATAGTTTATTCAAGAATGCTATTTCACATATTACTGATCTACATTCAATTGAGTCAATAGCAAGTGATTCAAGTAATGCGCCATGGTCACAATGTCTAGCTGGATAAGTGCCGGTTTCTTTAAATTTAACATACTTGAGAAATTTTCGCTGCACTGCTTTTAGTTCTGACTTACAATTATTATAAAATGGATACCATATAACAATGCAGTATTCTATCTTAGAACGCACTAGTGCAAAATATAGTGTTTTTAAAGCATTCACATTTTTAAAAGATTTGCAGTTTCTCATTATAAAGCCACACATTTTTCGAGATGTTGATAGAATGTATTTTATATGTTCAGTAAAGCACAATTTGCTATCAAATATAACAGAAGAGATGCGACCCAATAAATAAGATGACATAAATTTTTGTAAAGAATTGGTGAAGCCAAAGTTAGCTAATTTTGATAAAATAATGCCGTGGTCAATTTTATCAAAAGCCTTACTAAAATCAGTGTATAACACGTCGACTTGTCCACGCTTATCTAAAGATTGTGATATAAATTGCGTCATTTGCATTAAGTTTGTGACTGTAGATTTTTGTCAAAGAAATCCATGTTGATTTTGACAAATAGAGTAGCTGACAGCATTATATATTTTATCGTATATAACACATTCAAATAACTTTGCAAAGTTGTTTAATATTGAAATTGGTCGATAATTTTGAATGTAGTGTTTATCGCCATTTTTAAAGACGGGACACACTTTGCTAATTTTCCATATTTCTGGAAAAGCAGCTGTTTTTATAGAATGATTAAAAATTTTAAGAAGGGGAGCAATTAGTGCTCTTCCACAATCCTTCACAAAAAAACTAGGAATTTTGTCGTTACCTGTTGTCCACTTATCTTTAATTCGCTTAAGTGCTTGAATGATATCCTGTTCTTTAATTAATTCAATCTTGCATAGATTGTTGCTAGTGCAGTCTACATTTTTTGATGCTGAAGAATTATTAATAGGGTTAAATACATTTTTAAAATATTCAGCAAATGCGCTTACAATACTCATCGGCGTGTCATATGTTATATCATTATATACAATGTTGGAAGGTATGCGTGATTTGCGAGCTTTGTTGTTGATAAAATTGATTGTCTTTTAATAAGAGCTCGTAGATATTTAAATTTATCTAAGTTTGCAGCTAAAAAAATATTTTTTTTTTTTGCGATATACATATATATTTTTCTTTAATATTGCGCAATAGTTCATTACTGAACCATACAGGATACTGCATTTTCATTCTTGAATTAGGTTTTTGAAGTGGAACATGAACGTTAAAAATAGAATATAATGAATTGTAGAACTCATTACACATGGTATTTGTATCTGATATATTGTCGAGGTTAGTCCTGTCATAGTTTAAAATTTCATTATATAAAGAAATATAGTTAGCTGCTTTAAAATTATAATTAACTAAATGTTTATTTATCGGAATGTTATTGGCAGAAGATTTATGAGAATTGATGCAACATTTACAATAAAGAGCCGGATGATGATTATCTTCTGGCACTAGTGGTGCAGTATCTCCAACTACTTTAACATTTATATTGCTAAAAACTAAATCTAATGATTTGTTGTACTCATTGAGAACTGTGCTATGTTGCGCAAGGTCTGTAAAGTCCATAAAACTTTGTATAACTAAAGATTTAGTATTACTACTCGCAGCATTAAAATCACCAAGAATAATAATATTTTTATCGTTAAATTGAATAAGAACATTTTCAAATTCTTCAAAAAATTCTTTATAGTCATTAATGGACACCTTATCTTGGATGTAAACAACAAAAACAAAAACTGTGAGTGTAGTGGACCAGAGCGATGATGCAATGTTATATTATAATAACATTGCATGGCCGCGACATTGCACTTCGCCTTGTCGATCAGCACATTCCTAAGCAGATGTGTATAAACACAGCTGACATTGAAAAGTGCTGACCGGACATTGGTTCACATATATAAGTGACGAATTAATTAATCAGTAATAGTTAATAATAATTAGTAAAAGAGATTCGTAGAGAATTCGTAAATTATTAGAAAGATTAGTAGAATATTAGTACCTAATCAATCATGTAATCATTATGTATAGTCAACAACGTTTAATAATAAATACTATCCATCAAACTACCTCGATGTATAATTATTCCTTCTCCGAGACAACGACAATAAATGAAAGGAACATTCATTTATTACATGGCGATCCTGCCTAAAAGAGGCCTAAAGAAATAATACATGGAAGAATAGAGAATGATCAGCAATGGGGTCATCTCAAACAAAAAAAGTGGACAACACTGGCGAGGTACTGAACGATATTAACATCACCCAAGTATCGATAGAAAATAAGGAATTGGTTTGGATACTGGGAATAATAGCATTTCTAGCAATCGTTAATTTATTTCTTAAATTATACGATAGACATACGAGGACATTGAGAAGGAGATACACATCGACAGCGCAACTAGCCGACAGAGCGGAACTAGGATGGATTAGGGCACCAGTGGCAGCCAAAAGGGAAGCGGAGTTATAAAGAAAAATAAGCACCATGGAAAGCCCCAAAGGAAACACCAAAGGAAGCACCATACAGAAGAAGCAGTAATTTAAATAAACATTAAGGTTAGTTAAATAAAAAAGGACAGTGATTTTTAATGGAAAATATGAAAAATTTAAAAATGCAAAATTTTAATTTTGATTTGTAAACTAAGCGTTATATAAGGCATATTTATTGACAGTGAAAATTATTTAATTATTTTTCTTTAAATCAATGTGCGTACTCAATAATATTATACGACATTTATTTATTGCATATTACAGTGAAAATTAGTTAATTATTTTATTTACTTTAAATCAAGTGTGCGTACTCAATAATATTATACGACATTCATTTATTTCAACAAGTTATTGGACATTGACTAGTAAGCAAAATATTTTCATGCAAGCATTAACCTTAGCAATTTTTAAAACTCATATCAAATAATAATTTCTAAGACTCTCGCCCGATGACCTAGAAGTACTGAATAACAAACGCTATAAGAATACAAAAGTTTAGTTAGATTTATATATAAGGGAAAACAATGGAATAAATCATCAGTTGTGAGTAAGGGCAGATAATAAACTTATCCTAACACTAAATTTCTACAACATTAAAACAGACACTCACCCACTCACTCACACACGCGCACACTTGACATATAAATAACACTCGCGAAAACAAATCACGTAAAATACTTTTACGCGAACCGACACGGTCGACTTTTAACACAAAACTAAAATCGCAAAATCGAATAATTACTAACACTGACATTAAAAATAAAACGCGTACACAGTAAAAGCAAAAAAGCGAAATTGTAGCTAGTATTGCAAGAAACAATGAATTCGAAAAAACGCAAAATCGCATAAAGGTTCACCTACATTATAAAAGTGCTGATATAAGAAATACCAGCAAAAACAGTGAACTCGACATATTATATATCACAACAAAATGGTTGTGCGGTTATAATAGTAATTGTTAATACTTTTAATCCTAAGCAATAAAATTATTTTAATATTAATTTTCACATCAGCGATATCAAAAATAGTAAAACATTATAAATTAGTTTACTATTAAAATAAATTGATTACTATTAAATGATATTGCAAACAATTAGTTTACTATTAGAATAATTTGTTTACTATTGCAGTAAATAAATTAGTTTACTGTTAGAATGAATAAATTGTTTACTATTAGCACTACATAAAAACCAACAAATTATAAGTAATGCCCACATGGGGAGTAATTGAAGATAGGATTAAGGAGATAAGAGAACAGTTCAGGAACCAATCAAAAAGAGTTTTAAAAACTGAGGTACCTAAAGGCAAAACTGTTAGAGAAGAGATAAAAATAATTTTAATAAACTTATGCAATAAACACGCAGAAGTTTGTCAAGCTTACGGTGATAAAGTAAATGAGGAGCAAGCTGGAAAATTAAAAGAAAGCTTTGCAACTATACGTGATAAACTATTATCATCATTTGCAAAATTGAATTTATCGTGCGAAGTGCCAAGACGGCTCAATAAAAATTGATATATCTAGTATAACAGAGGAAGAAATAAACATGTCACTAACAAATACAGAACTATTTTCACTTGCCGACAAAATTTTGCCGAAGAGTTTTGATGGTAACTCATCCGAATTAACCACGTTTTTAGACGCCATAACGTTACTAAAACAAACGTGCGGGAACCAAGAAGATTTATCAATTGCGTTTATAAAAAAAAAGGTTAACGAAAACAGCGAGACAAGCTGTCACGGAGTCCATCAAGACCATTGATGATCTGAAAAAGGCCTTACTTAGCAAATGCGTAAGCGAGAAGGCACAGACATTAGAAACTAAATTAAGCAACCTACGTCCAAATAGAAGGAATGTGGAAGCATCGACTAAAATAATAGAAGAATCATACAACAAATTGATTCTGGTATATGAGGCTGAAGGCGTAAGAGCCGACACAGCACAGCAATATGCAATTACCAGGGCGATAACAGCATTAACAAATAATGCAAAGTCCAAGAAAACAAAAATTAAAATGGAAGCAGGTACATTCACAAGCATTCAAGAGGCTATCATTAAGTTTATAACCTCCGAAAATGATACTGGTCCATCGAGTAACGTATTATTTGCACGAACCCAGAGCCACAGAGGGTCATTTAGGTGTCGTTATAATAGTTACAATCGCGGCCACTATAATAATAATGGACGCAGACTTCAATCAAACAACAATAATAACTGGCAGCAATATAAGCCACAAAATAATAACGGGTCAAATCAATACAAATCAAATCATAGAGGACGTAGAAACTTTGGTCATTTCCGCGGGAATAACACTCCGAATAGAGGTATTTATAACAACAGCAACTACACACAAAAAAGTTATTATAATAATAACCACTCTCATGTAAGAACCATGGAGACGGAAAACTCGACCGTCCCCCAAACATGGCGGATGGGGGACAAAGCACAAACACAGGAACAATTCTAAATCTGTCATATTCTAATTTTATCACTATTAATACTAACATGGCTCATACTAAATTGAAGTTTTTAATAGATACAGGAGCGGATATCTCTTTAATAAAAATAACGTTCTGCACCAAGACTTACCAAAATACGCAAACCAATGTGTTATACACGGCATAACCGAATCCGAGATTTTTTCATCTCATGCCACAATTGCATATATATATCCCAGTGAAAAACATGCATTGGAACAAAAGTTCCATATAGTCGGTCCTAAATTCCCTATACTGGTAGACGGAATATTGGGGCTCGATTTCCTTAAAAAATACAACTGCACACTGGATTATGGCAATTGGAAACATGCGATTAAAACGTCGGCGCATAACATACATATTAATTTTACTAGCGGACCTAAATCCGAAAACTTAATATTCCCAGCTTGGTCAGAAGTAACAAAGGAGGTTGAACTTAAACACCCCTTTGCGGAATCATTCATCGACAGTCAAGAGATAGCCCCTGGCAATTTTTCAAGAAAAACAGTTGTAAAAGGCAACAAAGTGTTGGTAACATTTATTAATACAACTAATAGTAATAAAATAATAGAAAAAATTAAGCTTGAAAACAAAGATTTAAATAATTATGTAATACACCGTGTGGAAATCAAAGAAGAAGATCGCAAAACAAGCCTGCTAAAGCAGCTAAATACCGATTGTCCAGCGCACCTTAAAAATAAATTAACCACATTATGCAAAGAATACGCGGATGTATTTGCAATTAATAACGATCTGATGCTAAGTTGCAATAATTTCTATGAGCAACGGGTGAACACGACCGACAAAAGCCCCGTTTACATTAAAAATTACCGAATTCCACACACACAGCGCGATGAAATTAACAAACAAGTACAAAATATGTGTGATAAAGGAATTATAGAGCCATCGACGAGCTCATATAACTCACCGATTATCCTAGTGCCGAAAAAATCTACAGATAACAATAAGAAGTGGAGATTAGTCATTGACTACCGTCAAGTGAATAAAAAGTTAATATCCGATAGATACCCACTCCCACGAATCGATGATATATTCGACCAACTAGGAAGAGCGAAATGGTTCTTGGTACTTGATTTAATGTCTGGTTTTCACCAAATTTTACTGCATCTAGACAGCAGAGATTTAACAAGCTTTAGCACGGACGCAGGCACGTTTAGGTTTAAAAGATTGCCGTTCGGTTTGTCAATAAGTCCGAACAGCTTTCAACGAATGATGAATATCGCATTCGCTGCATTGACCCCAGAAAAGGCGTTCATGTACATGGATGACTTGGTTGTCATAGGTTGTTCAAAAAAACACCATTTTGAGAACCTAGAGAAAGTCTTTCTGGCATGCAGAAAGTTCTGTTTGAAACTGAATCCAGAAAAATGTAGATACCTGATAAATCAAAATTCGATGCTATTAGAAATTATCCTAGACCAACAGAAGCGGAAGCTGTTAAACGATTTGTAGCATTTTGTAATTACTACAGGAGGTTTATAAAAAACTTCGCTGAAATTACAACTTGTCTAAATAAATTAACAAAAAAGGGAGCAACATTCGAGTGGAATACAGAGTGTGAAAACTCATTTCAAACCCTTAAAAATATGTTATTAAAACCGCCAATTTTACAGTATCCACAGATGGATAAGACATTCATCTTAACCACCGACGCATCTAAACATGCATGTGGAGCAATACTAAGTCAGCAGGTAAACGATATCGATTTACTAATATCCTATGCTTCAAAATCATTTACAAAGGGAGAGTTGAACAAATCAACCATAGAGAAAGAACTAGCAGCCATTCACTGGGCTATAAAGCATTACAGACCGTATTTATATGGACAAAATTTTTTAGTTAAAACGGACCATCGGCCATTATTATACTTATTTTCAATGAAAGATCCCTCATCGAAGTTAACACGAATGAGATTGGATCTTGAGGATTTCGACTTCACCATAGAATTTATAAAAGGTGCAGACAACGTCGGAAAGATTAATAAAGATATACAAAAAGAAGAGACAAAATTAAAAGCTTACGAAGTATTGCGCAACTTCGAAGCGATAAAAGCTACAAAATTAATGGTAAATTTAAATACCAAGTGTCCACGACTATGGGTCGATGGAAAGAAAAGAATTATATTAGACGGTAAGATTTCTAATAACAAATCGGACTTAGGTCAGATCATGTTAAGGCTTGAAAGTATAGCCAGAGATCACGGAATAAATAAAATAAAAATAGAGCTCAATAATAAAATGTTTAATGTAATACCCCCGTCATTATTTAATAGTTTAGCAAATGAAAAGCTTAGTAAACTCACAATAATATTAACACAACCAGTAGAACGTATTTCAGATCTTGCAGTACAACAAGATCTGATAAAGCAATTTCACACTGATCCTATCCTAGGAAGACATTGTGGTAGAACTAGATTATTTTCAAAATTAAGGTCACACTATTTTTGGAAATACATGAGGAGGGACATAGCTAAATTCCTCAAATCATGTCACCTTTGTCAAATCAACAAAGCAAAAATAAAAAATATGGCACCCCTATGTATCACCCCAACCCACCAAAAAGCATTTGATATCGTCATAATTGATACAATAGGCCCATTTCCCAAATCATCGCAAGGTAACTTATACGCAGTTACCATAGAATGTGAACTCACTGAATACGCTGTCACAATTGCGATTCCCAACAAAGAGGCGAGAACAATAGCGCGGGCGATCGTCGACCATTTCATCCTAATTTACGGTCCAATGAAAGAGATCAGAACGGATATGGGTACGGAATACGTGAACGAAACGCTTACCGAATTCACTAAGCTTCTACAAATACAACACTTATCATCAACCCCGTATAGACCACAATTGGTCGGTACAGTGGAAAGAATCCACAGGGTAATAAACGAATACGTCCAAATGTACATTAACTTGTTTAAGGATGACTGGGATGAGTGGATTAAATATTTTTCTTATTGTTATAATACAACACCATCCACAGTCCACGATTATTGTCCTTTCGAATTGATATTTGCAAAAAACCCAACCCTTTCCCTTGATTTTGCGACAAACAAAATCGAACCCATATATAATGTGGAAAACTACAGTAAAGAGGTTAAATTCCGGTTACAAACTGCGCTGAAAAGAGCAAACAGCATCATTTCAGAGATAAAGCAGAAACGGAAAGCGAAATTTGATCTCAACAGTAGACCATCAAACATTAAAATCAATGATAAGGTACTTATAACCAATGAGGCTCGAACAAAGTTCGATTCATTGTTTAAGGGTCCCTATACAGTGATAAAAAAGACAGGTGTAAACTACACCCTTAAGGACATTAACGACAAAACACTGACAATTCACGAACATAGACTGTGTAAATATAACGCATAGTAAATAAAATAATCTTAACATATATTGTAATTTAGATACTAAGATATAGTAATATAATGTTTGTATAAGTATTTAACCATAAATCAAAATATATAAAAATAATATAATAATTTTTTTTCTAGAACTGAAGTTAGTTTAAGTTATTATAATGTAACACTTGTTTAGAATAAGAATTTTTATATATTTAAAAGTGTGAATTTCCGGTTTTGTTATCGCAAATTCTCACTACCCCAAAAGGAGGAGGTGTAGTGGACCAGAGCGATGATGCAATGTTATATTATAATAACATTGCATGGCCGCGACATTGCACTTCGCCTTGTCGATCAGCACATTCCTAAGCAGATGTGGTTAAACACAGCTGACATTGAAAAGTGATGACCGGACATTCGTTCACATGCATAAGTGACGAATTAATTAATCAGTAATAGTTAATAATAATTAGTAAAAGAGATTCGTAGAGAATTCGTAAATGATTAGAAAGATTAGTAGAATATTAGTACCTAATCAATCATGTAATCATTATGTATAGTCAACAACGTTTAATAATAAATACTATCCATCAAACTACCTCGATGTATAATTATTCCTTCTCCGAGACAACGACAATAAATGAAAGGAACATTCATTTATTTATTTATTCATTCATTAATTTGTGAGACATTTGCACCCTAAGATGTCTATTAACGCACATACGTTAGTTAATATACTCAAATCCAGTTGTTCAATACTAAATGTGTTGATAACTGCTAATAAAACGCCTCCGCCAGTTGTTTTACCTGTCAGTTCTAAATTCCGGTCGCAGCGAATAACATTATATGAATTGTAAAATAGTTCAGAATTTGAGACATTTTTTGTGAGCCATGTTTCTGCTACCGCAATATGATCAAACTCACCTTCCGCTACATTGGTTGAAAATAATTCAATTTTAGAGTTTAAACCGCGCGTATTTTGAAAATATATATTAATATCTATACTATCTACACTATTGGTTCCTATATTTCCGAAATAAGTTATTTCTATTAATATTATTATGGCGTTTACCTCTGTTCGTATAAAGCGAATTTGGGGGTGGTAGATTAGTTGTTGGAAGTGTATGACTAATTGATACGGTTTGCCTAACTTTTATAATATAATCACATATAGTTTTAATTATCATTCTTTTGCTAGGTGCGATCATTTCAACAAAATTATTTTTTAAGTAATTAATATTATAGAATTTACATCAAAGTATCTAATTCTTTCAGAGTTTTGATTAAGTACAAATTTATGTAATACATCGTTAAACGTGTGAACAAATTTATTATGGTTATAATGCAATGTCCGGTGCTTTAAGGTGCACCTTAACCTATTTTTTAGAACACCAAAGCATCGTTCAATAACATTGCAAGCAGAACAATGTCTGCGGGTATAATTTCCTTCTGGTGTTTGTGGTTCCGCATCAGATATTGGTGTCATTAACCAAGGCTGAGTAGGATTGCTTACAGAATAGGCATGATTGCCTTATTCATCTGAGGTTCCTCCATCTTTCTCTTCATTGTTTTCCGAATATTCTGCTCGATTTATATTTGGAAGTTATTTGTTTCATCAATATATTTATTCCCATTGTTCTATAAATATAATAATACATCTACTTTAAATTTAATTGATTGGAACTAAATCTGACATTGCTTTAATTAATATTAAATTAATTATATACAGCAAATTTAAATTTAAAAAGAATTTCACTTACAAGCACAAGACAAACATAAACATCAAGAATCTTGGTATAAATTTCTGAAAACGTTGTAAAATCTCATTACAAGAGATTTTACAAAGTTTTCTCTTTCTTTCTCCAAAACTTCTTAAAACCATTTTGAACATCTAAAATCAACTTCAAACTTTTGAAAATAAGCTAAATAAAGCTTTTAAATAAATATCAAGATACTGAATACATTTTTAATTTAAAAAAAAAATCCTAAAACTTAAATCATCTTAAGGCTTCAGAAAACAGTCGGAATATTATTTTAAAGTTCTGGTGATAAACTCAAGGTTCTAGAAATAGGCTAAAACTTCTGAGCGCAATGCCCAAAGATCTTAAAACAACGTTACTAAAGACATTATTATTACGCTTCTAGTAAAGAAAAAATATCTGAAAACAACTTACCTAGAAACTGGAGCTTTTGCAAATTCTTCAAAAAACAATATTATGTATCTTAAGATAATTTCAAGCTTCTGAAAATAAACTTATGGTTCTAAAAGCAATACTAAAAACAGTTTTGATAACAGTTGTTTGAAATTAATCTAAAATATCTGCAAAAATGTAAAATTTTGAAAAAAGTTTTTAAAATATTTCTAGTTTTAGATAGAATTTCAAATTTCTGAAAATAATTTGAAACTATTAGTCTAAAGCTCTAAAATAATATTAAAAATATTACCAAACTTCTGTAATTATTTTTAAACTTCTGCACACATAGTCAAGCGCTTGAAATATTGTGAAACTTTTATAAACAATATTTACAATTTCAACTAATTATATTGAATTTCTTAAAATACTATTGAGTTTCTGGAAATGATCTTAAGAGTTCGGGACACGCCACACTATATATATAGCAATAGATGCCTAATTAAATTATCAATTTCATAGAAAAAAAAAAATGCAAAATTAAAATATCTAGAGCTCAATTGAAAATTAATATGGTTGCAAACTGAAGACACCAGAAGCAGAGAAGCAGCAGAAGCAAATAAAAAACTGTAAGTTGTAGTTTCTACAACCAGAGTCAAGTTTCTAAAAACTTTTTTAAAGTCTAAAAAAAGCTTTTGAAAACTAAATTAAACTTTTGAAAGCTAATTAGTTTTAAGATCAGGCTTCTGTAAATTAATTTTAAGATTATAAATACCATTTCAAGCTTCTACAAATAGGCTTAAGCTGTAATCAGCAATTTAAAACTTCTCATTATCATCAACCAGCCCGTTTAGTCCATTGCTGGACATAAGCCTCTTCCATAGCACTCCATCGTCTTCTGTCTTGAGTTTCGTGGATCCAGTTGTTTGCGATCCTTTTTAGGTCATCGGTCCAACGCGTAGGTGGTATTCCTCTGCTACGTTTATCGGCTCTTGGTCTCCACTCTAGTATTTTCTTCGTACATCTTTCGTCCTTCATTTGACCCACGTGGGCAGCCCATCTCCATTTAAGTTTAGTTATTCGCTCGATCCTGTCTGCCACTTTAGTTTTTCTCCGTAGGTCCTCATTGATGGTATGGTGGTGTAAGGTTACTTCGATCATTGATCTTTCCATTTTTCGTTGGGTTATTTTAAGTTGTCTTGCCGTATTGGCGGTTAGAGTTAAGGTTTCCGCCCTATATGTAAAGACAGGCAGAATACATTGGTCATATACTTTCCTTTTCAGACATATCGGAATTTTGCTTTTAAAGATATGGCTGAGTTTCCCATACGCTGCCCAAGTAAGGATGGTTCTTCTTTGCAATTTGCAGGTCTGGTTATTTCTAGATATTGTGATTTCATGACCAAGGTATATGTATTTGTAGACTAAATCAACGTTTGTGTTTCCGATGTTAAAGTGTTTGCTCGGTACCAAATTGGTCATTACTTTTGTTTTCGAAAAGTTAATCTCCAATCCAATTTTCAAGCATACGATATGAAGTTCTTCCAGCATCTGCTTTAACTCTCCGAGGTTGTCGGTTATGAGGACTATGTCGTCTGCAAAACGAAGGTAGTTTAGTTTTTTACCATCTATCCATCTATATTGATGCCTCTTGTTTTCCTATTAAGCTTATTGAGGGCATACTGCAGGACCGTTATAAATAGTTTTAGGGACATGGTATCCTCCTGTCTTACTTCTCTTCTACGTTTAATGGGGTTGGAATTTTTATGTAACTTTTTATAGATTTTGTAGCGTGCTGGTAGATGTTATAGATTAGTTCTAAGTATTTGTAATCAATGCGACACTTTCTCAATGCGTCCATGATGGCGTTTAACTCTACAGTATTGAAAGCTTTATGGAAGTCCACGAATGCAAGCGCTAGTGGTCTGTTGTACTCTACTGTCTTTTCGATTAGAATCTTGATGCTTTGCAAATGGTCGTTTGTTTCAAACCCAGAGCGAAATTCAGCTTGTTTGTTTAGTAGGTTAAAATCTAATTTCTTTTCTAATCTTGAAGTTATTATTTTTGTGAATAGTTTGTACAGTTGGCTCAAAAGTGTTATGGGTCGGTAGTTTTGAAAGTCGGCCTTATCCCCTTTTTTGTGGAGTACGATGGTAATTGCGTTGCGCCACTTGTCTGTAATTGTGCTATCGTGTAGACAGAGGTTAATTAGTGTTTGCATTTTCTTCACCAGAAACGTGCCTTCTGCTTGAATTGTTTCTTTAACTATATTGTCTTTGCCGGGCGATTTGTTGTATTTTGTTTTTGATAGAAGTGCCACAAAATGTACGTGATGGCTAAGGATTTGCAGAGACTGTTCATCGTTTAGAGAGGGACAAACTTAAGAATAATGAACGTCTTAAAGAAGCTAAGATGCTAGAATTGGGTAACTTCAAAAATTCAATTATTGATACTACAAAAAAAAATATTATTTTACAGGTTCACTTTAGATGACAACATTTTTACAATTTCCTTGTTGAAAAAGGATACAGGTTAGTTGTAATAGTATTTTACTAAGATATTACACAATTATAATTACACTCTATATTTATATAATATATATAACGTTAATGTTGCTCTTCAAATTGTTATTATATTAATGAAAACAATTTGTATAACTTGCTTATCTACATTTTAGTTGATAAAAAGTCAAAAATAAAGTAATGTGCAACAATTTTGGTTTATATAGGAACATTTTATTTAACATATTGTTACTTAGTAATATTTATTGACAGTTTTACCGTTTTTAGAAACAAATACACTGACATTAATTTACATTGTTGTAGTAAGTAATTATTATAATATATACATAAATATAACTATCAAAGCCCCCTCGTGGGTACTACCTTGTCGTGGTGAGGGGGCTGAGTAACTTCTGCTCGAGCTATGCCGGCGGGAGTTTAAACTCTTGGCAGGGCCACCCATGCCGGATGGGTCAATGAGCAGAAGCCAAACCAAATGTACCCAAAGCCATTCCTGGCTACCTTCCCTATTTATCCTGTCTTTTCTATTTCTACCCCTAACTTTCTTTTCCTTTCATTTCCAACCTGGCGGTAGGTAAAAAACGCAATTTTTTTGTAATTATGTACAAAAATAATTCACGCCCCCAGTCCGTGCCGTCAGTTGAATCTGACAGGGGCTTCAAAATCAGCACGGATTTGGTAACTACCGGAGTGGGAGAGCAATGCTCCGGTAGCGCAGTGGTTAATTGTTCAGAAGTTGGTACAACTTGATTCTGATCTTTGTGAGTTTTGTCACCGATGACAAAACTCACATGTTTCCATGGATACATATTTCTGACATTTGTGGTGACAAAACTCACTGATGGTTTTTACATGGCAACCTAGTAATTTTGTTAAATCTGTCAGAGTTGCTATATTCATGTGAATTATTTTAAATATATTTTCAAACAATCAATTGTGCATTGAAATAAATAAAAATATAAATTAATATAATTTATGACGGAATCTAAAGATTTATAAAAAAGTTGTATTATTTGCTATGTACAAATTGTTCAATATTCAATAATAATTAATAATACATTATTAATGTAAAGATCATGCAATGATATAAGACAAGTTAATTCACATAATATAATATTACATCAATAAACATAAAAAAATTAAAATAATTTGTTAAAACTTATATAATTACAATAAACATAAATTGAATGAATATACATCATTATCACTAGCATTATTTACAATTCGAAGGAGTTATCATTAAAGTATTCTTTTTGTAATAAGCTCTGTTTAATAATAACTTTTTTAACCTATGTTCATGTCTTGTGTTATATGCTTTTCTGTTGTGTCTGACTGTTTTAAAATTTGACAAATTGTTTTAACATATACCGGTGTTCGAAAAATATATATACAATACCCAGTCATTTTTTTTTTGCTCTGAAAAAATAGTCTGCAATGTTTGTCCCAATCCTACTGTGTAATTGTTTGAACTATTTGTTTTTGCAATTTAATTTTTTTTTAACCTTACTCGAATTACCCCAAGCATCTATACAGTACGATATGTAAGACTCAAAGTGCGCATAGTAGAATAACTTGAGAATATTAAAATCCACAATATTTTTTAGCTTTGTAGTAACATAACAGAGAGACCCTAAGTTTTTTAATAAATAGTCGATGTGCTTATTCACGCTATCCCCCAATGTTTGCATAGATGTCTTGTTTTATTGGTTTTACAACTAAATTATTTATTTTATATCTAAAGTATAAATTTGTTATTACTTTATTTTATTTTAATAGAGCATCATGTATTTGTTTTGCTAATACAAAAATAGTGGTACCGTCTGCAAATGCTACCCCTTTCTCTAAGTGTACATCATTACATATGTAATAAATAAAAGAGGACCTAACACAAAACTTTGTTGTATTTTTGGCTCATTTACAGTTTATTAGAGCTTACATTATCAATGTTTACATAGTGAGTTCATTTTTATAAATACGTTCTAATCCAATTAAATGCAGTGCCTTTTATCCAGTACCTAATAGTTTATTTAATAATATTTTATATTAAAATCAAAAGCTTTAGTTTATTTATCCAAAAATATACCAAAAACATTTTTTTCCTATCATCAAGATCACTATAAAGATATTCCAAATATTTTAAGATGGCATCTAAGGTCGATTTACCTCCCCTAAATCTATATTACATATTATTAAAAAGAATACACTGATAAAAAAAAATTTGTTATTTTAAAAGCCACGCTCTCTAACACTTTGGAAAAAGTGCTCAAAATTGATATAGAGCGATAATGTTTGCTGTTAGTTTCATCTCCCTTTTTAAACACTAGAACTATTTTTGATCATTTAAAATGTTCAGGAAAGATGCATTGATTTAGCAATTTATTTATGATAGAAGTAAAATGGTCTAAAAGTAATGTCAATATACTTTTAAGTTATTTACTGCTAATTCCATCTGAACCTGCGGAATTTGTATTTTTAAGTTTCTGTACTCCATCACATACATCTTGTGTCACTAGATATAGGAAAATTGACATAGTACTGAGGTCAATATTACTTCCGTCCGTAGGTTTGCTATTTACTACTATAGTCTCAGTTATAGTCTTAAATTTAGTTTTTGAAATGGTTGGCAATATTTTCTGAATTTGCATTTTTTTGCCAAAATTAAAACTTATTTATAGATGGATTTATAACGATTATAAAACAGTAGTTTGTTCTCTTTGAAGCCAGATCTTCGTAATATGTGTAAATCTTTTTATTCCCATTGTGATCCATTGATTAGACTTGTTTATATTGGTAAATTCTTTAAAGGAAGCGCTGCTTCTAACAAAAATGTGTTCAGAAAATATTTGACATTTTTATTTAAAGTCGTTATTGGTTGTTGCAGTACTACAGTCGTAAGAACTAAGAAGATTTATAAATTTTGTAGTAATTTTATTTAATTTAATTTAATTTAATTTATTTTAATTTAACATTCTTTATTTTATACAAAGCTGCAAATACATAAAGCGTACAACAAATATAAAACAGTGTCTAAACCTAGTATATACAATGTATTGTATACATATGAACTATACTTTGTGCAAAAGATATTCCCCTACAGAATATGGCTCAATGGTACATAATAATTTACGAATTTCTCTTTTATACAATTTGTAGTTAGAGATGTTTTTTATGGCAGACGGAAGCTTATTATAAAATTTAAGACACATATATTTGGCACTTTTTTCAAAAAATGATAAATTATGCCTGGGAAACATATAATTTTGCTTATGCCGAGTACTGTAGTTGTGATTAAAAATATGATTGTCAAAATAATAAGGGTGTTTCCAAAGAAACAGCAAGCATTCTTCAATGTATATTGCAACAACTGTTAAAAAATTATGTTGTTGAAATAATTTTCTGCACTTAATTCGGTGCAGCTACCCCAGCATATTATACCAAATCGTACAATTGACACAAAGTTTGAGAAGTATACCATTTTAGTTGTATTATTATCACAATTATTTTTTAAAATTAAAAGCATATAGCAGATGCTGCTGAGTTTACTGCAAACATATTCTACATGTTGGATCCATTTCAATTTGTCGTCTATAATTATTCCCAGTAATTTAGTAGACACAGTAAAATCAATTTTTTTTCTAGATAATATTATTTCAGATGGAGTACTTAGTGAATTGTTGATTTTAAATAATATGCACTGAGTTTTACTTTCATTTAAAACCAGTCAATTTGTAGCAAACCAATTAAAAACTAAATTTATTGCACAAGATCCATTCGATACTAATTCCATAAAATTAGTTCCTCCAATAAGTAAGTTTGTGTCATCAGCATAATTAACAATTTTAAAATGTACGTTACCATTTATCATTATAGAAAATAAGTCATTTATAAACACATTGAATAGCAAGGGCCCTAGAACACTGCCCTGTGGTACACCAATTGTAGAATTTAAAGTTTCTGAGTATTCAATTTTTGATTCTGTTTGCAATTGAACTGTTTGTGTTCGGTTGGTTAAATATGATTTAAACCACTCTAGAGCTACTCCTCTTACACCATAGTTTTCTAATTTTAATAACAAAATATTGTGATTAATGCAGTCGAATGCTTTCGACGGGTCAAAAAATATACCAAAAGCCATTTGACCACTTTCAATATATTCTGTTATTAGATTTGTATATTCAAATATAGCAGTATTTATAGTTTTACCTTTTATAAAGCCATGTTGGTATTGACTAAACAAGTTATTTTTGCTAAAAAAAGCAGTTAGTTTAGATGCCATTACACTTTCGAATATCTTAGAGAAAGACGGCAACATACTAATTGGCCTGTAGTTATTAAGATTCATTGGATCTTCCTTTTTATATACTGGTTTTACTATAGCGATTTTAAGTTTTAATGGAAATACACCCTGCTCAAATGACGCATTTATTAAATGACAAATTGGAGCAATTATACAATCTTTGGCTCTCTTTATGATTGTGATTGGCACTTCATCAATTCCGCTTGACAATTTATTTTTTAAATTTGCAATGACATTGTACAATTCACTTTCTGTTGTAGGTGTAAGAAAAAATGAATATTGATGTGCAGGTAAACTACAATTATAGTTGTCATCATCTAAATCTAAGCTATTCAAAAGTGTAGTGGCTGTGCTGACAAATGAATTGTTAAATTCATTAGCTGACAATTTTGCATCAACATTATTGTTGCTTTTGTTATTTTTATTAGTAAGTTCTCTTACTATATCCCATGACGTTTTTGTTACATTTGCTGACTGCTCTAGTCTATGTTTGTAGTGATTAGTACGGCATTTTTTTAATTCATTATTGTATTGTTCTCTACAATATTTGAGTACTTGTTTATACTTAGGGTCATAGGTGGCTATAATTTCATATAATAACATATTATCCTTGTAGTACAAAATTTCAGGATTGTTAAACTGAAATTGAGTTTTTGACTTTCTTTTACTGTAACAACGCTCAACCGGAAAAAATAAATCGAAATAATATCAAAAAATATTTATGAAGTTATTGTACTTGTCATCAACATTAGCAGTGTTGTATACATCATTCCAATTTTCATTGGCTAATGCCTTTACAAATTCATTAATTGAATTGTTTTTAAAACGTCTTGCTATCCTAATAGTTTTGTTTTCTGATATATTACTAGAAAATGATACTAATATCCCATAATGATCCGAGATACCTGATACAAGTACTTTTGACTCTGTATGTGTGCTGTTTGTTATAATGTTATCCAAGCATGTAGCACATGTTTCAGCTACTCTGGTAGGCTCATTTATTAATAAATTGGAACCGTGACAATTTTAGTATTGCTGGCTTTGTTAAAATTTCTGTGATAGCTTACCGGTGTTTTAATTCGTTTTATAATATTGAATTCTGTTATATTTATTATGTTCTTATATCAATCCGTTTTCTAAGACATTTCTTATAATATTTCCTGCATTTTACTAAGACAAATGTTATCTACATAATTTTAAAGCCGCGTTGGTTTGTCTATCTTTGGCTCTATGTCAAACGATAACAGCAAATCTATTAGTTTCGTTTTCATCTTTGATGTAAATATATTATTATTTAATAATAAACTACCAATAAGTATATCATTATACGTTTTATTTGCTTATCTCAATAAATAACATTATAAATTAATTAAATTGCTTGTCTTTTTATTAAGTATTAATTAATTTTAATTATATATGTTCCGATTAAGTGTAACGAAACTATTTAAATATTTGTTTTATAATTGTACTTTAGTTAATAATGTTATTGTTTGCATATTAAAAATAAAATTTATAAAAAAAAAAATA
Source organism: Tachinus rufipes (assembly GCA_963932245.1). NCBI lineage: Eukaryota > Metazoa > Arthropoda > Insecta > Coleoptera > Staphylinidae > Tachinus > Tachinus rufipes. The sequence goes on along the minus strand of OZ010750.1, from coordinate 35,887,888 downwards.
TTTTACAAATTTATCAATCTGCCTAAATCCAAACATATATATTCAAAATTTACTCGACTAAAGTCTTATTAGTCTTATTTAATTTTCTTGAGCAGTTTAGTTAATGCTTGCCATAATTTTATAAACATAAAATAATCTTATATATTAATTAAGTGAATAATGAACAAGCAGACGACCGCCGCATCGAAGTACATTAATACTATAATAATTCGGAATGTGTCGTCAATATGCGAGCCAACTAATTTATGTATATTGTTCACACAATTTTAAATAAATGATTATTAAAAGAATTTAGTATATCACAATATTTATTGGAATTTTATTCAATTTTATTAATGACAGATAAACTCGCACGAACTGTCATAAAAGTCACCGTATTAATTGTGCCTGTTTAAAGTCACCGGTTTTTATACGCTTTTACTCATTCTGTGACAAAACTCACAAATATTAAAATAGCATGCTCTGGAAGTGACGTAATTTTGATGAGAAAAACCATCGGTGAGAAAAGTCACCGGCGGTCAAAGTCGACCTAATAATAATGAATTTAACATCATAAAAGGTAATTAAATTATTCTATAAGCTTGTTACTGCAAATATTGCTTGCTTTTTTTAATAATAATGATGTAATAATCTATAAATTGTTTATAAATCAACTAAAATCATTATTTAAAGAAAACTCACGCAAACTGTCACTTTTAAATTATGCATGTTAAAAGTCACCGATTTTTGTCACCAGTGGCAAAACTCATCAGAATTTTGTCACATTTTATTAAAATACGTCATTTTTGTGAGAAAAGCCACCGGTGACAAAAGTCATCGGAGATCAGAATCGACCCCCAGGTCGGGTTGTGCCAATGGATACTGGTACCCGATCCCCGTCCGATGACAAATCGGATCCTCCAGCTTCTTCCTCGGCAAAAGGGAAGAAGGTTGGCAAATCTATTTTGCCAAATACTGGTTCCAGTGATGAGAAGGCGGGACCTGTCCCTCGGTTCATCCTGGTCACTAGAGAAGAGGGCAACTTTGATAAAGTTAGCCCCTTCTTAATAAGTAGAGCGTTGTATGGACTGATCGGTGACACCAAATCTATCAAGATGGTCAGAGATAGCCTTCTTGTGGAAACGGTTTCAGCCGCTCAGTCTATAAAATTTTTAAAATGTTCTCGTATTGCAGAAATGAATGTTAATGTCTCAGCCCATAAAACTTTAAACTCCTGTAAGGGCATAGTTTATTGTAGGGATTTTTTAAACTGCACGTTGGAGGAAATTGTTGAGAACATGAGTGGTCAAGGGGTAATTGAAGCGCGTCGAATTTCTAGCATGCGAGACGGAAAACGCAAAGAAACCCCTAACCATATACTGACGTTTAACCGTCCACAACTTCCTACAACAGTGAAAGGGGCTTTTTATAGCCTTCCAGTCAGGGCATATATTCCGGCACCAATGTGTTGCTTCAAATGTCAGAGGTTTGGACACACAGCTGCTCGTTGCTCCAAAGAGCAGATTTGCGCATGTGGAAAACCTCTGCATGATGGTAGCGAATGTCAACAGCCAATTACGTGTAACAATTGCGAAGGAGAACACTCCGCAAAATCACATAATTGTCCGAAATATAAAGAAGAATTCGCTATCAAAGAAATCATGACCAAGAATAAATTATCGAATTTTGAAGCAAGTAAATTGGTATCAATCTCTACACCAGTTGCCGGAATATCATACGCCAAAGCGACGACTGCATTAAAAAGCTCAGTAGACGTTAACGAGCTAATAAACAAACTTTTACCGCCTCTTATTGCTGCACTAATCGGACAAATTCAGCTTCCTGCAGCAAAGAAATTACCAATACCGGTCATTAAGACCAACATGCCCCCACCAAATCCTCCGGGGCAACAACGGTTGAGGAGAAATGTAGTCTCCTTAACCAAAAACGTGGGGGAAGCACCCCCACACATTCTCAGGTTGGTCTTAAAACCGACCTGACCAAACTTGTTTTGGCAGATACGCCAAAACAATTAGATAAGGATCAGTCTGATCAGGGTAAACGGAAAAGAGATGGACCCTCTTCCAGCAACGGTGACGACGAATCCAGTTTGGCATCAGATCTTTCTGTTGTCGACAGTGGAAGTAATAGAGGTAGAAGAAGAAGGAAACCTGGCTGGAAAAAGGGCAGATCACGCTCCCAGCTGTAGGCCTTCTATCATGTTTTTTAATTAAGTGTTGTTTTGTACCGGCACTGCAGTCCTTTACAGCTGCAGTGTCATTTGTGTATTTGTATAGTTCTTTCTATTTTAAGGTTCTGGCATTATAGAATTTTGTGTCTTTGATGTCATCTGTGATATTAATTTTAAGTTTTATTTATTGTATAGTTTTCTCATCGGAGTTTTTTACAACTCCAATGTCAACTGTGATATTAGTTTTAAGTTTTATGTATTTTATGGTTTTGGCATTAAAGTGTTTTACAACTTCGATGCCATCTGTGATATTAGTTTTAAGAATGTATATTCTGCCTTGTCTACGTTCAAACACCAAAGTCTCTTTACAGCTTTGGTGTTTTATTTGTTTTACTTGTTATTTATTTCTTAATTTATTTTATTTATTTAATAGTTATCTAAAATTATGGAGACGATAGTACAGTGGAACTGCAACGGTTGCAAACGCAGCTATTGTGAGCTGAAAATGATCCTGGTAAAGCACATGCCTTTTTGCGTGTGCTTACAGGAAACGCACTTCAAGCCCCAAGAAAACTTCAATCTTCAGGGCTTTACGTGCACAAGAAGTGACGTTCTGCCGGGTGCCCGAGCCAAAGGTGGAGTCGCTATTCTTCTGAGGGAAAATTTACCGTTTACGGAAATAACCCTCAGAACTAGACTCCAGGCAAACGCAATCCGACTTACCATCCCAATAAAAGCCACAATATGCAACCTGTATCTTCCGGAGTTCGACTGGACTCTGGAAGGTATACAAGAACTTACTTCGCAGCTTCCACAACCCTATCTCCTGGTGGGCGATTTTAACGCCCACAATCCGCTGTGGGGTTCCCTGAGGAAAAACGAAAGACGCTGTCCTCTTCAACACGGGTTCCGCCACACACTTTGGAGGTAGGGGTACAAACTTTTCGGCAATTGATTTGTCTCTATCGTCCTCACGTTTAGCCACACGTTTATTGTGGCATGTATTAGAGGATCTTCACGGCAGCAATCATTTTCCCATCGCAATTAAAACCATCGTCAAACGGGTCAGACAGTCCGTCCCCCGTAGATGGTGTCTCGACCGCGCAGACTGGCAAGGTTTCCAAGCCAGTCTGGTCCCACCAGAATCAAATGGTGAGGATGTCGAGACCGCCGTGAAGGTTTTCACTAATTGTATTGTCCGAGCAGCAGATGTGTTTGTCCCAAAGTCCAGCGGGCAGCTGGCCGGTCCGTCGGTTCCTTGGTGGAACGACGATATCCGTGTAGCTGTGGAAGAAAAAAAAAAAGCTTTTAATTGTTTCAAAAGATCTCCGACGCAGGAAAACATTATCGCTTTCAAGAAGAAGCGAGCCGTTGCGCGCCGCAAAATTCTTGAAAGCAAGCAACGATCATGGGAGAGTTACGTATCGACGATCACGCCGACCACTTCGGTCGGCGAAGTGTGGAAAAAGGTGGGAGCCGTGTCGGGAAAGAAATTTCCCTCTGTGGCTCCCATCCTAATCGTCGACGGACGCAAAGTCACCGAAGCGGCCAACATTGCAGACGCATTGGCAACTCAATTTGCGTCTGCAAGTAGCTCTCAAAATTATAGTGAACAATTCTTGCGTCAAAAAGAACAATTAGAAACTCAGCTAAATTTCTCTTCCCCGGATTCCCTGCCCTACAACTCTTTCTTTACCTCAAATGAGCTGGAAACGGCAATTAACGGTATGGGTACCTCCTCCGCACCGGGACCAGACGACGTGCCTTATCAGGTTATCCGGCAGCTTCCCTCCCGCATGACGGAGCGGTTGCTGGAAATCTACAACCTGATATGGAAAAGCGGCGTCTACCCGGATTGTTGGAGAGAGGCCATAATACTGTCGTTGTTGAAGCCGGGCAAGGATCCTAACAACGTCAACAGCTACAGACCGATTTCATTTACCTGCTGCCTCAGTAAAATTTTAGAAAAAATGGTCAACAACCGTCTGGTGTGGATGCTGGAAAGTAACGGTCTTTTAGCTAAATACCAGGCGGGTTTTAGACAAAATCACAGTACCGTTGATCATTTAATTTGTTTAGAAAATTCTATCCATGACGCCTTCCTAGCAAGAAAACACCTCGTAAAGGTGGGAACCACTAACTCGAAGACAATATGTCTAGAGAACGGTGTTCCCCAAGGGTCAACAATTAGCGTTACCCTTTTTGCGATCGCGGTAAACGATATTGCAGCTTCTGTGGTTACACCTGTAAAACAATGCCTTTACGTCGACGATTTGGTGATCTACATGGCAGGAGATACTATCCCTGCCATAACACGTCAACTCCAGATCACCATAGACAAAGTGGACAGAGAGGCAGAGGCGAGAGGTTTTCGTTTCTCTACGACGATAACCTCGTGCGTGCATGTTTGCCGCCTCAGAAGACCTCACCGGGACCCCGCGTTTGTCTTGCGAGGCTCCAAAATCACGTGCGCCGAAACAGTTCGTTTCTTAGGGCTCGTGCTCGATAGGACATTATCCTTTCGGGCACATATTGATGAATTGGTCACAAAGTGCAAAAAAACCTTGAACGTAATCAAGAGCTTGGCCAACATCAACTGGGATGCGCGGAAAGAGGTACTGTTGCGGTTGTACAAAGCTTTGGTTTTATCCAGGGTCGACTACGGCTGTGCGGTATACTCATCCGCCAGAAAATCCCGGTTGAAAGCCGTAGACGCAGTCCACAACGCAGGCATTAGATACGCCACGGGGGCATTCCGGACGAGTCCTGCACCGAGTCTTTGCTGCGAGTCGGGTGTACCTCCTCTAGCCGCTCGTCGTAGTCGCTTTGTACTCACGTACGCCGCGGCGATGCGAGCAAAGAGGGGTCACAACAACCGACTCATATTTACCGCCAACGAAACGCAGCAACGTAAATACAGACTCAGGCCTACCGTCAATGTTAATTATCCGATGGTATTCGAGGTCGGTTCTGGCGAGTTTCCACCCTGGCTGTTGCCGAGGGTTAGAGTTCATCTTGATCTGACCTCCTAGAGCAAACGAGAAACTTGCCCCCATGTCTTGAGGAGCAAGTTTCTTGAAATCGTTGCCAAATACCCAGACTCTCCGCGGTTGTATACGGACGGTTCAAAAACGGATCGGGGAGTGGGAAGTGCCTTCTTTTTAGATGGTACAAACTTCGATATTCCGCTTGGCCGATTTTGGACAGAGAACTATCTTTGTCTGGACACCGGGTCATGTGGGTATCGAAGGCAACGAGCTGGCCGATAAAGCCGCCCGCCAGGCGGCTGACGCGCGGATCCTACGGACAACAATCCCGTAAGACCCGATGATCTCAAAGGTTACGTCATATCGAAGGTCATCGAGGATTGGCAAAGAGTATGGAACGGCTTCGAGAGCAAATTAAAGGAAATCAAGCTCTCCGTGACGGCATGGAAGTCGCCGGTAGATCTCAACAGGAGAGAGGAGGTCGCCCTATGTTGCTTGCGCATAGGACATACCAACTTGACCTCTTCGTATCTCCTGACCGGCGACGAACAACCAGAATGCCAAACATGTCACGACGGAGAAGCACATCTTGGAGGAATGCCGAGCCTACCTTCCCCACCGAAATCGGCTCGAGCTCCCTAACAACGTGGCGTCTATTTTATCAAATAGAGAGGAGTCCATGGGAAGGTGCGTCCAGTTTTTGAAAGACGCAGGACTCCTCAAACATGTGTAACTAAGTTTTGTGTTGTCTTATAATGATTTTGGTGTTAATTTATTAATTTATTTTTATTGATCAGTTTGTGTTGTTGAGTTGTTTAAAGCATCGTAGTCTTTTACAACTTCGGTGCAATCTGTGATATTAGGTTTAGTTAGTTTTTAGGGTCTGGCATCGAAGCATTCTACAGCTTCGATGTCATCTGTGATAATAAGTTAGGTTGTGATATTAGGTTAAGTTATTGATATTAGGTTTAGTTACAATAGTTTTTAGAGTCTGGCATCGAAGCCTTTTACAGCTTCGGTGTCATTTGTGATAGTTGGTTCTGTGATATTAGTTTTAAATTTAGTTTTAAATTTTAGCAACTGTGATATTAGATTTAGTATTTATTTATTTATTTAACCATTTTAATGTGTTGTTTTGTTTTCCTCAGGTCTATAACCTGAGGTTATTATTATTTATACAAAATAAATAGCTAATGATCTTAGTAGTCGACGCTAAAATACAAGAAGTAAAAAAAAAAAAAAATAATTATCAAGCATTACATTTAAATATAATATTTACATTTACAAAATTTAATTCAGTTTTAATATTGATAATAATAATTAAGTTAGTAAAGAATTTATTGTTAATAATATCATACAAACTTGTATACATTTAAAAATTTAAATTAAAGGTTATCTCTAACAATAATAAAAAATAAAAAATGAATAATATATAAAATTTAAAAAAAGCTGGTTTCATCTCGAGTGTTTATTCCCATCAGGCTATAGGTAGGTTTATTTATATTTTGTCATGTAGTAACATTTTTAATTTTAATGCTACAGTGCTTTTATATGTGTTGGCAGGTTAGGTTAGTTTGCTTTATGGTTTCTATTGTTAGTGTCTGCCTGCATTTGATTGTTGTATATTTAGTAGTCCTTAAGTGTGATTTTCTTCTTGTTTGGTGGTTGTGTATTTCTTTGTTTGACTGTGTTATATTGTTTTTTATCATTTTGTGATTACTTTATATATTTTATTCTTTCTTGTATACTTGTTGTAGTTTGTATTTTTTTTGTACAGTGTGTATAAAATTTTAGTGAGTTTATTTTTTTTGTTTTTCAACAAATATGGTTTAGTGCTGCAAATATTGAGTTTTTTGGTAGGTAGTCCCTTATTTTTATACAGAGGCTGTTGTTGAAGAATTATTTTTTACAAGTTTCTTTGTATTACCATCGCATTTTAGGTTTTCTTGAATATTCGGACCCAGGTAATTTACTTCTTTTATTTGTTTAGCAGTTCTGCAATGTATTTGATTGTTATAGGGGTTGTTTCTTGTTAAAAAAGTCTTAAGTGTGTCATCTTTGCAATCAATCACTTTTATGTTTTTTTTAGTATAAATCGATTTTAATAACTTAATTATATTATAGGTTATTGCAAAAAGTATTCGCTCTTCTATCAAAGAGGACTTTAAATAAATGTTTAAAGTTTATTGCAATAAGTTGTGGGTTGAACAGAGAGTATTTGGAGTCGGTTAAAAATATCATTGATAAAATAAAAACTCCAACAACGAAATACTGCCTACTGCAATTTGACGAAATGTCCCTTTCGTTAGGACTAAATTTTAATTTAGTCGAAGATAGAATTGTTGGCTTTCGCGACACTGGTACTGAAAGCAGCAGTATCAATATTGCGGATCATGCTGCAGTGTTTATGGTCTCTAGTATTGCTAGTGATTGGAAGCAACCCATTGCATACTTCTTTGCGGAGCATGTAATTTCTAATGTTTATATTTCATAAACCTTTTTGTAAAGCTTCTTTATAATCATTATAACTTAATGAACATGATATTCATAAATAAATTATCATTAATAATAATAAAGTTATTAGTGTTAATAAAATTCTTTACACACATTCAGTTTGTGAATAATACACATTACAAAAACAAATTAAAATAAGATAAACACAAGACAAAACATTTAAAAAAATATATTATTAAAATTAACTAAATTATTACAATTAATATTTTCTTCATTAATCTTATAGAAATTCTTTATATTTTACATATTTATTTATAAATAATAAAATATTCTACTATAAAATTATTTATTTATGGCAAACATTTTTCGCAAATTTATTTGCATTTTCAATGCCATTTATATGATTAATAAATTAATCATATGATAAATTAATAATATGATTAATAAATTAATCATATATGTAAATGGCACTGAAAATTAATCATTTGATAAATTAATCATATGATTAATAAATTAATCATATAAATGGCATTGAAAATGCAAATAAATTTGCGAAACATGTTTGCCATAAATAAATAATTTTATAAATAAATATGTTAAATTATTATAAACAAACAGTTGAATTGATTAATTATAAATAAATATGTTAAATTATTATAAACAAACAGTTGAATTGATTAATTATAAAACGTTTTTTTTTAAAGATACTGTTCAAGTTTTTTTGAAGTGTTTAATATCTAATTCATTTACTGGTACTGGTAATAAATTAAAAATTGTTCGATCATAATAGTTTACTTCATTTTTTGTTTTTTCTAGACGTTAAGATCTTATACAAATATTAGTATTGCGTCTGGTATTGTGACTGTGAATACTATTATTAATTAAATTATTTATTAACTTTTTAGTTACTTTTGTTTTTATTAGTATTAACATATACTATATAACCTCAAATACTGTGAATTAATACAGATAATTAGACATTTTCAAGTCAAACAAATGTGTCAATTTAATGATTCGTTACGCTTTAATAGACCAAAAATAGTGAGTTAAATTTAATGAATAATTTAATAACGAAATTATTCATTAAATTTATTGCTAATGAGTATTTATGAATAAGAAAATATGATTAAGTGTTCCGTTAGTTTTTTAACAAATGATTATATGTTTAATGACGTTTTATGAATACGGACATTATTATTCCATCAAACATATCTTATAATTTACAAGTTATATAATAATAGTTTACTAAAATCTTTAAAAGTTATTATCAAAATTATATTCAATATTATGTTAAATTCCTTCATTTATTTATTGCTCTTATTATATAGTAGGTATAATACGCAAATTACCCTTCACGTATACAGATGATAATAAGGGTGAAACAGCCTTATACTCCTTTTTCAATAAGATCTAATTTGCTCGTTATAACTTTGTAATTTTACGGGTGTACATTTTGAGAAAACTGCAAAAATAAGTTAAAAATGTCATGTTTATAATAAAAAATTTGAATTCTGCTGACAATTCAATTTACATAATTTTCAGACTAAAACTGTAAATTAAATAAAAACGAATGGTATTTTATTTGCTAGGTCCTAATAAATTAAATTCTAGTCGTTTAAAAGTCATTCTAGTAAAGTATATAAACAAATAACTATATAATTTGAAACTACTATTATATTGTTGTATATCACAATTATTTTATATTATCAAGACATCGTCCGCCATAACCTCTAAATTTAAACTGTTACTGTACTATAACAATTGTTAGTTTTTGTTATTTTCATATATTTCAAGACACTGAAAATTTTATTCTCTACACGTTGCAAAAATCCGCTTTTAAAAAGAAATTAAATTGCTTGCGTTGTGCTCGAAGTTTTATGACACTCAAAAAACCGCCCCCTTAATTACTTTTACTTACTTTTTGCAATGTTTAAATAAAAATTACTTATTGACAGATAGCTACACAAAATTTTTATTTCGACAATGCACAATAAAATTATGAATCGCATATTAGGTAAACACTAAAGTATTTATAATTATATAATATAGAAAGTTTAACATTATCTTTTTCTTTTTTATTACTTATTATATTACTAAATTTTAAATTGTTTTAAATTAATTTGTAAGATTGCAGTTATTCAATCAACGTTTAAAACATTTTATACATTTTAGATCAATATTATTTATAGTGCGAAGTAACCGGCGGTTAGGTTACGGCTATGATCGGTTGCTGAAAATCTTGGCTGACTTATGGAACGGTAATATAGAATTATTATATTTTTGTACTATTTTTTTTTATATTGTAGATAAAAAAGCACGAATTGAACACTATGTTCCAAATGTAGTGATCAAATATAAGGATGAGGAGTTTCAACAAAACTGTAGAATAAATCGAAGGACATTTGAGTGCATTATAAACAAACAAAAAGAGGGCATTACATTAAGTTCCGGTAGTGATATAGGTCATCCTACTTATGATGCTAAAATACAATTACTTGTTGCTATTTGGTATTTTGCAACACCAGATTCATATCGGTATGAAAATATAGGTTATGTTAGTAAAGTGGGCAGTTTTTAAGTGCAGTTTAAAAAGATTTTAATAAAATTAAATAACATTATCATTAATATAAAAATAATAAACTTGTGAGTTAATTATTTAATATTTCAGTTCTATATGTTGTCGTTTCAACATATTGGGAAATCAACAGGATTGAGAACTGAAAGAAGAGTAACTAATGGTCTTATTAAATTGAGTCCACCAATAATAACGTGGCCCAAGGATGATTATAAACAAAATGTAATTGATGGGTTTGCATCAATGGGAATGCCTAATACAATAGGATGCATAGATGGTAGTTACAGCCAAACACTAATATTGTGGCCGGTGACTCCGTAGACAAAAGTGGGTTGAAACCATTAAGCGAGACCAATAATAATTTAGGTATATTCACATGCAAAATCAATTTTAAATCGCGTCAGTCTAGCATGAACTGCGAGGAAAATAACATCGATGCTGCGAAACATTTATTTGTTATTTTGCGAAGCCGGCGCTACCCGGGAATAAATTCAGTTTGTGTCTCTGAGTGTATTGTTTCCCTTTCTCGCATTATGCATCCTTCATTCTGGCTATAGTTTTCTTTCTCTCAAGATGCGCGGAAACGCCTGTCATGGGCCACAGTATTTGTGTTTGGCTGTACATCCCAATACCTCTTCCGAAAGATAATAGCAGATCGTAAATCAACAGAAAAAATGTTGCTAGTATTATTTTACAGGTATTTATTAAGTTTTTTTGTTTAATATGTTATCCTCTAAATATTGCAATAAGAGTTTATTATAAATTTTACAGAAATAAAATTTTATTATCTATTATGTTAAAACATGTTTTTTATGTACCTCATTGCAATAGTTTGATTTTTATTTTATTGAATATAAGTTTTATTTAACTCTAATAATTTTATTATATTGCAGGGAGTATGTGACCTTAGATTATTATTCACACATTGTTATGCAGGTGAAGTAGGGTTACTACATGATGCAAATGTGTTAAAAAGGGTATATATGGGTATACATGAATGAAATATTTTCCGGCAATGTCCATTTATTAGGAGACAAAAGCTATCCATGTACACCTTAGTTAATGACACCATATAAAAGCATTAGTCATTTAACAGTGCAACAACAAAATTATGATTATAAACATGCATCAACAAGAACATGCTTAGAAAGGGCATTTGGGCTTTTAAAGAACAGGTGGCAAATTCTTAAATTTTGTAACATTCTCCAATGAAATTATAAGAATAGGAGTTTACTCTCTAAAATATTTAAACAACGGTGTTATTGTGGATGTTTACAAAAACAACTACCGTAATGCTAATACATTGGAAAGTAAAATGATTCACCTCACCTAAAAAGACTCCAATTGTTTTGTTATGTATTTTTTCTTTAATTGTTTCCTTGTTCCTTTGGTTTACATTCGGTTCTCCTCCCCAAACAGTTCCTGGATTGCAAAACAATAAACTACCTGCAATTGTCGGGGTGGTGGTATGAACAAGCCTAAGAGGTTTAAAAAAGCATATTCTGTAATACCATTTACAATATTCATTTGTATCATCTAACTAAAGGGTGAGTCAGTTTACAAAAATATTTTATTTTTTATTTTCCTAAAATAAATCAGTTTACTTCTTTCACATAACATCACAATAACTCACTCCCATAAACATACATATACACACAACCTTTTCTTTATTAAAAAAAACAGAACTTAAATGGATCTAAGATCTAGTATCGATATTTTTATTGCACTACAATCATTAATTAAATTTGTGTTTCAGATTACTATTTCAGAAAAGACCAGACAGCCGGCTTTAACTCAGTGATACGAACTGCAGGTCATGCAAAAAGAATCGTTTGTGTTTAGAATTGATGGGATAAAAATAAAATTGATAGTCATGAATTCTATACACGCTTATCAATTTGCTAAGCTGACACCTGTTGCCAAATATGGAATCTGGACTGCAAATAGATGTTATTTAAACAGATCTACACAGTTGGGAAATAAATATATTATATATTTTTCATTTGTATTAAATAAATATTGTTTTATTAATATCACATTTTATTATATGGGCAATTCCATTTCAAACGGACCAGAGCTGGGGGGGGGTGGGGGGCGGGGGGGTGCGTTGAGAAACTTGCTTATGTATTTTTTTTCTGTTTCTATAAATTATTAGTAGTCCTCAAAATATGAGTATGAAACCCATAAAAAAAATTCTACGATTTTTTTAGTTTTGTTGTCATTTTTTGTTTAAAAACCGCAATTTTAACTCAAAAGAAATAAATTTACTAATGAAATCAACCAGAAATTTTTCGTAGAATTTAAATCTGGCGCCATTTCAAGTCTATACCCTGTCTATAAGCCGCAAAAGCCATAAAACCATGTTTTTGTTCTTAGTGGGCTGGGCAAAAAGGAGCATTTTTTAAATTTTTTTTAACCGCCAAAGTTGACGTATTTTGATGTAAATTAATTGGAAAATATAAATTTGTTCTGTGTATTTGGGTTTTAAGCGTCTAAATCTCAAAAAATCTGCAGGCCTACTTTCTTCAACATAAACTCTTACAAATGCACGTTTAGCCGCGTTCAGAGGAACAATACACCAAATATTATTAAAAATTTTACATGGAAAATTGTCAGTGTTGTACTCATCGTCTATAGAAAAGTCTATCTAGAAAAAAACGTTTTAAGCAAAAAATGCGTTAAAAATTAATAATTTTTTTATATTTACAAAAAGTATTATAAACACACTAGGGTGTTGTTTAAAACTTTTTTTTAACAAATTTTTACAAGCGACAGGCAGATTTATGTTTGAATGCCAAAAATAATTATATTTTTAAATTTTGGCGCCGATAGATCGAGTCTAAGTTTGTGCCGCAGGCGCAAAAACTATCAAACAAAGAGTAAAATGGCCGAAAATTGGTTCAAGCAACAAAAAATGTTTTTGTTAAACTTCTGAAATAAACTTAAAAATATATAATCCAAATAATCTTTAAAAAAAAAAAAGAAATTTAAGTAAATTTTGAACAATTTTTTTTTTTAGATGGGTTTTTCTTTGCCAGATATGGACGGCACTGACTATTTTCTATGTAGAATTGTTTGCAAAACTAAATTTTTTAATAATATTTGGTGTATAGTTTCTCTGAAAACTGTTAAATGTGTATTTGTAAAAGTTTATGTTGAAAAATAGGCTTATTTTTGCAGTTTTTTCGAGTTGTAGACCTTTAAAACCCAAATACACAAAACAAATTTATATTTTCTAATTAATTTACATCACGTCATTAAAACACGTCAACTTTAGCGGTTAAATTTTTTTTTAAAATGCTCCTTTTTGCCCAGCTCACTGAGAACAAAAACATGGTTTTATGGCTTTTGCGGCTTATAGACAGGGTATAAACTTGAAATGGCGCCAGATTTGGATTCTACGGAAAATTTCTGATTGATTTCATTAGTCATATTATTTTTTTGAGTTAAAATTGCGGTTTTTAAACAAAAAATGCGAATAAATTAAAAAACATCAAAAAAACTTTGGGTTTTATACTCTCATATGCCGATCAAAGGACTACTAATAAGTTATAGAAACTAAAAAAAAAATACATAAGCAAGTTTCTCAACGCACCCCCCCCCTCCTCTGGTCCGTTTGAAATGGAATTGCCCATATAGTATTAAATACTTGAAAAATATAGGAAACAGAAAATATATCAAAATAAATAAAAACTGACTTTAAAGCATCAAATACTTAAAAATATAAATAAATTTAAAATATAAATCAAACTGCTACCCCGAGAACAAATAATCTGCACATGCTGATTAATATGATTTTAACTGACAATAAATATACTTATCTCATTATCAGATTACCTTGCATATATAATAAACATTAATGACAGTATGTCATCATGAGTTAATACTATTAATAGAAATTAAAAAATAAAACAGTAGAAACAAGAAAATTTAAATGAACTAAAACACAATCTAAGCAAAGTAAAATGGCAAATGATCAGAACTAAATACAGCATTTAAAATATTTGTGAAAATTTAAGAATCAGCATATATAAAAATAAATAAATTTATTTTTTATTTTCTCAAACATGGATTTTTTTTGGTCCATCCTTTCGCGATACCGCCTTTCCTTTGAAGCTTCTCTGGCCTCACTTGCGGCTTCCCTTGAAGCTTCTCTATCGTCGATCTGCTTCTTCTTCCTTGATATTGGTGTTGCTAAAATAAGAATAATTATTACAGAATTAAATATTAATTATGTGATAACCGTAACCATTATAAAACAATGTAATAAATTTGTGTAATCAAATAATAACATGCATATTGACCATAAATGTTGAAGTTATTCAAATGAAATGACATTCACGCATCTATCACAGATTATCAAAATCGATAAGAATTTATAAAACCAAATTTATAATTTGAAGAATATACTTACATATACGTCGATTGGAAGGTGTGTTTTCCAATCTCTCCAATACTCCGAAGACGAAGCAGATGATATTAAGGCATCTTGGGTTCTTAATAATCTCGTACTTGATAAAGTACATACAGGGTTAATAGACGGATTTTTAAACAGTATGTCGTGCATAACCTGTAACAAAAAATAAATTAGCAATATGAAATTATAAATTAAACGCACTTACATTAAGAACACCCAAGTTTTCCGATTGGACCCTGTGTTATTGTTATGCCGGACTATTTTTTCAAAAAAATTTTTTTAAATTACGCCACTTCTCGTCACACTTGACACCGGATTTAAAAATATTCTTCTTTTTTAGGCTTTTGCTCATAAGCCTCCTCACTTGCTTATTGTTGTACTGTGGTAAGTTTAACTTGTGATTGTTCTCAGAGTACACTTCTATTAATGCACACACTTCATTTTTTCGCCTCTTATTGTTACCTAAAAGTTTATTTTAAATAAAAACTATTACTACTTTATAATAATATGCTTAAAAATTACGTTCTTCAACCTTGCTCTGATTGTTATTGATTATAATAGATAGATAGATACGTTTATTGCCAAAGAGATACATAGAATGGCTCGTCACAAACATTTAATATAAATTAACATATTAAAAACATTTTTATACAATAAAATACAAGTAAATTAAAATATTTTTTACAAAATTCAATTATAAAATTCATTTAAAGAATAAAAACATTTTAAAATTAGAAAATCCTTTAACAATTTTTTAAAGCTATTAAGAGTTGGTTGTATTTTTATTTGAGTAGGTAGTTTATTATAAATATAACTAGCAGCACAAATTGGCAATTTTTTAAATTTTGATAGTCTATATTTTGGAATGTATATGTTTGTTGAATTCCTTGTTTCGTAATTATGAACTGGTTCTTGTGGAAAATTTTCTTTATTTTTTAAAGCATAAATGCATATTTTAAATAAGTATATACTGACAGCAGTTAACATTTTATTGTTTCGAAATACATCACGGCATGATTCGCTTTGAGGTATGTTGTAAATAATGCGTAAAATGCGTTTTTGCATAACAAATATTCTATGCATGTCCTTTGATTGACCCCATGCTATAATATTATAATTAATTGCGCTGTAAACAAGTGCATAATATGCTGACATAAGATGTGATATAGGCAGTTCTTTTTTTAAATTTATGATAGCAAAAGTAGCTTTTGCTAGCTTTGAACAGACATAATCAATATGATACGTCCAGTTCAAATTTTCATCAAACGTGACACCTAGAATTTTTGCGGTATTGCTAAATTCAGTTTGGTTTAACCTAATATTAACATCATTTCTATTTTTAAATAAAATTGTTTGGGTTTTGTCCATATTAATTACTAAGGTGTTCCGTGTACACCATTCTTGAAACTCAGAGAAAATTGTATTTATTTTAATTTCAAATTCGTTTGAGGTTGCAGCATTTACTACAACAGACTTATCGTCTGCATACATAAATACTTTACCATTTAATATAAAATTTGGCAGGTCGTTAACAAATAAGACAAACAACAAAGGACCGAGTACTGATCCCTGGCCAACACCTATATCATTTTTAAACGTACTAGACAAAACACCATTCAATGTCACATAATTAGATCTGTGTGTTAAATATGACTCAATCCAATCATGCATTGATCCTCTAATACCTATATTAAAAATTTTATTTAAAATAAATGAATCATCAAATGCGCTTGATAGATCGAAGCACACTATTGCAACAAAATTTCCTTTATCAAGTTGGTTATGCACATATTGAGTTATACTAGTGATTGCAGTTTCAGTGGATTTTCCTGGTGTAAAACCATGCTGACAGTCTGTTAATAATTTCTGGCTGCTCAAAAAATCATTGATTCGATTTACAGCAGCTTTTTCAAAAACTTTTGAAAAAGTGCTTAATACTGTTATTGGTCTATAATTTGTAATATTGGCAGTATTGCCTTTTTTAAATAAAGGAGTGATTTTGCCATCTTTTAATATATTTGGAAATTTCCCAAGTAAAAACGATTTATTGATTAAATCTGCAAGTGTTTCAGATAGTGTTGCGTTGCAGAACTTTAACAATTTGGTTGGAACTCCATCTGAACCACATGACTTTTTGGTAGTCATGTTTGATATTATTTGCATTACTTCTGAACTGGTTACAGGTGATATAAACATGCTCTGATTAACACATGCACAAGTTGTACATTCTTGAGAAATATTTTGAAAATGACTATTAAGCTTTTGATGAACTATTTCTGAAAAATATTTAGCAAACATATTACACACGCTTATTTTATCTGTTATCATACTGTTTTCAGATAATAGACTTATCGATGTTTCTTTTTGTTTAATACGCCCAGAACGACTATTGATAATATTCCATATAGTTTTTATTTTATTTGTAGATGAATCTATGGCAATGCAGTTTTGATTTTTTGTTTCGTTTAGTATTTTTGTTTTTAAATTACTCTTATATACTTTAAAAGATTTTCTAATTTGCTCAGAACAACTTACTTTACTAATCCAGTTCAACAATTTTAATTCTTCAAACTCATTTTTATAACTTTGATTTAAGATTTTATTTGATTTTCTGGATCCATTCAAAGTAATTAATCTAGATGGACAGCTAACATCCAGACACCACTCAAAATGTTCCCAGAAATGAGCAAAGTAGTCATCAATATTTTCAAAAGTGTTGTGCAGGTCATAATAATGAGTGAAAGTGTTCACAAAATCAGTCATACTTGCTGTATTAAAACTTCTGAAATTAGCAGTATTTATATTATCATCTAAGTTATTCTTTCTTAATAGTTTTTGTAATTAATAATTCCATTAAATTGTCATCATGGGGACCATTTGTTCTATTTACTGTTCCGTTTTCATCTATAACAGCGGACGAAAACAACTGTAAACATGGATGTGAAGTGGATTCATTAATATATTTACCAATTGTTCCCAAAACAATTTCACAATATCCACATTTTAAGAAACCCTACAAAAATAATTTATTATATTATTTTCTTGTATTTAAGGCCTTATGTTATTCTGCCCTATTATGAGTTGGATATTATTATCCAACTCATAATAGAGCAAAATAACAGTAACCTAACTTTTAATTTAATTTAATTTGATTTGTTTTATTAACACTCTTTGCAGCTAACAAATTAGTTTATTAGAAGTTTTATATTGAAGTCCTTAAGAATGAAAAGTTTAATTACCTTGAAAGCCATAATGAACACAACGTCACAACTACTAGACACATAAAACAATAGACGCTAGTCAAGCAACACAACATGTAAAGCACAGATTTGAAGCTTTTGTAGACTTTTGATTGCATTTCGATTGCATTTCAAATTTACCGCCATGAATAACTACGATTTATATTTTTTTCTGCCAAATTGCTTCATTGAATTCCATACCGTATGCAGAGTAGGGACATTTAATTTCAACTAAAAAATTAGTGCCAACAAGACCGTTTGGAGTTGCACCTAAAAAAGTGATGATTACTTTATTGTAGACTTCAAGAAAAAAATGCGAAGATATTATTACTATTACTATATCTTTAAATAATTTTGTTTTTACCTAAAAATGGATATGTGTTATCAATAAAAAGTCCATTTACGTTTATACGTTCTTGTTCATCTAGTTGTTTGACCGCAATTTTTTCAAATTTTTCCACGATTAAGAAAAGCGACGTTTAAGCTTGCCGCTTTGTACAAAAGCTGTATCACTAAATTAGAACAGCTTGCAGTAGACTTTTTTGCACAAACTGAATAAAAATTAGATGCGGTGATAAGTTTTCTTCTTTTTTTTAACCTGATCCCACTTTTCGCTTAAAGCATAGTACTTCGTTCCAAGGCTTTTTATCTTTATCTAACTCTAAAATATCTTTCTCCAAGTAGGTCTGTTTCTAAACATGCATCTTCATAATATTCATCCGGTCTAGAGGAATATGATTTTGACCTTTGTCAATTTTAAGATACGAAATTTTTTGTCGCCTTTTGGCCTCGATTTTACTTAGGCTAATTCCGTAAATGGTTTTATGAAGCTCGTAGTGAGGTTGTTTTGAATTGAAAGATGTGACTGCTTTATGACATTGCTTGATAAGATTTTTGTTGTGTGAAATTGTTTTTTTTCCTCCAATGAATTTATTCACAATTGAATTAAATTGTTCAACTTTGTTGCTATCAACATTTCTTATTAGGCTTCTGCTGTTATTTGATATATATGACACTATTTCATTAAGTCTACTTAATAGTTCGGAACTCATTTTCAGTTCTATTCAATTATATGATGTCTGTACTGTTTTTTGTACAAAAACATTTATCACAAGTATTGTGCTTTCCTAGAACATGATATAAACTATTATCAATATCTGTCTTTAACAATAATAAAACAGTAAAGACATCGCCATTTTTAGAACGGTAAGCAATTGCACTAGTTTTAGCTCTTCCGACATTTTAGTCTTTCAACTGTCAGAGATTTGTAAGGCCTTGTTTCCAATATTTTTCTATATGTACTCAAACCATACATATTTTCACTTAATTTGAAGCATTCATCGAGACTTTCGGCTTCAATCCCCGTAGAACTACCACTATAATTTTTAAAGCAGATATGATTCCGTTGTTCAGAACTATGACTGCATACTGAACAATATTTGTTTTTTACTGCTAAAAACAAATTTTTTCCAAATTTATTGCCTACAATAGCAGATATAGCATTGTAGTTTATCCTATAAGATTTCTTGGACCAACATCCATCGGCGACAACAGCCATCTTTGTCTACATTTCTTTCGGATATTGCAAATGCAGCTTCTTCTTTTGCAGCATCTTTCATCAACCTTTGTGCTGTTTTTTCCCATCCTTCACTTATTTTATGTTAGTGTTTTAAATATAATTTTGAAGACATATATGAAACATTTAGAACCAAAAACAGCTCTTCGTTGTTGTTAAACCCACTTCCCGTGCTTGTTATTCCCGCAACTGCGTCTATATTAATGTCTTCTTTTGAAGTTTTCATGGAAAAATTGGAGTTACACATATTGCAATGCAAAAAAATTTGAATTCAGACCGGCTTTTATTTAAATAATTAAATTATTAATAGAGCATCCAAATTGTGGAGCATGCGTATTTAGTTCTTGCAGCTGTTCTAAGATGTAAGAAACATCAACAATTCTTCTGTGTTGAATGTTTAGGGGAGTTTTAAATGTTGGCTTGTGACGTCTTGACTGAACAGACTCATTGGTAACCTAAAAAAAATTATTTATGTATGTAACACATACTATGTAAATAAATTTAAAATCTAAGCAACATTTAAAAATATAATTCAACAGTTATTTGACTGCAATCAACATGCTTATTTTTAAGTAATGTAACTTACCACATTTTCCTGCTAAGTTAAAATTGTTGCAGAT
This sequence comes from Tachinus rufipes, assembly GCA_963932245.1. NCBI lineage: Eukaryota > Metazoa > Arthropoda > Insecta > Coleoptera > Staphylinidae > Tachinus > Tachinus rufipes. The sequence goes on along the minus strand of OZ010750.1, from coordinate 35,867,850 downwards.
TGATTTGGGAAATGTACTAGGTAAATTTAATGCAGATTTTTTTGGCCAATATATACAGGGTGTCCGGAAAATACGTGTACAACGTTTGACGACCGACTCCTGACGTCAAAATAGGTCGATCTAAGCCGACTTAGTTATATCCAAAATTGTCTCGTTTAGCCGGTAGAGGGCGTCAAAAATTTGTAAATATTAAAAAGAAATTACCTGTAACAATAATTTTTTAAGTGACCTTGTTGCTATGGCGTTTAATAATTTGACAATTATTGACAAATTGTCACCAGTCTATGAAATTTACTCAAGTATACGATCAACATTCTTGAATTACAAGTTCATTTTACCATTAAAAATGGTAAATTATACAAACTCTCAGAAAGTTGACATGCTCCTGGTATACGGGTTTTGTCAAGGAAATGGGCGTCAGAGTGTTAGGGTTTACATGGAGAGGTTTCCTAACCGTCGAATACCAAACCACCAAACATTTGCCAATATTGAGCGTCATCTTCGGGAAACGGGCAGTTTTGAGAAAAAGTTTGAAGGCAGGGGTCGTATGCGAACAACTCGAACTGTGGAAACAGAAGAGATGATTCTGGAAAGAGTTGAAGAAGAACCAAGTACCAGTACCCGTCTCTTAGAACGTGAGTTAAATGTTCCTAAAACGATTGTCAATGAGGTTTTAAGAGAACAGTTGTTACATCCTTACCACATACAAAAAGTCCAGGAACTTTTACCGACTGATCCCCCCATGCGGCTTACATTTTGTCAATTTATTAGAAACAAAAGAATCCTTGTTCCAAATTTTTGTAGAAAAATTATGTTTACTGACGAGGCATGCTTTACAAGATCTGGGGTAACCAATCTGCACAACGAACATATTTATTCCGATGAAAATCCACATGCCATTAAAGTTGCACATCATCAGCATCAATTTAAAATTAATATTTGGGCAGGTATTATTGATCACTACCTTATTGGTCCCATTGTTATTCCAGACAGGTTAGATGGAAATATTTATTTAAATTTTTTGCAAGACACATTACCAATTCTTCTGGAGAATTTGCCCCTTTTACTTCGGAGGGAAATGTGGTATATGCATGATGGTGCCCCGCCCCATTTTTCCGTTGCCGTTCGGCAATACTTACATCATCAATATCCCAACCGATGGATTGGAAGAGGCAATGATGCACCAGTAAAATGGCCACCACGTTCTCCTGAGTTAAATATGTGTGACTTTTTTTGTGGGGCGCTATTAAAACAGAAGTTTACAAGACTCCGGTAAACACACGCGATGATTTATTGCAGCGGATTTTAAATGCAGGCAACCATTTTAATAATCCCGACACATTAGATAGGGTCCAATATCATTTTTTAAAGAGTGTTAATAAGTGTATTCAGCAAGATGGCGGTCATTTTACACATTTGCTTAAGTAATGTTTTTGTTTTACTTAGTTTCTTACAATAGATACTTTCAACTTTGTTATACTTTTGTTTTTTTTGACGCCCTCTACCGGCTAAACGAGATAATTTTAGATATAACTAAGTCGGCTTAGATCGACCTATTTTGACGTCAGGAGTCTGTCGTCAAACGTTGTACACGTATTTTCCGGACATCCTGTATATTGGTACTTGTACTAGGTACATTTAATACACCAGAATGATCATTATTTTCAATGTTACATTGTTCTGGAGGTTTTGGATCATCATAAATACCAGCTTGATCTAAATACAGAAATTATTACAAAAAGTCAGAGTAAAATAAAATATTAGAATTGGGAATTGAACAAAAATAACTTACCAAGACATTCCTCTAATATAGATCTCACAAACTTCCTTGTTTTTTCCAATATCATAGATTTTATATTGACACCTAACTTGTTTTTGCTTGACACTTCTTTTCGACTTTTATTTACCTTCCCTATTATGACGAATATGATTAACCGACTGAGTAGAGATAAAAAATAAGAATCGTAGTCTCGCAGAGACTATACTAGTAACTCAATCGAAGGGTGTATACTAATGTTTGTTTATGATAGGATAAAACAATGTGTTTGATAATATTAAATTTGAACGTCTTTTGATATTACTTCTTAGTTGAATTTATCCACTGGATTTAGAAAACACCCATGGAACGGCAAATATTATTTATATAATTTATTTGTATTAATTACAATAGTCAATGTTAACTATCAGCGAACGTTTTAGGGATGAAACTATCTCCTTCCTCAGCGCTAAAATGTTATTTATAAGAGACTAGAGAACATTATAAATTCCACAACATTTGTATTTTGTATCAATCTGATTGAAATTGATTGATTTAATTTCAGTTTTGTTACGTCCGCAATATTATTTGCAAATTTTACATAAAACTCTGGTAGTTTTAATATTGTATTTTGATCTTTTTCTGGCGTTTTCATTTTTTTAATACGTCTGATTTTGGCATATTTGGCATCTTAGACACATTTTGATACTGATCTACACAATCTGACCTGGGCTTATTTGCTACGTTACTCTGAGCAATAGTTTCTGGAAGAACATTTTTGTATTGTTTCAAATTGATTAGAATTGATTGAATTAAAGACTCACTTGTATTCAATTTTGATATGTCTGCACTATTATTTGCAAACTTTACATCAGACTCTGGTATTTTCAATATTGTATTTTGATCTTTTTCTGGCGTTTCAATTTCTTTAGTACTTCTAATTTTGGCATATCTAGCATCTTCGGTACTTTATGATATTGACTTACAATAGTTGATCGTTTTTCAAGCTTACTTTTAGTGTTACTATAGCTTTCCAAAAAAACTTTTTTGTGTTGTCTGACTTTGGTTAAAGTTAATTGTGGTTTTAATATTGAATTTTAGTCTTTTTTAAACAATTTAATTTTTTTTTCTAGTACTTTCAGCATATTTGTCAAAACATTTTTATATTGATCTTCACAATCTGATCTGGGCTTACTTACTACGTTACTATGAGCAGTTGTTTCTAGAACAACATTTTTGTTTTCTACCAAATTGATTGGAATTGATTGGATTGAAGATTCACTTGTGTTCAATTTTGGTATGTCTGCACTATTATTTGCCAACTTAACATCAGACTTTAGTAGTTTTAATATTGTATTTTGATATTTTTTTGGCGTATTCAATTTCTTTGATACTTTTGATTTTGACATATCTGGCATCCTGGGTATTTTATGATATTGATCTACAAAAGTTGATCGTTTTTCAAGCTTACTTTCCGTGTTACTATAGCTTTCCAAAAAAGCATTTTTGTATTGTGAGACATTGGTAAAAGTTGATTGGTTTAAAGATTAACTTGTATTTAATTTTTCATCAAATACTGCTGGTTTTAATATTGAATTTTTGTCTTTTTTTAGCAATTTAGAATTTTTGTTTGGTACTTCCAGCATATTTGTTAATAATTTTGATATTGATCTACACAATCTGATCTGAGCTTACTTGCTACGTTACTATGAGCAGTAGTTTCTAGAACAACATTTATATTTTGTATCAAATTAATTGGAATTGATTAAATTTAATCTTTTATTAAAAACCGGAGTTTATCCAATATCTTGGAAAAAAGCAAAAGTCACTCCAATTCATAAAAAAGGCAACAAAGCTGAAATCGGTAACTACAGACCAATCTCGTTACTTTGTAGTTACAGCAAAGTATTTGAAAGTATCCTTTCTGATCATATATATACATCCGTTTCTAGTCAATTGAGCAACAAACAACATGGATTTGTCAAAAAGAGGTCTACATTTACTAACTTGTTGTGTATTACTGAAGAAATTTCTTCTAACATGGATCAGCTGCTGCAGACAGATGTAATATATACGGATCTCACAAAAGCGTTTGATCGTCTACCACATGACATTCTAATAAATGCAATTCAAACATTTGATATTTATGGAAATGTTGTTGAAGTGTTGAAATCCTATTTGCAAAACAGAACACAAATTGTAAGCTACGAAAACTACAATTCTAGAAGCTATACCAGCTCGAGCGGGGTTCCTCAAGGTTCAAACCTAGGTCCACTGCTTTTTCTTCTATTTATGAACTCTGTTGGTGATAAACTTGACTGTGATATTTTAATTTATGCGGATGACTTAAAACTGTATAAAGTGATAAGAACAAAAAATGACTGTGATATTTTACAACGTAATTTAAGAGATTTTAGCGTGTGGTGTAGTAATAACTTTTTAGAAATTAATGTTGGTAAATGTTTTGTAATGTCTTATACTCGTAATTGTAATCCGATTATATATGATTATAATATAGACAAGCAAGCTGTTACACGCACGAAAGAAATTAAAGATCTTGGAGTTATTTTTGATGACAAACTTACTTTTAATTCTCATATTAGTTCTGTTGTAAATGATTGTTCTAAATTAATAGGATTTATTATGAGAACAACTAAAGATTTTAGCTCTATTGATGTATATATGTGTCTGTACAAATCATTAATTATGTGTAAATTGGATTACTGTGCACCAATCTGGATTCCGTTTGCACAGAAATATCTTAAACAAATCGAGAATGTTCAACGAAAGTTTTTAAAAGCTTTGCATTATAAAAAAACAAGAATATATCCTGAGAGAGGTTATCCATACCACAATTTATTAGAAGAATTCAATATTTCATCTATAGATGTGCATCATCAACATCTTTTAATAACAAATCTGCACAAAATTATACACGGAACATATGATAACTCAAGTATTTTAAATAAACTACGTTTTCATATTCCGCATACAGCTACACGTAATTCGCTTACATTTACCTACGCAACACCTAGGACTCTTCATCATCATAATTCACCACTCATAAAAATGTTGCGAACTTATCACAATATTCAATATGACGTAGATATTTTTACATCCTTTAAGCAAGTCAAGAAAGATTCAATTAGATGTCTTAGTAATTTGTAATTTGCATTACATTACTTATATTTGCATATGCTATTATTTTTATTTTTATTTTTATTTTTATTTTTATTTTTATTTTTATTTTTATTTTTATTTTTATTTTTATTTTTATTTTTATTTTTATTTTTATTTTTATTTTTATTTTTATTTTTATTTTTATTTTTATTTTTATTTTTATTTTTATTTTTATTTTTATTTTTATTTTTATTTTTATTTTTATTTTTATTTTTATTTTTATTTTTATTTTTATTTTTATTTTTATTTTTATTTTTATTTTTATTTTTATTTTTATTTTTATTTTTATTTTTATTTTTATTTTTATTTTTATTTTTATTTTTATTTTTATTTTTATTTTTATTTTTATTTTTATTTTTATTTTTATTTTTATTTTTATTTTTATTTTTATTATTTTTATTTTTATTTTTATTTTTATTTTTATTTTTATTTTTATTTTTATTTTTATTTTTATTTTTATTTTTATTTTTTATTCTTATTTATTTATTAACCACGCTGTAATTTTTACCATTTGTATTTAAAATTGTATGATTTTTCCTGTATAAGGCATAGTCCTGTTGGAAATAAAGTCTATTATTATTAAAGTCTATTATTAAATTAAAGATTCATTTGTGTTCAATTTTGATATGTCCGCAATATTATTTGCAAATTTTACATAAAACTCTGGTAGTTTTAATATTGTATTTTGATCTTTTTCTGTCGTTTTCATTTTTTGGTATTTCTGATTTTGGCATATTTAGCATCTTAGATACATTTTAATATTGATCTACACAATCTAATTGCTTTTCGGGCTTATTTGCTACGTTACTATAAGTAGTAGTTTTTAAAACAACATTTTTGTTTTTTACCAAATTTATTAAAATTGATTGAATTAAAGATTCATTTGTGTTTAACTTTGTTATGTCCGCACTATTATTTGCAAATTTTACGTAAAACTCTGGTAGTTTAAATTTTGTGTTTTGATATTTTCCTGGCGTTTTTAATTCCTTTAGTACTTCTAATTTTGGCCTATCAGACATTTTTGGTACTTTATGATATTGATCTAAACAAGTTGATTGTTTTTCAAGTTTATTTTCCGTATTAATATAACTTTTCAAAAAAGCATTTTTGTGTTGTGTAACATTGGTTAAAGTTGATTGGATTAAAGATTCACTTGTGTTCAATTTAGCTTTTTGTCTTCTTCTAGCAATTTATTTTTCTTCTTAGGTACTTCCAACATATCTGTCAATACATTTTAATATTGATCTACTCAATCTGACCTGGGCTTATTTGCTATAAACATTTTTGTTTTGTTTCAAATTGATTAGAATTGATTGAATTAAAGACTCACTTGTATTCTATTTTGATATGTCTGCACTATTATTTGCAAACTTTACATCAGATTCTAGTAGTTTCAATATTGTGTTTTAATCTTTTTCTGGCATTTCAATTCTTTGGTACTTCTAATTTTGGCATATCTGGCATCTTGGGTACTTTATGATATTGATCTACAAGAGTTGATCGTTTTTCAAGCTTACTTGAAAGTAAGTGTTACTATAGCTTTCCAAAAAAACATTTTTGTGTTGTCTGACATTGGTTAAAGTTGATTGGTTTACAGATTCAGTTGTGTTCAATTTTGCATCAGATACTAGCAGTTTTTATATTGAATTTTTGTCTTTTTTAAGCAATTTAGATATTTTTTTTTGGTACTTCCAGCATATTTGTCAAAACATTTTGATATTGATCTTCACAACTTGATCTGGGCTTACTTGCTACGTTACTCTGAGCAGTAGTTTTTGAAACAACATTTATATTTTGTATCAAATTGATTCAAACTGATTGAATTAAAGATTCATTTGTGTTCAATTTTGTTATGCCCGCATTATTATTTGCAATTTTTACATAAAACTCTGGTAGTTTTAGTATTGTATTTTGATCGCTTTCTGGCGTTTTCAATTTCTTTGGTACTTTTGATTTTGGCATAATTGGCATCTTGGATACATTTTGATATTGATCTACACAATCTAATTGCTTTTCGGACTTACTTGCTACGTTACTATGAGCAGTAGTTTCTAGAACAACATTTTTGTTTTGTACCAAATTTCATTGGAATTGATTGAAAGATTTCAACTTTGTTATGTCTGCACTATTATTTGCAAATTTTACACAAAACTCTATTTTAATATTGTAATTTTGATATTTTTCTAGAGTTTTCAATTCCTTTGGTACTTCTAATTTTGGCATATCTGGCATCTTAAGTATTTTATGATGCAGATCTGCACAAACTGATCGTTTTTCAAGCTTACTTTTCGTGTTACTATAAATAATACTTTTTAAGAAAATTATTCTGTACATTATTATTAATAATTTTAAATACTACTTGAGGGGGAGACTGTGTGCTATTGATGTACAAACAAAATCTAACCAAATCAATAAATTGAATAAATTAATTAATAAATGCAATTATCAGTCAGATATGACTAATCCATTAAGTATTGAAAATACAACAAACTATGTTATCTTAAATAATATTATTGAAATACTAGCTAAAGGTCCCAAATTTGCAATAAAAAATTAGTTTAGTGAGTTAAATTTCCGTTATTAAAATCTATAGAATATTGCATAAATGATAAACCAGAGTCAATCGACAAAGATGAATTAAGACTTAATTGGGTAAATATTTTAACTAATTATATCAATATTGGCAAAAATAATAATAAATAATAAACTATATTCTCAAATTAAAAAAGATTATAAACAAAATTTTTTTTCTAAAAATTATACCGGAGATATTAGTCGCAAAAGCAGATAAAGGGAATAAGACAGTAGTCATACTCCAAGAAGAATACATTGATAAAATGATGGAAATAGTTTTGGACGACAATACACACAAATTGCTCAGTAGAGATCCAACAAAAAACTTTGAAAAGATAACAAAATCAATTATTAAGCAACTTCTAGACAATAATGATATAAGTGAGACACAATTTAAAATGTTAAAATCGACTAATACTGTCTCTCCAAAACTATATGAACTTTCAAAAAACCATAAACCAAATAGACCCTTTAGACCATAAATTGTCTACATTTGTAGCAAACATCCTAAATAATTTATCAGTATTTGAGGTATAATGTAAAAAACTCAATTGAAGTTGTCCAAAAAATTAAAAAATTAAATGTGCCGGAAGATCACACAATAATTTCGTTAGATGTTGAATCTCTTTTTACAAATATTCCCAAACAGTTGGTACTTAAGATAATTAATGTTAGATGGGATTTAATCTCTGCTCATACAACTATAGATAGATCATTGTTTTTGAAGGCCATCGGCCATTTTTTCAATAATAGTTATTTTCAAATAAATGGGAGTTATTATAAACAAATATATGGGGGCACCAATAAGTCCTATTTTGGCCATGTTGGTGATGGACGAGTTAGTATCTTCGTGTTTGAAGGAGTTAGATTTTAGGGTTCTATCGTTGTTTGTTTATATAGATGATACACTTATTATTCTTCCAAAATCAAAAATTAATTATATCTTAAATAAGTTTAATAGTTTTCATGACTGCCGTTTTTGGACCTATTAATTATTATAGAGAATAACAAAATACTAATTGATCTCTACAAAAAACCTAGCGACAGCTGTAGAACGCTAAATTTCAACTCCAACCATCAACTTTCTCAGAAAATAAATATTATCACTATGAGCATAAATAAGATATTGTCGCTCAGTCACCAGCAGTTTCATACAAAAAACTTTGCTTTTTTAAAAAATAAATTACTTCTCAAGAACTACCCGGAAAAACTTATTAATGCTATATTAAATAATAAACAGAAGTAGTCGTTGGCCTTGAGAAACAATGATCTATATTTAAATGTAAATAATACACCCAAAATCAATTGGTATTCGATCCCTTATATTGATAGTTTGTCACACATGATTGGAAAAGTTTTGAGTGATGATTCAACTAAAATAACTTTCAAATCGCAAATAACTATTTACATGTCTAAAAGATAAAACATTGAAAGATGAATGGTAAATGCTCAATCAATTATGTGGGTCAATCAAGCCAGAAACTAAGCAGTAGAATATGCTAACACAAAAGAGATTGTACTAATATGACTAGCAACACTGGTCTCTCAAACCACTACATGGAGGTGGGACACAAATTTTATTTTAACAAAACTAAAATCCTGGATATTGAACCAAATTATAAAAAACGATTGATTAGCGAGATGTTGTACATCTATAGTACACAATCATGCAATTTCAAACGAGATACAGATAGTCTTAAAACTAAAATCAAATTTCAAATAAAAATAATTTTCTTCAACAAAATTTATATAAATATATGTAGTAATTTGTAATATAAATAGGAGCAGGCTACCCATTTGATATATGGGAAAAAAAATCCTCCATGTTCTACGCATTAAAATAAAAGTCTACTTTGTGCACAACCACCATTCTTGCTATGTCAATTTTATTTTTTAATCTGTTATGTATTTTTAATTGTGCTGTTAAATGTGAGGTGGCTACACACCGAATATGTAATTGTTATGTGTACAAAACTGTTTAATTATTCATATAAAAAAAAATTTCTTCTTCTTCTGCTTCTAGTAGGAGAAGGTCGCCTGTTTCTTCTGGAAGTCTTGTTTTATTGTAGTTGCTCTTTCGATATCGACTGCCAACTGTCGCGCCATCTTTTTGGTGATCTCCCTAGGGGTCATTTTCCGCCGGGTTTGCCATTGCGGGCTATATTAACTATTCTGGTTTCTGACATTCTAGTTTCGTGTTTGTTCCAACAGCGTTTACGCTGCCTTACCCATCGCACTGCATCTTCTACCTTGCATTTTTGTCGTATGTGTGTCGTCCGTTGTTTGATCCACATTGTGTATCTGGCTTTTGTTCTTAGTGCTTTCATCTCTGTTGTCCGCATTTGTCGTTTGGTTGCCGCCGTATCCGCTCTCGTTTCCGCCCCATACGTCAAGACCGTACACATGTTTTGAAGATTCTTGATTTGCAATCGGTAGTGAGGTATTTGTTTTTCCAGATATTATGCTTTAGGTGTCCCTATCATAGCAGCTTTGTTAACTTGGTGTTTGACGTCGTTTTTCTGGTTCCCGTAGCTGATTATTTTGCAGCCCAGGTAGTGAAACGACATTACCTGCTCGATTGGAGTGTTGTCGATTGCTAGCTTGCATCGCACGAGCTCCCTTGAGATAATCATTGATTTGGATTTGGATATTGCAATACACATGTTATATTTTTCGGCCGTTGTTTTAAACTTGTGCAATAGTGGCTGCAGGTCATTTTTTGTTTCCGCTATTAAAGCTGCATCATCCGCATAGCATATGATGTTTACCTTGTTATTACCAAGTCTGTATTCTGGGTCACTTGCCTTAACGGAGTTGATGATCTAGTCCATGATTACGTTGAACAGTAATGGGCTGAGACTGTCCCCTTGACGGACTCCCGAGTTGGTTCTTATCTCTTCGGTTAATTTCTTGTTAACTCTTATTTTGGTAGTATTGTTGGTATTTAGTTCTTTAATTATACGTTAAGACGTCTCTAAGCTGTATGCGGTCGAATGCTTTTGTGAGATCCACAAAGCATATAAAAGCGAGTGTGCTGTATTCTAGGGCCTTTTCTGCAATTTGTCGAATAATAAATATCGCATCTAGTGTAGAGCGGTTTCTCCTGAAGCCCTGTTGTTTTTTGTTAATTGGGATGATGTTGGATATCTCTTTAAGCAGTGTTATGCCCCTATAGTTCGATGGTTCCTTTTTGTCTCCCTTTTTGAATATTGGTATGGTAATACTTCTTTTCCATTTGCTTGGTGTTTTTCCCTGTGTTATTACTGCATTGAACAGTCTTGTTAATTTGTTGGCGAGGGATTCCCTACCATGCTTGATGAGTTCATTGACTATTTCTTCTTCGTTTGGCGTTTTCTTGTTTTTTAGTTTTGCTATTGCACTTCTGGTCTGTTCTTCTGTCATTGTTACTCTTTCTTCAGTCTGTTCTCTATGCATCTCTTTATCCTCCTCTTGGTCCTGGCTTACGTAAAGTTGTTGGAAGTAGTCAACCCATCCTTCTTCAGTTATAACTTTGATTTCTATGCTTTCGTTTGTTGCTTTCTTTTGGCCTCTAAGCATTTTCCAGACTCTCTTCTGTGCTCCGTACATGTCGTGTTCCATGTTTGCACTAAACTTTTGCCAGTATTCGTTCTTTATTTTCCGAATTCTTATGTAAACTTTTATTTTCCTTGGTGATTTTTTTTACCTATTGGCGAACCAGGGTTTGGTGGTTGGTTTTGCATTTAGGTTTACTGATTTCTTCCCTAACGCTTCCTCTGCTGCCTTATGTATGTTGTTTTTGATTTTGTTCCAGCTGATGTTATCAGTCTCACTGGTTGGATCGGATGTAATATGTTGTTGTAGGCGGTTTGCAAGAACTCTCGTGTACTTTCTGCGTCCAGTGACTGGATGTTCAATTTGGTAGCATATATAGGTGTTCTTTTTGTGGATGGGGCATTGGTAGTTCTTATTTTACTTAGTAGTATGTTATGGTCTAAGCCTATGTTTGAAGAGGTTAGGCTTCTGACGTCTATTATCTGACTGGAGGGTATGGCTTTGTTGGTAATAATAAAGTCTATTACGGAATTGTTGTTTCCACCGCCTGTAAAGGTGATCTTATGCTGAGGCTTGTGGTCGAAAAAGGTGTTGTTGATCCTTAGTTCATTAAAGGTGCATAGTTGAACAAGCAACTCTCCTCTGGAATTCGATGTTTCTTCATTGAACCAGTTCCAGTTCTCGCGTTTAGGTCTCCAAGCAGGATGATTCTGTCGTTGTTTATGATTTTGTCTAGTAGATATTGTATTTGTTCGTAGAATTTGATGGCTTGTTGTTCAGGTTTGCTGGAGTCCGGTGCGTACACTGATATTATATGCGTGGGTTTGCTATTTAGTTGGAGTGTAACCTTCAGTATACGGTCGTTTATGTATTCTATGTCATCGATGTTTTGTTTGTATTTGTCTTTGATAAGCAGCCATACCTCTGAGCTTGCCCTTTCGGTTTTAGCGCGGCCGCTATGTACAAGGATGTAGTTTTGGTACCTTGCAGTGCCTTTGCCTCTTTTTTTCGTTTCTGATATCGCGCATATATCGATATTGTGGGCGTTTAGCTCTAGTATTATTTTGTGGTCCTTTTTGTTGAAAGACCTTCCTATTATTAAGTGATGCCGTTTTCTCATTTTCCGTAGTGTTGCAGTGGTCGTCGACGGTGTTATCAGTCCGGTGTCCTAGGCATTTCTTCCAGTTCTGTAAACTACTGATTTTTCTTACCTTAGGAAGGTTGCTGGCCTTACCTAAGAGCCCTCTTCATTTATCCGAGCTTGGAACCGGCGGCGACATCTGGTGAGCTACTCAGTCCACCCTCCAGACTGTCACCGGCTGAGTCCAAACGTGGCTTACAAATAACGTGGTGGAAATTCTTATTAGATTTTAATCTTATGTTCTTCGGACATAATTCATCATATCACCGATAAGCCCCCTATCTTTCATGTTTTTTTTTTGTATATGTTTATCATGATCCGTATGTGGTTTTTAATTAAATTTCAAAATGTTTGTTGTTTAAATCATGTTTTAATTAATTAAGCTAATTTTTAATGTTTTCTGTCTGTCTCATATATAAAAAACATTTTTAGAGCTGAGGAAGGGGATAGATTCTTCAGCGAACGTTTCCAGATATGCCAAAATTAGAAGTACTAAAGGAAAAATCACCAGAATTTTGTGTAAAATTTGCAAATAATAGTGCGAACATAACAAAGTTGAACACAAATAAATCTTTCAATCAATTCCAATAAATTTGGTAGAAAACAAAAATGTTGCTCGAGAAACTACTGCTCATAGTAACGTAGCAAGTAATTCCAAAAAACTATTAGATTGTGTAGATCAATATCAAAATGTATCCAAGATGCCAAATATGCCAAAATCAGAAGTACCAAGAAAATTGAAGACGCTAGAAAGAGATCAAAATACAATACTAAAACTACCAGAGTTTTATGTAAAATTTGCAAATAATAGTGCGGGCATAACAAAATTGAACACAAATGAATCTTTAATTCAATCAATTCGAATCAATTTGATACAAAATATAAATGTTGTTCCAGAAACTACTGCTTATAGTAACGTAGCAAGTAAACCCGGATCAGATTGTGTAGTTCAAAATCAAAATGTATTGACAAATATGCTTGAAATACCAAAGAAAAAATTTAAATTGCTGAAAAAAGACTAAAATTCAATATTAAAACCACTAGTGTCTGATGCAAAATTGAACACAAGTGAATCTTTAAACCAATCAACTTTAACGAATGCCAGACAACACAAAATTGTTTTTTTTTTAAAGCTATAGTAACATTGAAAATAAGCTTGAAAAACGATCAACTTTTGTAAACCAATATCATAAAGTACCCAAGATACCAGATATGCCAAAACTAGAAGTACAAAAGAAATTTAAAACGCCAGAAAAAGATCAAAATACAATATTGAAACTACTAGAGTCTGATGTAAAGTTTGCAAATAATACTGCAGACATATCAAAAATAAATACAAGTGAATCTTTAATTCAATCAATTTCAAGCAATTTGAAACAAAACAAAAATGTTCTTCCACAAACTACTGCTCAGAGTAACGTAGCAAGTAAGCCCCGATCAGATTGTGTAGATCAATTTTAAATTGTACTGACAAATATGCTGGAAGTACCAAACAAAAAATCTAAATTGCTAAAACAAGACAGAAATTTAATGATAAAACTACCAGTATTTGATGTAAAATTAAATACAAGTGAATTTTTAAATCAATCAACTTTCACCAATGTCTCACAATACAAAAAAGCTTTTTTGGAAAGCTATAGTAACACGGAAAGTAAGCTTAAAAAAAGATCAACTTTTGTAGATCAATATCATGAAGTACCCAAGATGCTAGATATGCCAAAATTAAAAGTAACAAAGAAATTGAAAACGCCACAAAAATATCAAAAAAACAATATTGAATTTACCAAAGTCTGATGTAAAGTTTGCAAATAATAGTGCATACATACCAAAATGGAACACAAGTAAATCTCCAATCCAATTAATTCTAATCAGTTTGGTACAAAACAAAAAAGTTGTTCCAGAAACAACTGCTCATAGTAACGTAGCAAGTAAGCCCAGATCAAATTGTGAAAATCAATATCAAAATGTTTTGACAAATATGCTGGAAGTACCATAAAAAAAATCTAAATTGCTTAAAAAAGACAAAAATTTAATAATAAAACTGCTAGTATCTGATGCAAAATTGAACACAAGTAAATCTGTAAACCAATCAACTTTAACCATTGTCAGACAACACAAATTTTTTTTTTTTGAAAAGCTATAGTCACATTGAAAGTAAGCTTGAAAAACGATCAACTCTTGTAGATCAATATCATATAGTACCCAAGATGCCAGATATGCCAAAATTAAGAAGTATCAAAGAAATTGAAATTCCAGAAAAATATCAAAACACAATATTGAAACTACCAGAATCTGATGTAAAGTTTTCAAATAATAGTGCAGACATATCAAAATTGAATACAAGTGTATCTATAATTCATCAATTTTTATCAATTTAAAACAAAACAAAAATGTTTATAGCAAATAAGCCCTGGTCAGATTGTGTAGATCAATATCAAAATGTATTGACAGATATGTTGGAAGTACCTAAGAAGATAAATAAATTGCTAGAAGAAGACCAAAAGCTAAATTGAACACAAGTGAATCTTTAAACCAATCATTCATATTTAACCAATATTACACAACACAAAAATGCTTTTTTGAAAAGTTATATTACAACAAAAATAAACTTGAAAAACAATCAACTTGTTTAGATCAATATCATAAAGTACCAAAAATGTCAGATATGCCAAAATTAGAAGTACCAAAGGAATTAAAAACGCCAGAAAAATATCAAAATACAAAATTTAAACTACCAGAGTTTTACGTAAAATTTGCAAATAATAGTGCGGACATAACAAAGTTGAACGTAAATGAATTTTTAATTCAATCAATTCCAATAAATTTGGTGAAAAACAAAAATGTTGTTCTAAAAACTACTACTCATAGTAACGTAGCAAGTAAGCCCGAAAAGCAGTTAGATTGTGTAGATCAATATTAAAATGTATCTAAGATGCTAAATATGCCAAAATCAGAAATACCAAAAAATAGAAACGACAGAAAAAGATCAAAATACAATATTAAAACTACCAAAGTTTTATGTAAAATTTGCAAATAATATTGCGGACATATCAAAATTGAACACAAACGAATCTTTAATTCAATCAGTTCCAATTAATTTGATACAAAATATAAATGTTGTTCTAGAAACTACTGCTCATAGTAACGTAGCAAGTAAGCTCAGATCAGATTGCGTAGATCAATATCAAAATTATTAACAAATATGCTGGAAGTACCAAACAAAAAATCTAAATTGCTAAATAAAAACAAAAATTCAATAATAAAACCAGCAGTATTTGATGAAAAATTAAATACAAGTAAATCTTTAAACCAATCAACTTTTACCAATGTCTCACAATACAAAAATGCATTTTTGGAAAGTTATAGTAACACGGAAAGTAAGCTTGAAAAACGATCAACTTTTGTAGATCAATATCATGAAAAACCCTGGATGCCAGATATGCCAAAATTAAAAGTATCAACGAAATTGAATACGCCAAAAAAATATCAAAATACAATATTGAAACTACCAAAGTCTGATGTAAAGTTGGCAAATAATAGTGCAGACATACCAAAATTGAACACAAGTGAATCTTCAATCCAATCAATTCCATTCAGTTTGGTACACAACAAAAATGTTGTTCTAGAAACAACTGGTCACAGTAACGTAGCAAGTAAGCCCAGATCATATTGTGAAGATCAATATCAAAATGTTTTGACAAATATGCTGAAAGTACCAAAGAAAAAAACTAAATTGCTTAAAAAAGACAAAAATTTAATATTGAAACCATTAGTATCTGATGCAAAATTAAACACAACTGAATCTTTAAAACAAATAACTTTAATCAAAGTCAGACAACACAAAAAAGTTTTTTTGGAAAGCTATAGTATCACCGAAAGTAAGCTTGAAAAAAGATCAACTTAAGTAAGTCAATATCATAATGTACCCAAGATGCCAGATATGCCAAAATTAGAAGTACTAAAGAAATTGAAACGCCAGAAAAAGATCAAAATACAATATTGAAACTACCAGAGTCTGATGTAAAGTTTGCAAATAATAGTGCAGACATATCAAAATTGAATACAAGTGAATCTATAATTCAATCAATTCTAATCAATTTGAAACAATACAAAAATGTTCTTCCAGAAACTACTGCTCAGAGTAACGTAGTAAATAAGCCCAGGTCAAATTGTGTAGATCAATATCAAAATGTATTGACAGATATGTTGGAAGTGTCTAAGAAGAAAACTAAATTGCTAGAAGATGACAAAAATGCAAAATTGAACACAAGTGGATCTTTAACTTTAACTAATGTTACACAAAAATGTTTTTTTGGAAAGTTATATTAACACGGAAAGTAAGTTTCAAAAACGATCAATTGTAACGTTCGTTTTCCTTGCCGTTACTGCTTGCTAAATTGTCATCTAAAAAAAAAATTAGCTGAAATATTGTTTACATATTTTTTAGTTAAGTTTACCTTTCTTGCCATTCGGTTAGGCCAAACCGATTGATGAGCCTGATTTTTCCTGAAGAACACCTTTTTGGTTAATTAAGCGCTGATGTGACCAATTGAATTAGATCTCGATGCCAGTACCAGTACCTGTGTGAAAATATACAATTAGGATTTATTTATTTAGCTTATTATTGATTTATTATTGATTTATTATTGATTTATCATTGATTTATTATTGATTTATTATTGATTTATTATTGATTTATTATTGATTTATTATTGATTTATTATTGATTTATTACTGATTTATTATTAAATTCCATCTTCGGTAAGTCCCGCATTTCTAATTAATGTATGGCGGTCGAGAGAAGATAGTGTATGTGATAGTTAATTAACATTTGTGTTGGTATGTTTACTTTAGTGATGTTATTTTGTGTTGTCTTGTGTTTGTGAGATACCCGGGGAATGTTTGTATTTTATGCGGTATCTTATCTTTGTGAGTCTCTTCAGATTGCGATTATGGATATTCTGGAACTAGATGCCTTCCCGGTATTATTGCCACCGTCTCCTGGTCGAGCAGCAGAATTGCAAGGACAGTAGAACATTCGGAAGGCTATGTTGGTCGACCTATATACTCCACCGAAGTTATGTCCGTCACCATCACCGTCGCAAGCCTTCACGATTCCAGATAGCTCGCCTAGTGCTCCTTCGGGGTGAATTAGTTTGTCCCAGTGGTTGCGCAAGACGCTCTCACCAATGTGTCAGCAATGCCAGCTCCTAGGGCACCTCCGAAGTTGCTCCTACAGTCGATGTACACCTGTCCTTCACATCTAGAGCACCCGTGGTTCGAGGAAAAGGAAGCAGTCCTTGTGACTCGTCCGCACCGCCACCTGCAGCAACTGCAACACTCGCTGCTGGATGCAGAAGACGGAGAAGAAGCAATGCGAAGCCCAGAGTGCGGTGCTACCGTTTACCTGTCTCCGGGGACCGAAACGATTAAATTTTTCCGACACCCGCGAAACAATTAGTGCGTCTGTGATCTATTGTTATTATTATATATTGTTTTCTATTATTTTTTATTTCTTATGAAATTTATATTATACATTTATTTTTGCTATTATTTTAATTTTTGTGAATGCCATTTTTATGATGTTTATTATTTGTATTTTTGTTTACTGAATTAGAATGCTCAACGCTATTAATAATAATTTTATTATGTTAATACAAAGGAGAGAATTTCAATTGTCACAATTTGGTTTACAAAAACATATCTACAACACTTGGAAATTTACAAACTTGTTTTTTAAACACTCTTCAATTGCTATCGCTTGATTCATCTTTTTTATTTGTATTTTTTGAATTTCTTGTTTTAGCCATTTTTTTAACAAAACTTTGTGAGAGAGGATTTAAACAGGGACACAATTTTTCACACTAAAGTGCTCGTTTTAGTGACTGACCAGTAAACTACACAAGTTATAGGCAACTGATGGGTAATACGAGTGAGAACAGAAGGAGGTTTAATTACAATGAATAAGTTAAATTAGTAATATTATATATAATAGATAAGATAAAAAATAATATGATAAAATTAAAAATGATAACAAGTTAGAATAAAATAAAATATAATATTAAAATTCATATAATTATCATTTTCAATGTATTATAATACATTGAAAATGATAATTATTTATCGAAACATGTATGGTAAATAAATAAAATAAATATTTAAATAAAATCATTAACTTAAATAATATGAATAAAATAAAACAATTTTATAAAATAAATATAGAAAATATAAAATATAATATTAAAAGGCAAAATTAGCAGTAAAAAATAAAATAAGTAAATATGAAGACTTGAACAGCGGACCTTTCGTTTATGAGACGGGTCTCTAACGTAGTGCGATACGATGTTACTAACAAAAATGTGATTTAATATTCATGCGACAAAAAAATACTTAAAATCAATATTATTGAAATGAATGTAAAATTTATAGGTTAAATTATAAACGAATCTAATTTATTAGATTTAATTAATTGTACAAATTAAGTAGTATTTCTAAGAGACAAAAAATACAAGTCGTTAATAAATATAAGGAACAAAACCAGACCCAGTATTGAGCCTTGTGGTACACTTGTTTAATAGATACATAACAGAGACTTTGCCATTAAAACTAACGCATTACATTCTGTTACTCAGATAGGATAGAAGATATAAGTCCTACGCTGCTTGGTAGAAAATTATAGCAGAATAATTTTCTTATGAGAATAGAGTGGTCAACGCAATCAAAAGCTTTTGATAAATCCAGTAATGTTGCTGTCATATATAGACCTTTGTCAAATCTTTCTACAATTTCATCAACAAAGCGTATTACAGCATCGATTGTATTATGACCTTTTCGAAAACCAAATTGAGATTCACAAAAACGATTATTTGATTCAAAAAAATTAAAAATCTGCTTGTTAAGAATATTCTCAACAACTTTTGAAAGTATTGGGAGGAGTGATATGGGGCGATAATTATTTGCGTCACACGGATTACCTTTTTTTTAAATTGGTGTACACTTGGCAATTTTTAAACACGATGGAAATGTGCTTTTTCTGATACATAAATTAGTTAATTTAGTAAGAGGCATTATAATTGTTTTTTTAACGGACTTAAGTACAGGTACATTCAATCCATGGTAAAGGTTTACTTGTTGTCCCTCTCCTTAAATACAACAAATTATATTTTATTGGTTTCTAAATGTGTAGATTTTATTAAACTTACCAATAATTTGCCTTGCTGTCCTTCTTAAATGCTTTTAAAATATAATTAAAAAATTGTCTAATGACAAATGTCAGTTTCACATTAATCATAATATTAGACAATTTTGTACATTACAGCTTAATGTGTAGTATACACATTCATTCATAGAAGCTTATATTCACTACATTACAACAAGTATACTTCACATAATTAAAATATAATTGTGCAATTCAGTAGAAAGAATTTACTAACTATAATTTAAATAAAAATTGTTATAAATATAATAAACAGATACACATAACATTACATTACATTAACAACTATTACGCCACCAACAAAACAAAGTGTTTTATTGTTTTACTTTGATAATAAGTGACTGTTTGATTTGCCAATCATTTGAAATAAAGCAAAGAAATTCCTAATTTATTAACAGCTATTATGCCTTTCACAAAACAAGTATTTTTATTGTTTTACTTTTATCACTTTGACAATAAGTTAGTGTTTGATTTGTCAGTCTCTTGAAATAAATCGAATACATTCTTAATACATTAACATCTATTTCGTCTTAAACAAAACAAGAATTTTTATTGTTTCACTTTGATGATAAGTGACTATTTGATTTCGCTTGAAATAAAGTGAAGAAATTACTAATATATCAACATCTATTGCGCCAATAACAAAACAAGTGTTTTTATTGTTTCATTTTTATCATTCTGACAATAAGTTAGTGTTTGATTTTTCAATCACTTGAAATAAAGCAAAATAACTTCTAATACATCAACAACTAGTTAAGAATTTTTATTATTAACCATTACGCCTTTGACAAAACAAATATTTTTATTGTTTTACTTTGATAATAAGTGACTGTTTGATTTGCCAGTTGCTGAAATAAAGCAAATACCTTCCTAATACATTAACAACAGTTACGCCACCAACAAAACAATAGTATTTATTGTTTCACTTTGACCGTATTGATAATAGGTGAGTGTTTGATAAACTTATATCGTCTGACTTTACTCTACAAACATAACTAGAACAATAGTAATGTCATGTGATATTGGGTCAAATTACGCTATGGAAGGTCATGCAGTCAAAGCAGTATTACGTGAGTTAGACGCTTAACATAATTTGACTTGACGTTTGCTTGGTTACGTGATATTTATTAGAAAAAAACGCGAAGTCACGTGGTATTTATATTGGTTTGGGTCAGCGTCAGGTCACGTAATGTTTGGTCTATCGTGCGCCTAAACAAACGTCACGTGACCTGACCCTAGCCGGTAAAAAAAAATTGCGGCAACGCTTTGTCAAAAAAGTTTATCAAAAAAATGTGGTGTCACGTGGTACCAGTTTGGGCCAGAGTCAGGTCACGTGATGTTTGGTTAGACGCGCTTCTGACCAACAATCACGTGACCTCACACTGGCCCGTGAAAAAATAAGAAGTCACGTGATGTTTGGTCAGGCGCGCGCCTGATCAAACACATTTAAAACGTTTTGTGAGTGTTGTGTGAGCGTGCTGGTTTTATCAGAATACCATAATAAGTAATAATAACATAGCCAGAAACAAGCAGATTACTAAAATAACAGGAATAAACGTGTAAAGCCTCGTTCATACTCATCCGATTTTTTCATTTTTTCTGCGATTAAAAATGGCCGCCTGTCAAACCAAAAAATTGCGATTATTTTAACATTTTGCGATTTTTTTAAGAATGTACCTAACTTCATGCCATTGAATTTTTATTAATAATGTAATTAAATGAATTGTAATTAAATATTATTGTTAAAATAACTGTAATTGAAAGTTTCGCTACATTTAAATGAGATTTTACAGTTATTAAATCAAACGCCAGTACTGAAATGAAACAGATCAGATTGTGGTTATGTTTGTATTTGTAACTTCACTTCATTATACTCTTTGCTGAACCGACGTTACGCGCGCTGTTGCCAAACTTACGTACAATAATTTAAAACTAAAAACAATTTATTTATTAAATACTAACAATCTCCAATGTTAATTATTAAACATCAAATAAAGTAAAATAATTCAACTCCAACAATATAACAAAAATATTTAAAAAAAATGACGCGTTTTGTAACATATCTACATTTGTTTATGTGTTCTCGAGGTTAACATTGATAAAATTTATTTTTTTAAATTGTATTTTCGAATGTCATTTTTGATGATATTTTGTATTTTTATCAATCGGACAAAGTTGAATCAGTTTGAACATTGTGCGATTTTATTTTTAATAAAAGTGCCTAACTTCATTTCATTTAAAGGTTGATATGTCATATAGGTTATGTATTTAAAAAAAATAATAATTTTACTGATTATAACAAATTACATAAAACTATGTTTACAAAAATAATTAGTTTAAAATATGTGGTGAAAATTGGTTCATATAAATACTAAAAATAAATAATTTTACTTTTAACCTTTAAATAATGTTTAAATACATTAAAATAATTATTGTTTAAAACAAGTATAATTAAATTAAAACATATTTTTAAGTTTTGAAAGGTACTATAGATCTAAATTTTAAATCAAATATTAGCATAAATATAAAAGTTACTAAAATAAAAACAAAATGTCACTAGAAAAAATCGTAATAAAAAAATCGAATCAGTATGAACGAGATTTTGCGAGAAATATTTTGTTACAATAAAAAAAATCGCAAAACGCAAATCGGATGAGTATGAACGAGGCTTAAGTCACATTTAAATTCTGTTTTATTAAATTGAATAAATATTTTAATTAATTTATTAAATGTCAGTTTGCAACAATTAGATTAACATTTTACAGCAAATTTGATTATGGGTGACTAATTAATGCACAATTTTATGTAATATTGGTTAGGTTTGCATGCACAATTATGTTATACTACACACGTTTTGATCTATTTTATTGTTTATTGACTAATTTCAAGTGATTTAATTTTATATTATTATAGTTAAATAATAATATGAAATTATTTGATGCAAAGTTCATTGACCTTTCTGTTGACTGTTGACATAATAAGTCGTAGTGCATGGTTAGCTTGGATTTAATAATTTTTGTTACAAGCTCGTAAAAAAAAATTGCGGCAACACTTTGTCAAAAAAGTTTATCAAAAAAGTGTGGTGTCACGCGGTACCAGTTTAGGCCAGTGTGAGGTCACGTGATGTTTGGTCGGGCGCGTTTCTGGCCAACAATCACGTGACCTCACACTGGCCCGTGAATAAAAGGAGGAGTCACGTGGTATCGGACCAAACATTACGTGACCTCACACTGGCCTAAACTGGTACCGCGTGACACCACACTTTTTTGATAAACTTTTTTGACAAAGTGTTGCCGCAATTTTTTTTTACGAGCTTGTAACAAAAATTATTAAATGAGGAGTCACGTGGTATCGCGCGCTTGACCAAACATCACGTGACCTCACACTGGCCCGTGAAAAAAATGAGGAGTCACGTGGTATCTGACTAAACATTACGTGACCTCACACTGGACCGTTAAAAAAATAAGGAGTCACGTGGTATCAGTATAGGCTAGTGTGAGGTCACGTGATGTTTGGTCAGGCGCGCGCCTGACCAAACATCACGTGGCCCGTGGTATTAGCATGGGCAAAAAAAAGTTTTCAATTTGAAGAAATAATAAACAATTTTGAAATAAACTTTCTTATATTTAATTTTTTTAAAAATGTGATAAAAATTAGCAAAAAATAAAAAAAACTCTAGGTCATTTGAATATGTTGTAATCCTGCGCCAGTACAATACGTACAGCATTTAAAATACACGCTGAGAGCGCGTAGCTGCTCTAGGTTGTTTATTGACTTTGCCTAAACCAATTGTTTTATGTGTCCTCACACATAAAAGTTCAATAAATTTAGATTAAGAGATTTTGTAGGCCAGTTCACTGGACCTCTTGTACCAATCCACCTATCATTAAAATTATTGTTGAGCCACCGAACTATATATTGTCCGAAAACTGTATTACTCCCACCAGGTTCACAGAAACCTTTATGGACTCCACCTAAATCGCATCATAATTTTAATTGAAGAATCACTTTACACCAATCCATGGTCACTATTGGTTGCAACAATATTCCTCAACTAAACCAGTTGCTATCAAACCAAACCATGCATTGAAGAATTCCTCAAAGATTACAACACCCCTCAACAAGTTTTACAATTAAAACCTAAAAATTTAGAAAAATATTTTGATAAAATCGGATTGAAAAAACGCAGCATTCAGATATGGAGAATGGGCCATGATTTTCTGCACTTCGTTTTCTTAAAATCTAGAAGGGTTGGAATTTGATGATATGTGAATGACAGCTGTCACTGCTCCAAATAATAAATGTGTTGTTAACAATAATGTCTAAAGATGATAAAGAGAAGCGATATATTGAAGCGCTACGCAAGAGGCAGGAGGAAATTAAAAAATGTTTGGAATCAATGCACAGAGAATGTACCATGAAATATGTGCAGAATTGCTACAGTCCGGAACAGAAATGGTGAGTATGCGCAGCTGCTTCAATTAGCGTATATAAACATTAAATAACATTCCGGGTATTAATAAAAATCGTCAATATTTACAATAATAAATCGTGCTAATAATAAACCCATTTAATCTAATCGTTTGTGATTATTAAAATGATTCGATTGTTGAAAATAATTCTTAAAAAAATAAACTAAAAGCGATAACATAACATAAAGTGTCACGCTCGGCACTCTAATTACACTCAAGTTGGATTAGTGTAATTTTGTTCTCGTTTAATTTGGGATTATTAAATCGCGTCAGTAAAATTAAATTATATGCTTCATCGTTCTGGTACCACATCTCGTTACGTAAGGCAAGAGGGACATTGTTATTCAGCAAATTTTCTATAAAATTTTTGAGAAGTTCTGCGTATAAACTATCATTTAAACCAGGTTGTATGATTTTAATTGGCAGTATTGGCAGTAGTTACCCATTAAAAACCCCACACCATGTGTTAACTAAAAATCTTTGTTGGTAAGCTTTGTACTCTAAAAACTTATGGATTTCTTAATGACCAGATATGCTCAATGTGTATTGTTAATGTTAATTCCATCTCTCGAGAACATCGATTTTTTTTGCTAAATAAACAGTTTTTCTAAATAATGTGTATTTTTTTATTATCTCAGAAATGAAGCGAGATAGATAAAAAAGTTATTTAGATTTTCTGTTGTCAAATTGCATCAATTCAGCACGTACACGCATGCAAAGTTACTTAAACTACCGTAATATTATCACTTATGCCCGTATAACACTGACAATAATTATATCTTGAATTATATACGTATTAAATCTTAAAAAGTCTGTAAAATGTACAAATAATTATCAAACTTATTGTAGATTGAAATTTTAAGAATATATTTAGTTTTTCTTTATAATTAACGCAAAAAATGTACGCATTAACAGTTTTAAAAAAAATGTTGGGTTATATTATAAATGCTATTTGTCACATTTTATGTGTTAATTATTAAAAAAAACCTAAAAATTTACTTAAAATTTCAATCTACAATAAAATCGATGATCATTTGTGCATTTTACAGACTTTTAAAGATTGAAATATTTTTATATGTAATTCAAGATATAATTATTGTCAGTGCAATAAAGGCCAATCTTATGTTTATATCATGTAAAATGAGTTATATACTTTAGTATGCTGTTTTTGTTATTATAAAACCTGCTTTAGTTGTTAGGCCATCCTCAGTTAATATATCGTCGGTGAAAGTGCAAAACCTCGTAGTACATTGTCAAAAATTTCACATGAGACGATAAAAACTTCATATTTTAAGTATAAATAAAAAAGTTTTATGTTCTATCTTTGTAAATTATTATGAATCCTATTATGATAATTAGAATAAACTAAAGGATTCGAGGTTTTGTACAAGTTTATGTACAACAACAAAAAATTGGACTTAAAACAATAGTTGCTGTTGTACAAGAAATGAGCCACAAAAATATTGATTATTAATTATTATTTTCATATTCTTTACAATCATTAGGTAAAATATAATTTACAATGTATTTATTGATGTTAATGTATAAATAATATATTTCATATCAATCCATTTTTATTGATACTGTTATTTCTATTTTTATATTTATTAAAATTAATTATCGTATTGTTCACATGTTTTCATAATTTTCTTCATCAGTGGCCTCATAGAGCACACACTGACGCGTTTTTAGGACGTTGTTACTCGTAAAAAGTGTATTAGCTAATAATGCATTTTATTTAATATATTTTATGTAACAATTAATATGCATTATTTTGAGTGGGCAGAAATAACGAAGGAATAAGCGTTATTTCATTTCATGCACCATTTATATCTGCATTCATCCATTTGTATTTTTTATTATAAAATAACTAATATAAGCAGTCCATGATATAACCTACAAATACAGCAATGTCACATTTGATAATTTTAATAAAATTTTATCTTATTAATTTATCTATTTTTGAAATCTGGCAACAGTGTACTTGACAATTCGTTACTAACTTCATATCAACTCTGTTCTACACATTAACCTTTATTTTATTTATTTATTATGTGAACAATACTTGCTAAATATAATGAATATAGGAGTTTATGTATGTTATGTATAAATAATACACTACTCTTTAAGCAGTATTGTAACAAAAGTTGCCTAATAATATGTCAAAAGACATGTTTTAATTATATTAATAAAAGCGTTTAAGAAGGACAGCAAAGCAAACTATTAGTAATTTTATTAAAATGAACACATTTAGAAACCAATAAAATATAATTTGTTGAATTTAAGGAGAGGGACAGCAAGTAAACCAATTCCCTAAATTCAAAATCACTATTTACACACACGGACTAATATCACAGATTTTTTCAGGTATTGATTTGGATCGTTTTAAATTTTTTTAATAAAATTATCATGAGCATTTTTGTTTGTTTGATAGATTGTTTATATTTATTGCTATAAACGTTTCTAGTTGTTTTGAGCTCAGGATTTCTTATACATGCTTCATTCATTAAATTAAGATTCTCTCTCATATTGCTAAGATTACTATTGAACCAAGTAATTTTAATGTTTTTTTGATTTTAAAGAATTTTCTTTTCAGAAAATGCTTTCAAATATGCCCCAATAATAATTTTATTAAATGTTTGAAATTTGGCATCAACATTATTTTCACCATCAATAAAGCACCAGTTAACAGTTGAAACATAATCATCTTACCCATAGCAGTGATAGGCCGACATATTTTAGATGCGAGTTTGTTTTCCGCTATAGCAAGACATTTGATACTAATTTCAATTTCTATGTGATCTGAAAATTCCATGCAACTTTAAGAAGTTCCTCATCAATATTAGAAAAAATATTGTCAATGCAATTTCCATTGCGAGTTGGAAAATAAACATACTTATTTAGAAATTATTATATATTAAAATCTCCGCAAATAATTAGATTCATATTCATTGTATTAATTATGCTAATAGTTCTAATTAATGTAAGTGTAAATGCATTTAAGTCTCTTGATGGCGATCTATAAATAGTAATTACAGCCAATTTTATGGAATTAACAATAGTGCAAATAATTTCACAATTTTTTTCATCGGACGTGTTCTTAATATTAACCATATCTTCACATTTAAAACTATTTTTAACAATATTTAAAACTCCACCCCTTTTATAAATAGAACGACAAAATATTGAGGTGACATTTAAATCATTTAAGTGGAAATGTTGAATTTCATCACAGGTTAGCCAGTGTTCACTTAAAGATATTAAATTAAACTTATTATTTTTACTATGAAGAAATGATTCAAACTCATTAATTTTACTGGTAACACCCTGCACATTCATATACAACATATTAAAATAAGACGGTTTTGCAATCACATTGATTAAATCGTTCCGTTTTTTTGGCTGGCTACTAAAAAAATTTCTATTTTGTTTGACAAACTCGAGTAAAAGTAACGTTTTATTGAGATTTCTGAATCCCATAAATTAGCTTGCATTAACATGTCTTTAAATTCAAAATTGATACCAAGTTTAAAAGTTTGTGTAAACTCAGATTTATAAATTGATTCTACATCTACTGTACAGCAGTCTTTGCAAATCTGCTTCACATAGTTGACGATATCCGTTGCTGTGAGTGATGGTTTAGTTTAACACGACCGATGGCGAGCCATGCCTTCTTTTCGTTTGCTGCTAGTGATGTGCTATTTCCCCTCGCGAAACCAATTAAAACATCCTTGAATGTCTTTACTTTCTTATTAGATTTATTTAATTCGGTGTATTTGATATCACATTTTCACGTAGGTTAGGTCTTACAGCTTCTTTGTTATTGTTTGCATTTTGTTTTTTCTGTTTGAAGTGACAGCGCTGAAAGTAGGAATAATCTCTTCTTCATTTTCATTATTTGCTGCTAACCCTATTTGTTTCGGTCCGCCAGTTTGCGCATTTGAACTACTTTTCTCGTTCACTCTTAATATTTGTTGATCAGATGTATGACTGGTTTTTCACATTCCTGTTTACCGGAGCTGCCTACCTTTGTTCTTATGCTCAATAAGTTCATATTTATTTTGTAAATAAACTATTTCTTTTTCCAAATTAATTGCTTTGTTTTGCTATAAAACTTTATTAAGACAGTACCTGGCTTCCATTTCGTTGATAATACGGTTAAATAGACTTTGAATTAAATCATTTCGACTATTATTTACTTCATTATCCATTAAATTATTGAAGGTCAAATCGATGCACTTATCACAAAACTACTTTATGTTACGATTATCGTTTATTCCTTTAATAACGGCACTATTAATCTTTGCACATTGTAAGTGTTGTTGATTTTCAAAGAAAAAACATTTTATTTTCTTAGTATTTACTATAAAATTGTTTTCACATATAATACACAAGTTTGTGGCTGCCGCCATCTTACATGCCTTGATTTTTATTTAATTAATTTAACCGACTCATACAGTCAGTGCAAGTAGGGTTAAATGCTTGGCAAACTCGCTTTAAATTAATAATTATGTTTGATTTCCTACCTGCAATGTCTAGTGTTGTTCCTTGTATTCTCTGCACAACACTTACTTCACCCGTGACTTGCACTAATTTATTTTAATTGTTTCCACTTCACTATCACTAGTTTTTATTTGCACAAAACAATAACAACATTCTTTTAGTTCGCGAGCGTGTCGTGTTGATTTTGATATTTATTTATGTTGGTTGTATTAAGTTAACGTAGGCAACTATGTAATCATCCACTGTTCTACTTAATTTTTTATTTTTTCTATTACATATTAATTTAAAAATAATACGCGCAAAACATAAAATTTTGATAAAAGTAACTAATAAGAAACCCTGTTATAATCAGATTATATCTCGTCTGTATGGGTGTCGAAAACCAATGCTGTCATTTTTAATATATATTATATCTATTACTGGTATTGCACTTATTGTAACAGGTGAAACATGTGGAATAACACTGTACACATGAAATTTAAAATTTAAATTTAAAGTTGTCAATTGTCAATGTAAAAGTTTTAGGATGGAATAAAATTCCTCAAAAAAAATAAATTTTGTAATACATATATTATATTTTTTTATATTTTCTTTTCATTATTGAAAATTTTTGGTTTGTAATATTTGTATTATTAATAAAAATGTAAAATTTTTAATAACAAAACGCAACGACCACCAAATTCAATTATAAAGTACCGAAACTAATTTATTGAATTCATTCACAAAACCGCTCGCAATTTATTTTACTTATACAAGCAATGTATTTTTATATGTTTCATAAGCTTTTGGATTAGCAGTGAAAATTCGTATTTTATTATTAAAAACAAATATTGTGTATGAAATGGTTTTTTAGACAGTTTTCAATTTATTTTACGCAACAAATTGGTTATTGGTTTTTTTTCCTTTTTCACTTTTATTGATAAATTTTACGTGACAATATAGTCTGTTGTTGTTGGACTGTTTTTAATAAATTTATAATTAGAAATGGATTTATTGAGCGATTTATGCAGAAAATAGGGTTTATCATTTTTGTGTGCATAAAATAAGTAATTTTAAACACAATTATCATAATAATAAGTAGAATAAATTACTCTTTTGTACAAATTTTGATGCGTTAAATAAAATTTATGACTGTTTTTTGGTACATTTTGTGTAATAAGTGACTTTGATTCTGCAATTTTTGATCCAATATTTATAATTTATGAGCGACTTTTGATACAAATATGTATAATATGTATAATGTGTACATTTTGTGTAATAAGTGACTTTTAGTGCAATTTTTGATAAAACAATTATAATTTACGAGCAAATTTTTAATACAATTTATGCAGTAAGTGCAATAAATGAGTTTCGTGCTATTTTTGATTCAACAAATGAAATTTTGTGTGTCTTTTTTTATCACTTTCATGAAGAAATAAGTTGTATGCAAATTTACGTCAAATTTTAATCAAAAATACAATTTTTGATAAATTACTTACTATTTATACGAGTAATGGTAGTAATTATTTGCAAGAGCTAATCAGCATTTCTATTTTTATAATGCTATTGTCACGGTGACGTATTTAACCTTCCTTCCTTCTTCGTCAGCCATTCATTCGCGAGCCATGCTGGCGCCTTAGTCTCTTCTCTGCTTGTAATGCTGGCAACTTACATTGCAAGGGAGGACCTACAGTTTTAAGTAGATTCTGAACCACTGGAGAGAATTCATCACTCCATTAGAGAAGGCTTTAGCCACAGATCACCTTAAAGATGCAGCGTTCTCATATAAATTATAGGCAACACATTAAGCAGATAACTCCGTCTATGCTTCACAGATGTCGCGCTTATCGGAACAACCTGGCGAGCGGGAGATTTAAATTTAACAAGTAATTAAAATTAAATTTTAACTTTATAAAATACACACAAAAATGAATACATAATTAATATATTATATTTTTACTTAAATATAAATATATTATGTATTCATATTTATGTGTAAGGGTAGTTTACATGTATATAAATAAAAAGAACAATAATTTAAGTAATAATAAAAATTTAATTTATTTATAACAAATACAGTAATAAAATAAATATTTAATACATAAAAAATTATGAATTTCTTACTTTTTGAAGTTCAGGTACCCATAATTTGTCTTCCATTTTCCTTCGAAACTAAAAATAAATACATATGAATTAATACAATAAATATTATTTTTAAACATGATATATATGTATGCAATATAAAATTAATTTTATGTCAATTAACATCTATTCTTTTATAAATATCAACTAGATATAATGATGTCGTGACAGTACAACTTTTCTAAAAAATTAAATTGTCAAAGTTAACAAACAAATTAAAATTGAAATTTGATTTAATTTGGCATTTCATAGTTATTTATGAAGTGCTTTTAAAGTTGTTCGTACTAACATAGCATTGCTCGTAGTACGAATAAATATTTTAACAAACAAAATTTACTTACAATATTGTACGAGTAATAGAAGTAATCTCCTTTTTGTCGTTCATCTGATCAGCAGCAGCTCCCATTTCCAATCTTTGGCAACTTCTTGAAGACTCGATGATGATTATTATTAAAGCGAATATGAAATAATAAAACAATAATATTAATAACAGATAACAATTTGTAACAAAAATTAAATTATAATTAATATTTTTACTAATTATTTATATAGAAAAATATAAAAATATAGTTTCTAGTAAAAGACATATGATATATTTTGTTTCACAATTATTTATTAATTTTTTCCGATTTAAAAAAGGATGACTAAACAAAGATAATGATTTGGCAGTAGAATCTACATTTATCAAATCCAGAACAACGTTAGAATTCACCAAACAATCTAAACTATTTATAACCTGAACCTGAATAATTGGATTAACAGAGTCATGACCCGACAAATCAATGCTATCTACACTTTTGAATATAATTGGTACAGCATTACGATTTAAAGATTTTTTGTCAGAATTACGGAAACAATCAATCGAAAAATGATTTGTACAACATGAAATATGTTTTCAGATGGAACTCAAAAAAAGTTTATATTTTTCCCATTGTTTAGCAACTTGCGATTATTATCTATGCTTGCAATAATAAACGCTATCGCACATAGGTGCTTTACACATATACCCAAATAGCCCTTTCTCTGACACCTTATATTATTATAATTAAAGAAAACTTACCTGAATAAATGCACCTGTACACAAAACACACGATACACACACTTTAACCGGCTAGCTGCATCATAACATAACCATAGAAATCATAATTTAAAATGGCGTACTAAAACATCAACAAGTCCCGTCCTTGGCTGCTTGGCTCTTATTGGTCGAATTTAAAATACAAATGTGGCGGCAATTTATAATTTAATAAACGTCGTTTTATGCGCCATCTGTGAAGCTTCAACGGTCCTAAATTGGCGGTGCCAGTCGCTGCATATCTTTCACCGGACCCTGGCTTTAGCCGTACAACCCCACGCTGGCAAGGCGGCTTGGGGAGTGGAAGAACGTATAGAAAGTGAAAAGTATATCACGAGTTAATATGTGTCAATTATCTAGTTTGTTTTTAAAAACTATTATTTTATTGTTTACATTAGACATTATTTATAATTATAAGTATTATATCTGTGAGATGGCTCAGTTATAGAGCGTTAGCGTAGCACGCTAACAGTCCGGGGTTCGATCCCCGAATATGACTAAAAATAATAACTTGCTCTTTATCCACCGGGGTGATTCGGAAGTCACCTAAAAAGCCGTTGGTCCCATCAACCCCCTTCAAACAAATCGTAAGACTTCTGGGGCGATGTAAAATAGCTGTAAAAAGCGCAATAAAGAAGATATAAAGTATTAAAAATAATTATAAGTAATTAATTAACGTCTGAGCGGCGATGTTAGCACGCGGAGATGGGTCGATGTAAGACTGAGCTCGCCTCTGGAAGGGCTTGCTTATATATTCTTTCATTTTGTTGATTCAGCGTTTTAGGGATGCATAACACACAGTATATGGGAATCGAACCCATCTTCGGTACAGCGGCCGGATGCATAAACCACTGCGCCACACTCTCTTTCCTAGAAGTTGCGATAAATTGCTCAATCAATGTTTCCGAGTGTTTTAATATTACTTCATGATTTTTTTCTTTTTATTTTATTTAAGGTCTGCATATAATACGCTTAAATGTGTTTTAATATGTTTTTATTATAGACTCCTGGATCAATCAGAATACTTTAATAAATACTTTTTATTTTTTAATACTTATGTTATTAGGTCCGTAAACCCAAAAAGGCCGGTAAAAAACATCGGTAAGTGTACTACTCAGTTTTAATATAGTATATAGTGTCCGCGGCTGTTAGCAGCACGAACGAACGAAGCGTGTGAGGGCTGCTAAAGTCTTTTGGCACAAGTTACACACAATTTTTTTTTCCTGCCCCAAATAAAAACATTGTTTTCAATGTTTATTTTAATTTGTCACTACTGTCAAATTTTAAGGTAGGACGTCATCATATGAAATTGTAATTTCTATTAATTTATACATACTTATCTAATATTAGAAACGATTTGGTGTGGCAAAAGTAATCTCTTTATTAAAAACGCCATCACGTGTAAGTATTTTAATTGAGAGACTATTACTAATAATAGTTTTGTTTTATTTTATTTATTTAGAAAAAGAAAACGACACGCGAAGGTTGTATGGACTACGCGGGTGACGTTCCGTCTCCAAAAGTAAACTAATTATATAAAAATAGTTTATGTAAAGTATTAACTTTAATTACTTATAGAGCTTTGGTGATTATGAATATGATACTCAAATGGACAGTGCGGTGAGTTGAAATTTTTTTTGACATGTGAAATACATAATTGGTCTGCAAACCAATAAAGTTTTCTTATTTTGGACTATTAATCATTTATTTTTAAAATTAGAACTAGCTTCTATTACACAATTTTTTTGTGCTGGATTAAAAAAGTTATTTTTTAAATTTATTTTAGCCACAAAGCCGTCCGGGCTCTAGATCATCTACGGGAAAGAAGCGCTCAACACCCGATGATAGTGAAGATGATGTTAGTATTTTAGATTTATATTGTTAACAATTCTAATATTTTTTTTAGGTTATGGACTTATTCCGCAAAGGTATGCCTTTTCAATTGGTAAGGTAATAAAAAATTGTATACATTTGTTTGTTATTGTTTATTTTATTTGCAGAAGAAGTATTGCTTGGACACTAGCATAATTCGCCCAGCATATGGAAAGTCTTTACAGCAAGGCAAACTGCCCACTATAGATGATCTTCCAGGACCATCTGTAAGTTTATGGTATTTATTATTTAATGTTGTTATGTGCTTTTTAGATCTTAATTTGATTCATAATTCTCTTCTTATGCTAGTATTAGTAGAATCAATGACGTAAAACTATTTTTGATTCTGGTATTAGTAGTATTAATGATTTTTGTCGTGTCTATAATGTTCTGGTTTTTAACTCTTTTGATCAAGTATTTTTAAAATGAAACTTTAGTAGTTTAGGATCTTATGATACTGAAGACCAGAAACTTTTTTCAAAGGACTGCACTACGTTTCGTATTGTAAACCTTGCATTTGTTCAGTAGGTTTGTCTTTGTATTGTAAATATTTTGGCAGTTAAATTTGCTACCATTAATTTTATTATTCTTTTTAACACATTTCTTTCACGTTTGGTGTGTAACTTAAAAAACTTGCTTGAAAAATTACGTTAGTTGGACTTTTGTGGGTCACACTTAAGTAAGTCTTTTGGAGCTATATAAATGTTTTTTAAATATATTTCAGTCGTCAAGAATGTAGAAGGAATGCAAGCTTGCAAATCTCAAAGTTGTTGGCAATGGTTACCGAACAACTGTCCGTCGGCAATGAGTAGTTTAAAATGGTTTAGCTAATTTAGTAATTGATAATTAATTTATTTTTAATTAAAACTAAAAGCAACTCATTAGTGCCACTACACGTTTTGCTTAACTAGGTCGGTGAGAAACGGCTACGGAAGTATATCTATTTTTGAATTTGTTGCTTTATTCATACACTTGCTGAAGTGTGCAATTTTTATATTGCAGCTTTATTTACAATAAATATCAATGGATTTTACTCTTTTGCTGCACAAAAATAATAAAAATTAATGATTTTTTATTTTTTTAGATATTTTTACGTTGTGTATTTAATAATGTTGGTTTAAAAACAATGTTCTCTTTAAAGACTGCAGGGAATGCACTTGTGACTCTGCAGTAATGACATGGTCTAAAATTTTGAGGGGGGGGGCGTCATGGGGCAACCCCATTTTTATGATCATAATCTTGTCTAATCTTGTAAGAGCTAGACACTTTTTATTATATTGTTCTGACTTTGATTTAGGCATTACATGTTTTCAGAAAGAAGTAGTACTGTTATTGTTGCTTTTTGTTGATTTGTTAACATTTTTCTACTGCTGACATACGTCTCTGACGTCTTACTACTCTAGCAGTTTTGTTTTTTTAATAACAGCTAGGAGTTATTGTTGGAGACGATGCTTTTTATATACGACAGCGTGTGCAATTGTGGCTTTGCAATAATAACTAGGCAACCTCATTTGCATAGGTCTTGTTGGTTTTGTCTGATCTTGTAAGACTTTACTTTTTATAGTGTATTCTGATTTTGAAAGCTGTCTGTTCAAAGGTGGCTATGGTTCTTTTTGGCGCTTTATTGTGTTTGCACACTTATTTGTTTGTCTGATTTTGTAAAAGCTTAACTTTATTTCTTGCAATGTTTTGACTTTAAAAGCCGTCCGATGACTCCCTTCCCCTTTGGCTAGCCTTGTTTTGTTTTATTTGCATACGTTGGAATTTATGCATTTAGTATATGTAACGCTTTAGCTAGACTTCACTTTTTGTAGTATTGTTCTGACTTTGAAAGCTGTTTGATAAAAGGGGATACGTGTAGTTGGAACTAATGCATTCTATATAGGAAACGCCCCGGCGCTATGACAGAGTGGTGACAACTTAAGAGGTTACATATTGTTAACGTTTTTTGCGTCTTTGCACAGCAGACATGATTATCCTGTTATCTTTTAAAACAGATTTACAAGCTTTCATTACGACTAAAGACCTGCTTTACCAGTTAAGTAAAAAACTGCTTGACAGTTGTGCTACTGACTCAGATATACTACTACTGTGTTGGTACACATCTTTTAGCAAGTAGTTTTATTACATTACACAAGTGGCTTAATAGACAGTAAAGCTACAGTAAGCCAGTAAGTTATGTTTGGTTTATTTTTTTATAAGGTGGTTTGCCTAACATTTCTCCACTGCGGACCTGATTATTATATTGTACACCTCTGACGTCTTACATCTCTAGCAGATATAATTCATCAATAAAATTTAGAAGCTTTAGTAGAGGATTTGTCTTCAACTTTTTTTTAATTAGCGTTTACGCCAAGCGATCATACCTTTATAGTTACTGCGGTTCCACACATTGGCTCTATCTTTAGCCCTAATGCAGATTGATCATGTGTGAATAAACATTTTTTGTTTGTTTGTTATTTTTTAAGGGCCGGTATTTTACGGCTTACGTTTATGTCACTACTATAAAAACTGACTTTGAATATATACCTGAAATTAATCATAAGGTCGTTGTAGCCAAACTTGGCCTGCCCGCTTTCCGTCAGATGTCGATTTTTTAATCGCGCATTATACGCATTGGGGCCATTTTGTGGCGTGTTGCCTACATGGGTGGTGCGTTCAGACTTTTTCTACGTGAATTTTTTTTTGTGTTTTATTCTACAATATAGTTGTATTTAATACTACAACACCCTATGGCAAGTTTAATTTTCGACATATTTACCCAAGCGCATTTATAGCCATACTTCAGTTTTCTTTAATGTGTGAAGTCATGCAATTAGCCACATGTACTCCACCTACAGTTAGGTCTAATGTTAGTCTCAGCGTTAAAACCAATGTATGGTGCTAGTTTTATAGTATGGTTATTGTCGAATCTGCTTGAAAAGCTAAAGTTCGGAGATAACATCATTTGTTTCACCCGCTTTTACCGTTGTTTTTGTGTACCAGATAGTTTTTTTGGCTATGCCGGAGTATCTTTTGTTTATTAGTTACGCTGCGGCTTTGACACATTAATTGATTTTTTGATGAGATCATCTTTTTTGAAAGTCTGACCGCAGCATTACAAACTCTTCTTCCTGCAACTAATTTGTTCTCTGCTAGCGAGTAATAAAATTTAAAGTGTGTTGTTATTTATCTAAATATTTAAACTGTTTGTCTTGCTTTAGTCAGTACAACTAAATGTAGTGATGGTAGCAAGTTTTGTTTGTATACTAATAGTGCAGTTTGTTTATTTTCTAAAAAAATATTTATTCTTTAGTATCTTATTTTAATTTTTGTTTATTTTTATTAATTTACTACCTTTTTTAAGTGTTTTACATTTTTTATGCAAATTTAAGAACAATTATTAAATTTTTTAATATCAATTAAATTCAAACACTTATCTACAAATCGTTTAATATAACTTTTTTTATATCAGAATAAGCATTTACATTTTAATCAATATTGATTTAAAAATGAATTTTAGAAGAAAAAATATTACGAGACAAGACAATCAGTGAAATGTATATTTTACAAAAAAAATACAATTTTACATATCTTTTGCATTAGATTTTCACCGCAATCTCTATTTGGGAAGCGTACGTTTGTACGGTATACGGGAGATGTTTTACCGGCCTATGAAGCTGCAGAGGCTTTAATACGGCCTTCCGGATTTTACTCATCGCTTTGGTTGCGGTGGCAGTCCATCTGAAAGCCCTTGTGCTGGCTGTTAGTTTGTTCAAGGGGGCTGCTAAACTTGCAAACTGCGGTATGTACTGGCGTACGTCGTTGCAGATCCCCAGGTATATCCGTAACTGTCTTCTTGTTTTTGGTAACGGGTGTCTTTGTATCTGTTCTAAGTGTTTGGACAGTGGTCGGGTTACATCCGTATCCACTGTATGGCCCAGGTACTCTAACGACGTTCGAATACGAGCGAGAGGTGCTTCATACAATCTGCTGTATACGATTATATCGTCGAGGTACATCATGGTAAATTAGTGTAGGAAACCTGCAGACCCTAGATCTCGCTATGCTTCTTGGATTATTAGCATTAGTGTTGGTTCAGACGGGGTTGCGTTGTAAATTTTTCGGTAATCCAGACAAAAACGACGTTCTTTTTGCCTACCAACACTACTCGTTTAACCGGTATGGTCGGGTTGCGATTGGATTGCAGTGTCTACGAGACACTTGTACGTCCTGTTTCCGATTGTTAATAGTACAATCGGAAGCGTGAGGCCCACAACGTTGCATTGGTTGGTTTGTTAAGGCCGATCGTCATTTTTTTATGCTTGACGTCCGGCCGATTTTGCTTCGTCAAACGTCATTTAAGCGGCTGATAGACTAGTTCTGGTCGGCTTAGATATCGGTTGCTGTACGGACTTGGTCCAGTTCCAGTAGCTGCGTCTTTCGGCCGGTATACCGCATCGTACCCGTACCAACCGGTTTTAATGCATTATACAATGGTTTGGGATCTTGGAAGCGTGCGGAGAGATTAGTTAGGGTAAAGTGATACTTAGCGGCAGGTCCTTCCGGTTGTTTCGGTTGATTGTGGGCCGGCGATTTGCATGCTTGGCGCTTCCTCTCGTGTCGTTGTACTTGGTCGGCATGGACGCGTTTGTATCCATCGTCTCGGGCCTGTTGTCGTAGGAATCATCGGATGCGGAACTTGAAGCGGGAGTAAAACCTAACTGGAACACAGACGAGTTTGAATTAGAGTCCAATTGCAAATTCAGAAAAAAATGTAGCGGTGTGTGTAAGCGTGTTAGTCTGTGCGAAGTAGTTGTCATAACGGTGGTTGGTATGAATAGAGCGGTGATCGGTAGGTTCGAGACGGACCCGGGAGCGTTATTATTACTCATTATGTACGTTCTCTAAGAGAGTCGGCACTTGGCGTTCCTATTGCCTATTTCTTTTTTTTACGCTGCCATCTTTTAGAGCTTGCCTAAATTGAGGGTAAAGGGTTTTGAGATAATTTTTTATTAATTCTAAATATTGCAAAAATGTGAAAGTTAAAGCTTCATGCAATATAAATCAGTTTAGTAAATATACTTACAGACTTATTCTTTGCAATGTCACCATACAAATACCCAGATTGCTGCAGCAATAGAATTTTACTTTTAAGAAATTCTGTGAACTTATTATAGTTTTGTTCTATGTTTACTAAATGTTGATGGTATAATTGATATGGTATAGTTTATTTAATACAAAACATTACTTTTATAATATTTTTATTGGATTAAAGGATTATATCTAATGGTAATTAGCTTTTTAGGCGTAATTATTTTTAAAAAGAATAGCATTATTTTGGTAATTTCTAATGTTTATATTTCATAAACCTTTTTGTAAAGCTTCTTTATAATCATTATAACTTAATGAACATGATATTCATAAATAAATTATCATTAATAATAATAAAGTTATTAGTGTTAATAAAATTCTTTACACACATTCAGTTTGTGAATAATACACATTACAAAAACAAATTAAAATAAGATAAACATAAGACAAAACATTTAAAAAAATATATTATTAAAATTAACTAAATTATTACAATTAATATTTTCTTCATTAATTTTATAGAAATTCTTTATATTTAACATATTTATTTATAAATAATAAAATATTCTACTATAAAATTATTTATTTGTGGCAAACTTTTTTCGCAAATTTATTTGCATTTTCAATGCCATTTATATGATTAATAAATTAATCACATGATAAATTAATAATATGATTAATAAATTAATCATATAAATGGCACTGATAATTAATCATATGATAAATTAATCATATGATTAATAAATTAATCATATAAATGGCATTGAAAATGCAAATAAGTTTGCGAAACATGTTTGCCATAAATAAATAATTTTATAAATAAATATGTTAAATTATTATAAACAAACAGTTGAATTGATTAATTTTAAAACGTTTTTTTAAAAAGATACTGTTGAAGTTTTTTTGAACTGTTTAATATCTAATTCTTTTACTGGTACTGGTAATAAATTAAAAATTGTTCGATCATAATAGTTTACTCCATTTTTTGTTTTTTCTAGACGTTAAGATCTTATACAAATATTAGAATTGCGTCTGGTATTGTGACTGTGAATACTATTATTAATTAAATTATTTAGTAACTTTTTAGTTACTTTTGTTTTTATTAGTATTAACATATACTATATAACCTCAAATACTGTCAATTAAAACAGATAATTAGACATTTTCAAGTCAAACAAATGTATCAATTTAATGATTCGTTACGCTTTAATAGACCAAAAATAGTGAGTTAAATTTAATGAATAATTTAATAACGAATTCATTCATTAAATTTATTGCTAATGAATAAGAAAATATGATTAAGTGTTCCGTTAGTTTTTTAACAAATGATTATATGTTTAATGACGTTTTATGAATTCGGACATTATTATTCCATCAAACATATCTTATAATTTACAGTTATATAATAATAGTTTACTAAAATCTTTAAAAGTTATTATCACAATTAAATTCAATATTATATGTTAAATTCCTTCATTTATTTATTGCTCTTATTATATAGTAGGTATAATACGCAAATTACCCTTCACGTATACAGATGATAATAAGGATGAACCAGCCTTATACTCCTTTTTCAATAAGATCTAATTTGCTCGTTTTACTGCTGTTTGTTCCGATTTTTTTTGCTGTAGTGTACCGGCTATGCCTGATGTCGAGGCGTGGGTGTGTCGTGAAACTAGCACTAGCACATTTTGTCTAAGTAATTGATTTGAGTTTATGAAACCTCTTTTTGTCGTTTATAACTTTGTAATTTTACGGGTGTACATTTTGAGAAAACTGCAAAAATAAGTTAAAAATGTCCATTTTTCAACATAAACTCTTACAAATACATGTTTAACAGCGCGTAAAAAAAAACTATGCACTAAACATGATTAAAATCATTGAATTCTGCTGACAATTCAATTTACATAATTTTCAGGCTAAAACTATATATACGCGTAACACATGATAATACTGTAAATTAAATAAAAACGAATCGTATTTTATTTGCTAGGTCCTTATAAATTAAATTCTAGTCGTTTAAAAGTCATTCTAGTAAAGTATATAAACAAATAAACAAATAACTATATAATTTGAAACTACTATTATATTGTTGTATATCACAATTATTTTATATTATCAAGACATCGTCCGCCATAACCTCTAAATTTAAACTGTTACTGTACTATAACAATTGTTATTTTTTTGTTATTTTCATATATTTCAAGACACTGAAAATTTTATTCTCTACACGTTGCAAAAATCCGCTTTTAAAAAGAAATTAAATTGCGCGCCTTGTGCTATGACACTCAAAAAACCGCCCCCTTAATTACTTTTACTTACTTTTTGCAATGTTTAAATAAAAATTACTTATTGTCAGATAGCTACACAAAAATTTTATTTCGACAATGCACAATAAAATTATGAATCGCATATTAGGTAAACACTAAAGTATTTATAATTATATAATATAGAAAGTTTAACATTATCTTTTTCTTTTTTATTACTTATTATATTACTAAATTTTAAATTGTTTTAAATTAATTTGTAAGATTGCAGTTATTCAATCAACGTATAAAACATTTTATACATTTTAGATCAATATTATTTATAGTGCGAAGTAACCGGCGGTTAGGTTACGGCTATAATCGGTTGCTGAAAATCTTGGCTGACTTATGGAACGGCAGAGGTTATAAAAACGATAAAATTCAAAATTGAAATATTATAGTCTCAAACCTCATGAATTTATTTATTAAATTTATGGTTTAATTTTTGTCAATAGCTTTATTATATTTTTTAAATTTCAGTGCTTATTCCTAGATGAATGTATTTATCTACCTGCTAGTACAGTAATACCAGTATAAGTTGGCCGGTATAACAGGCAACTATACACAATAATGTTTGCTCTGTTGCACTTATGCTTTTGCCTGTTTTGACACAGACAAGAACATACATATACATTATAACCTATAATCATTATCGACTATGTTTTTTACTATGTAATATAGAATTATTATATTTTTGTACTATTTTTTTATATTGTAGATAAAAAAGCACGAATTGAACACTATGTTCCAAATGTAGTGATCAAATATAAGGATGAGAAGTTTCAACAAAACTTTAGAATAAATCGAAGGACATTTGAGTACATTATAAACAAACAAAAAGAGGGCATTACATTAAGTTCCGGTAGTAATATAGGTCATCCTACTTATGATGCTAAAATACAATTACTTGTTGCTATTTGGTATTTTGCAACACCAGATTCATATCGGTATGAAAATATAGGTTATGATAGTAAAGTGGGCAGTTTTTAAGTGCAGTTTAAAAAGATTTTAATAAAATTAAATAACATTATCATTAATATAAAAATAATAAACTTGTGAGTTAATTATTTAATATTTCAATTCTATATGTTGTCGTTTCAACATTGGGAAATCAACAGGATTGAGAACTGAAAGAAGAGTAACTGATGGTCTTATTAAATTGAGTCCATCAATAATAACGTGGCCCAAGGATGATTATAAACAAAAAGTAATTGATGGGTTTGCATCAATGGGAATGCCTAATACAATAGGATGCATAGATGGTAGTTACATCCCAATACCTCTTCCGAAAGATAATAGCAGATCGTAAATCAACAGAAAAAATGTTGCAAGTATTATTTTACAGGTATTTATTAAGTTTTTTTGTTTAAAATGTTATCCTCTAAATATTGCAATAAGAGTTTATTATAAATTTTACAGAAATAAAATTTTATTATCTATTATGTTAAAACATGTTTTTTATGTACCTCATTGCAATAGTTTGATTTTTATTTTATTGAATATAAGTTTTATTTAACTCTAATAATTTTATTATATTGCAGGGAGTATGTGATCTTAGATTGTTATTCACACATTGTTATGCAGGTGAAGTAGAGTTACTACATTATGCAAATGTGTTAAAAAGAAGTGAGATATGGGTATACATGAATGAAATATTTTCCGGCAATGTCCATTTATTAGAAGACAAAGGCTATCCATGTACACCACCATATAAAATCATAAGTCATTTAACAGTGCAACAATAAAATTATGATTATAAACATGCATCAACAAGAGCATGCTTAGAAAGGGCATTTGGGCTTTTAAAGAACAGGTGGCAAATTCTTAAATTTTGTAACATTCTCCAATGAAATTATAAGAATAGGAGTTTTCTCTCTAAAATATTTAAACAATTTGCTAAGCTGACACCTGTTGCCAAATATGGAATCTGGACTGCAAATAGATGTTATTTAAACAGATCTACACAGTTGGGAAATAAATATATTATATATTTTTCAATTGTATTAAATAAATATTGTTTTATTAATATCACATTTTATTATATAGTATTAAATACTTGAAAAATATAGGAAACAGAAAATATATCAAAATAAATAAAAACTGACTTTAAAGCATCAAATACTTAAAAAAATATAAATAAATTTAAAATATAAATCGAACTGCTAC
The DNA here is from genome assembly GCA_963932245.1 of Tachinus rufipes. Lineage (NCBI taxonomy): Eukaryota > Metazoa > Arthropoda > Insecta > Coleoptera > Staphylinidae > Tachinus > Tachinus rufipes. Next base: position 35,824,861 of record OZ010750.1, on the reverse strand, counting down.
CCCGAGAACAAATAATCTGCACATGCTGATTAATATGATTTTAACTGACAATAAATATAATTATCTCATTATCAGATTACCTTGCATATATAATAAACATTAATGACAGTTTGTCATCATGAGTTAATACTATTAATAGAAAATAAAAAATAAAACAGTACAAACAAAAAAATTTAAATGAACTAAAACACAATATAAGCAAAGTAAAATGGCAGATGATCAGAACTAAATACAGCATTTGAAATATTTGTGAAAATTTAAGAATCAGCATATATAAAAATAAATAAATTTATTTTTTATTTTCTAGATCGTTTTTAAACCCCTCAAACATGGATTTTTTTTGGTCCATCCTTTCGCGATACCGCCTTTCCTTTGAAGCTTCTCTGGCCTCACTTGCGGCTTCCCTTGAAGCTTCTCTATCGTCGATCTGCTTCTTCTTCCTTGATATTGGTGTTGCTAAAATAAGAATAATTATTACAGAATTAAATATTAATTATGTGATAACCGTAACCATTATAAAACAATGTAATAAATTTGTGTAATTAAATAATAACATGCATATTGACCATAAATGTTGAAGTTATTCAAATGAAATGACATTCACGCGTCTATCACAGATTATCAAAATCGATAAGAATTTATTAAACCAAATTTATAATTTGAAGAATATACTTACATATACGTCGATTGGAAGGTGTGTTTTCCAATCTCTCCAATACTCCGAAGACGAAGCAGATGATATTAAGGCATCTTGGGTTCTTAATAATCTCGTACTTGATAAAGTACATACAGGGTTAATAGACGGATTTTTAAACAGTATGTCGTGCATAACCTGTAACAAAAAATAAATTAGCAATATGAAATTATAAATTAAACGCACTTACATTAAGAACACCCAAGTTTTCCGATTGGACCCTGTGTTATTGTTATGCCGGACTATTTTTTCAAAAGATTTTTTTTAAATTACGCCACTTCTCGTCACACTTGACACCGGATTTAAAAATATTCTTCTTTTTTAGGCTTTTGCTCATAAGCCTTTTCACTTGCTTATTGTTGTACTGGGATAAGTTTAACTTGTGATTGTTCTCAGAGTACACTTCTATTAACGCACACACTTCATTTTATCGCCTCTTATTGTTACCTAAAAGTTTATTTTAAATAATAACTATTACTACTTACTTACTTTACATAATAATATGCTTAAAAATTACTTTCTTCAACCTGGCTCTGATTGTTATTGATTATAATAGTTTTTGTAATTAATAATTCCATTAAATTATCACCATGCCGACCTTTTGTTCAATTTACTGTTCCGTTTTTATCTATAACAGCGGACGAAAACAACTGTAAACATGGATGTGAAGTGGATTCATTAATATATTTACCCATTGTTCCCAAAACAATTTCACAATATCCACATTTTAAAAAACCCTACAAAAATAATTTTTTATATTATTTTCTTGTATTTAAGGCCATAATATCCAACTCATAATAGGGCAGAGTAACAGTAACCTAACTTTTAAATCAATTTAATTTGATTTGTTTTATTAACACTCTTTGCAGCTAACAAATTAGTTAATTAGAAGTTTTATATTGAAGTCCTTAAGAATGAAAAGTTTAATTACCTTGAAAGCCATAATGAACACAACGTCACAACTACTAGACACATAAAACAATAGACGCTAGTCAAGCAACACAACATGTAAAGCACAGAATTGAAGCTTTTGTTGACTTTTGATTGCATTTCGATTGCATTTCAAATTTACCGCCATGAATAACTACGATTTATATTTTTTTATGCCAAATTGCTTCATTGAATTCAATTCCGTATGCAGAGTAGGGACATTTAATTTCAACTAATAAATTAGTGCCAACAAGACCGTTTGGAGTTGCACCTAAAAAAATGATGATTACTATATTGTAGGCTTCAAGAAAAAAATGCGAAGATATTATTACTATTACTATATCTTTCAATAATTTTGTTCTTACCAAAAAATGGATATGTGTTATCAATAAAAAGTCTATTTACGTATATACCTTCTTGTTTCTCTAGTTGTTTGACCGCAATTTTTTCAAATTTTTCCACGATTAAGAAAAGCGACGTTTAAGCTTGCCGCTTTGTACAAAAGCTGTATCACTAAATTAGAACAGCTTGCAGTAGACTTTTTTGCACAAACTGAATAAAAATTAGATGCGGTGATAAGTTTTCTTCTTTTTTTTTTAACCTGGTCCCACTTTTCGCTTAAAGCATAGTACTTCGTTCCAAGGCTTTTTATCTTTTTCTAACTCTAAAATATCTTCCTCCAAGTCTGTTTTTAAACATGCATCTTCATAATATTCATCCGGTCTAGAGGAATATGACCTTTGTCGTGTCTTTACGCTGATATTTTAAATCTTTTTGACGAATTTTAAGATACGAAATTTTTTGTCGCCTTTTGGCCTCGATTTTACTGGGGCTAATTCCGTAAATGGTTTTATGAAGCTCGTAGTGAGGTTGTTTTGAATTAAAAGATGTGACTGCTCTATGACATTGCTTGATAAGATTTTTATTGTGTGAAATTGTTTTTTTTCCTCCAATGAATTTATTCACAATTGAATTAAATTGTTCAACTTTATTGCTATCAACATTTCTTATTAGGCTTCTGCTGTTATTTGATATATATGACACTATTTCATTTTAATAGTTCGGAACTCATTTTCAGTTCTATTCAATTATATGATGTCTGTACTGTTTTTTGTACAAAAACATTTATCACAAGTATTGTGCTTTCCCAGGACATGATATAAACTATTATCAATATCTGTCTTTAACAATAATAGAACAGTGGAGACATCGCCATTTTTAGAACGGTAAGCAATTGCACTAGTTTTAGCTCTTCTATCTTAAAATATTTTTTGATATATATTTTCTATAATTAATCGGGATTTTGGTATCGGTTGAAACCGCCCTTAATTTATTGCAATAATTTCTTAGGAGGTGATTCCAACATTTTATTTTTTCAACTGTCAGAGATTTGTAAGGCCTTGTTTCCAATATTTTTCTATATGTACTCAAACCATACATATTTTCACTTAATTTGAAGCGTTCATCGAGACTTTCGGCTTCCATCCCCATAGAACTACCACTATAATTTTTAAAGCAGATATGATTCCGTTGTTCAGAACTATGACTGCATACTGAACAATATTTGTTTTTTACTGCTAAAAACAAAATTTTTCCAAATTTATTGCCTACAATAACAGATAAAGCACTGTAATTTATCCTATAAGATCTCTTAGACCAACATCCATCGGCGACAACAGTAATTAATGGGACTCCATCTTTGTCTACATTTCTTTCGGTTATTGCAATTGCAGCTTCTTCTTCTGCAGCATCTTTCATCAACCTTTGTGCTGTTTTTTCCCATCTTTCACTTATTTTATCTTGGTAGTTTAAATATAATTTTTAAGACATATATGAAACATTTAGAACCAAAAACAGCTGTTCGCTGCTGCAATACCCACTTCCCGTGCTTGTTATTCCCGCAACTGCGTCTATATTAATGTCTTATTTTGAAGTTTTCATGGAAAAATTGGAGTTGCACATTTGCTTTTATTTAAATAATTAAATTATTAATAGAGCATGCAAATTGTGGAGCATGCGTATTTAGTTCTTGCAGCTGTTCTAAGAAATAAGAAACATCAACAATTTTTCTGTGTTAAATGTTTAGGGGAGTTTTAAATGTTGGCTTGTGACGTCTTACTGAACAGACTCATTGGTAACCTAAAAAAAAAATATTTATGTATGTAACACATACTATGTAAATAAATTTAAAATCTAAGCAACATTTGAAAATATAATTCAACAGTAATTTGACTGCAATCAACATGCTTATTTTTAAGAAATGTAACTTACCACATTTTCTTGCTAAGTTAAAATTGTTGCAGATTGATTTGGGGAATGTACTAGGTAAATTTAATGCAGATTCATTTGGCAAATATATTTCGGTACTTGTACTAGGTAAATTAATTGCAAATTCATTTGGCCAATATATATTGGTACTTGTACTAGGTACATTTAATACACCAGAATGATCATTATTTTCAATGTTACATTGTTCTGGAGGTTTTGGATCATCATAAATACCAGCTTGATCTAAATACAGAAATTATTACAAAAAGTCAGAGTAAAATGAAATATTAGAATTGGGAATTGAACAAAAATAACTTACCAAGACATTCCTCTAATATAGATCTCACAAACTTCCTTGTTCTTTCCAATATCATAGATTTTATATTGGCACCTAACTTGTTTTTGCTTGACACTTTTTTTCGACGTTTATTTACCTTCCCCATTATGACAAATATGATTCACCGACTGAGTAGAGATAAAGAATAAGAATCGTAGTCTCGCAGAGACTATACTAGTAACTCAATCGAAGGGTGTATACTAATGTTTGTTTATGATAGGATAAGACAATGTGTTTGATAATATTAAATTTGAACGTCCTTTGATATTACTTCTGGAACGGCAAATATTATTTATATAATTTATTTGTATTAATTACATTAGTCAATGTTAACTATCAGCGAACGTTTCAGGGATGAAACTATCTCCTTCCTCAGCGCAAAAATGTTATTTATATGAGACTAGAGAACATAATAAATTCCACAACATTTGTATTTTGTATCAATCTGATTGGAATTGATTGAATTAAAGATTCATTTAATTTCAGTTTTGTTACGTCCGCAACATTATTTGCAAATTTTACATAAAACTCTGGTAGTCTTATTATTGTATTTTGATTTTTTTCTGGCGTTTTCATTTTTTTGATACGTCTGATTTTGGCATATTTGGCATCTTTACATTTATACATTTTAATACTGATCTACACAATCTGACCTGGGCTTCTTTGCTACGTTACTCTGAGCAATAGTTTCTGGAAGAACATTTTTGTATTGTTTCAAATTGATTAGAATTGATTGAATTAAAGACTCACTAGTATTCAATTTTGATATGTTTGCACTATTATTTGCAAACTTTACATCAGACTCTGGTATTTTCAATATTGTATTTTGATCTTTTTCTGGCGTTTCAATTTCTTTAGTACTTCTAATTTTGGCATATCTGGCATCTTGGGTACTTTATGATATTGACTTACAATAGTTGATCGTTTTTCAAGCTTACTTTCAGTGTTTTAAAGATTCACTTGTGTTTAATTTTGCATCAGATACTAGTGGTTTTAATATTGAATTTTTGTCTTTTTTAAGCAATTTAATTTTTTTTTTGAAACTTCCAGCATATTTGTCAAAACATTTTGATATTGATCTTTACAATATGATCTGGGCTTACTTGCTACGTTACTATGAGCAGTTGTTTCTAGAACAACAGTTTTGTTTTGTACCAAATTGATTGGAATTGATTGGATTGAAGTCTCACTTGTGTTCAATTTTGGTATGTCTGCACTATTATTTGGCAACTTAACATCAGACTTTAGTAGTTTTAATATTGTATTTTGATATTTTTTTGGCGTATTCAATTTCTTTGATATTTTTGATTTTGGCATATCTGGCATCCTGGGAATTTTATGATATTGATCTACAAAAGTTGATCGTTTTTCAAGCTTACTTTCCGTGTTACTATAGCTTTCCAAAAAAGCATTTTTGTATTGTGTGGACATTGGTAAAAGTTGATTGGTTTAAAGATTAACTTGTATTTAATTTTTCATCAAATACTGCTGGTTTTAATATTAAATTTTTGTCTTTTTTTAGCAATTTAGATTTTTTGTTTGGTACTTCCAGCATATTTGTTAATAATTTTGATATTGATCTACACAATCTGATCTGAGCTTACTTGCTACGTTACTATGAGCTGTAGTTTCTTGAACAACATTTAGATTTTGTATCAAATTAATTGGACTTGATTAAATTAAAGATTCATTTGTGTTCAATTTTGATATTGTCTCAATATTATTTGCAAATTTTACATAAAACTTTGGTAGTTTTAATATTGTATTTTGATCTTTTTCCGTTGTTTTCATTTTTTGGTATTTCTGATTTTGGCATATTTAGCATCTTAGATACATTTTAATATTGATCTACACAATCTAACTGCTTTTCGGGCTTACTTGCTACGTTACTATGAGTAGTAGTTTTTAACTGCTTTTCGGGCTTACTTGCTACGTTACTATGAGTAGTAGTTTTTAAAACAACATTTTTGTTTTTTACCAAACTTATTGAAATTGATTTAATTTAAGATTCATTTGTGTTTAACTATGTTATGTCCGCACTCTTATTTGCAAATTTTACGTAAAATTGTGGTAGTTTAAATATTGTATTTTGATATTCTTCTGGCGTTTTTAATTCCTTTGGTACTTCTAATTTTGGCCTATCTGACATTTTTGGTACTTTATGGTATTGATCTAAACAAGTTGATTGTTTTTCTAGTTTATTTTCCGTATTATTATAACTTTCCAAAAAATTACATTTTGATATTGATCTACTCAATCTGACTTGGGCTTATTTGCTATAAACATTTTTGTTTTGTTTCAATTTGATTAGAATTGATTGAATTAAAGATTCACTTGTATTTAATTTTAATATGTCTGCAGTTTTATTTGCAAACTTTACATCAGATTCTGGTAGTTTCAATATTGTGTTTTGATCTTTTTCTGGCAATTCAATGTCTTTGGTACTTCTAATTTTGGCATATCTAGCATCTTGGGTACTTTATGATATTGATCTACAAGAGTTGATCGTTTTTCAAGCTTACTTTCAGTGTTACTATAGCTTTCCAAAAAAACATTTTTGTGTTGTCTGACATTGGTTAAAGTTAATTGGTTTACAGATTCAGTTGTGTTCAATTTTGCATCAGATACTAGCAGTTTTTATATTGAATTTTTGTCTTTTTTAAGCAATTTAGATTTTTTTTTTGGTACTTCCAGCATATTTGTCAAAACATTTTGATATTGATCTTCACAACTTGATCTGGGCTTACTTGCTACGTTACTCTGAGCAGTAGTTTGTGGAAGAACAGTTTTGTTTTGTTTCAAATTGATTGGAATTGAATGAATTAAAGATTCACTTGTATTTAATTTTAATATGTCTGCAGTATTATTTGCAAACTTTACATCAGACTCTGGTAGTTTCTATATTGTATTTTGATCTTTTTCTGGCGTTTTCAATTTTTTTTGTACTTCTAATTTTGGCATATCTGGCATCTTAGGTACTTTATGATAATGGTTTACAAAAGTTGATCGTTTTTCAAGCTTATTTTCAATGTTACTATAGCTTTCAAAAAAAACAATTTTGTGTTGTCTGACATTCGTTAAAGTTAATTGGTTTAAAGATTCATTTGTGTTCAATTTTGCATCAGACACTAGTGGTTTTAATATTGAATTTTAGTCTTTTTTAAGCAATTTAATTTTTTTTTTTGGTATTTTCAGCATATATGTCAATACATTTTGATATTGAACTACACAATCTGATCCGGGCTTACTTGCTACGTTACTATGAGCAGTAGTTTTTGAAACAACATTTATATTTTGTATCAAATTGATTCAAACTGATTGAATTAAAGATTCATTTGTGTTCAATTTTGTTATGCCCGCACTATTATTTGCAAATTTTACATAAAACTCTGGTAGTTTTAGTATTGTATTTTGATCGCTTTCTGGCGTTTTCAATTTCATTGGTACTTCTGATTTCGGCATATTTGGCATCTTGGATACATTTTGATATTGATCTACACAATCTAATTGCTTTTCGGACTTACTTGCTACGTTACTATGAGCAGTAGTTTTTAGAACAACATTTTTGTTTTGTACCAAATTCATTGGAATTGATTGAAAGATTTATTTGTGTTCAACTTTGTTATGTCTGCACTATTATTTGCAAATTTCACACAAAACTCTGGTAATTTTAATATTGTAATTTTGATATTTTTCTGGAGTTTTCAATTCCTTTGGTACTTCTAATTTTGGCATCTTAAGTATTTTATGATGCAGATCTGCACAAACTGATCGTTTTTCAAGCTTACTTTTCGTGTTACTATAAATAATACTTTTTAAGAAAATTATTCCGTACATTATTATTAATAATTTTAAATACTACTTGAGTGGGAGACTGTGTGCTATTGATGTACAAACAAATTCTAATCAAATCAATAAATTGAATAAATTAATTAATAAATGCAATTATCAGTCAGATATGACAAATCCATCAATCGACAAAGATGAATTAAGACTTAATTGTGTAAATTCTTTAACTAATTATATCAATATTGGCAAAAATAATAATAATAAATAATAAACTATATTCTCAAATTAAAAAAGATTATAAACAAAATTTTTTTTCTAAAAAATATACCGGAGATAATAGTCGCAAAAGCAGATTAAGGGAATAAGACAGTAGTCATACTCTGAGAAGAATACATAGATAAAATGATGGAAATAGTTTTGGACGACAATACATACAAATTGCTCAGTAGAGATCCAACAAAAAACTTTGAAAAGATAACAAATTCAATTATTAAGCAACTTCTAAACAATAATGATATAAGTGAGACACAATTTAAAATGTTAAAATCGACTAATACTGTCTCTCCCAAACTATATGAACTTTCAAAAATCCATAAACCAAATAGACCCTTGTCTACATTTTTTGCAAACATCTTAAATAATTTATCAGTATTTTAAGTATAATGTAAAAAACTCAATTGAAGTGGTCCAAAAAATTAAAAAATTAAATGTGCCGGAGGATCACACAATAATTTCCTTAGATGTTGAATCTCTTTTTACAAATATTTCCAAACAGTTGGTACTAAAGATAATTAATGTTAGATGGGATTTAATCTCTGCCCATACAACTATAGATAGATCATTGTTTCTGAAGGCCATAGGCCATTTTTTCGATAATAGTTATTTTCAAATAAATGGAAGTTATTATAAACAAATATATGGGAGCACCAATAAGTCCTATTTTGGCCATGTTGGTGATGGACGAGTTAGTATCTTCGTGTTTGAAGGAGTTGGATTTTAGGGTTCTATCGTTGTTTGTTTACATAGATGATACACTTATTATTCTTCCAAAATCAAAAATTAATTATATCTTAAATAAATTTAATAGTTTTCATGACTGCTTAAATTTTACAAAAGAAAGATCTCTAGATAACAAACTACCGTTTTTGGACCTATTAATTATTATAGAGAAAACAAAATACTAATTGATCTATACAAAAAACCTAGCGACATCTGTAGAACGCTAAATTTCAACTCCAACCATCAACTTTCTCAGAAAATAAATATTATCACTATGAGCATAAATATGATATTGTCGCTCAGTCACCAGCAGTTTCATACAAAAAACTTTGCTCTTTTAAAAAATAAATTACTTCTATCTATCCGAAAAAACTTATAAATGCCATATTAAATAATAAACAGAAGTAGTCGTTGGCCTTGAGAAACAATGATCTATATTTAAATTTAAATAATACACCCCAAATCAATTGGTATTCGATCCCTTATATTGATAGTTTCTCACACAAGATTGGAAAAGTTTTGAGAGATGATTCAACTAAAATAACTTTCAAATCGCAAATAACTATTTACATGTCTAAAAGATAAAACATTGAAAGATGAATGGTAAATGCTCAATCAATTATGTGGGTCAATCAAGCCAGAAACTAAGCAGTAGTATTCTACTGCTTAGTTTCTGCTAACACAAAAGAGATTGTACTAATATGACTAGCAACACTGGTTTCTCAAACCACTACATGGAGGTGGGACACAAATTTGATTTTAACAAAACTAAAATCCTGGATATTGAACCAAATTATAAAAAACGATTGATTAGCGAGATGTTGTACATCTATAGTACACAATCATGCAATTTCAAACGAGATACAGATAGTCTTAAAACTAAAATCAAATTTCAAATAAAAATAATTTTCTTCAACAAAATTTATATAAATATATGTAGTAAATTGTAATATAAATAGGAGCAGGCTACCCATTTGATATATGGGAAAAAAAAATTCCTCCATGTTCTACGCATTAAAATAAAAGTCTACTTTGTGCACAACCACCATTCTTGCTATGTCAATTTTATTTTTTAATCTGTTATGTATTTTTAATTGTGCTGTTAAATGTGAGGTGGCTACACACCGAATATGTAATTGTTATGTGTACAAAACTGTTTAATTATATATATAAAAAAAAAATTCTTCTTCTTCAGCTTCTAGTAGGCGAAGGTCGCCTGTTTCTTCTGGAAGCCTTGTTTTATTGTGGTTGCTCTTGGGATATCGACTGCCAACTGTTGCGCCATCTTGTTGGTAATCTTCCTAGGGGTCATTTTTCGCCGGGCTTGCCATTGCGGGCTATATTAACTATTCTGGTTTCTGACATTCTAGTTACGTGTTCGTTCGAACAGCGTTTACGCTGCCTTACCCATTGCACTGCATCTTCTACCTTGCATTTTTGTCGTATGTGTGTCGTCCGTTGTTTGTCCCACATCGTGTATCTGGCATTTGTTCTTAGTGCTTTCATCTCTGTTGTCCGCATTTGTCGTTTGGTTGCCGCCGTATTCGCTCTCGTTTCCGCCCCATACGTCAAGACCGTACACATGTTTTGAAGATTCTTGATTTGCAATCGGTAGTGAGGTAGTTGTTTTTCCAGATATTTTGCTTTTGGTGTCCCGATATCATAGCAGCTTTGTTAACTTGGTGTTTGACGTCGTCTTTCTGGTTCCCGTAGCTGAATATTTTGCAGCCCAGGTAGTGAAACGACATTACCTGCTCGATTGGAGTGTTGTCGATTGCTAGCTTGCATCGCACGGGCTCCTTTGAGATGGTTATTGATTTGGTTTTGGCTATTGCAATACACATGTTATATTTTTCGGCCGTTGTTTTGAATTTGTGCAATAGTGGCTGCAGGTCATTTTTTGTTTCCGCTATTAAGGCTGCATCATACGCATAGCATATGATGTTTACCTTGTTGTTACCAAGTCTGTATTCTGGGTCACTTGCCTTAACGGTGTTGATGATCTAGTCCATGATGACGTTGAACAGTAATGAGCTGAGACTGTCCCCTTGACGGATTCCCGAGTTGGTTCTGATCTCTTTGGTTAATTTCTTGTTAACACTTATTTTGGTGGTATTCTTGGTATTTAGTTCTTTAATTATACGTTAAGAAGTCTCTAAGCTGTATGCGGTCGAATGCTTTTGTGAGATCCACAAATGTGAGATCTGCAATTTGTCGAATAATAAATATCGCATCTAGTGTAGAGCGGTTTCTCCTGAAGCCTTGTTGTTCTTCGTTAATTGGGATAATGTTGGATATCTCTTTAAGCAGTGTTATGCCCCTATAGTTCGATGGTTCCTTCTTGTCTCCCTTTTTGAATATTGGTATGGTAATACTTCTTTTCCATTCGCTTGGTTTTTTTCCCTGTGTTATTATTGCATTGAACAGTCTTGTTAATTTGTTGGCGAGGGGTTCCCCACCGTGCTTAATGAGTTCATTGACTATTTCTTCTTCGTTTGGCGTTTTCCTGTTTTTTAGTTTTGCTATTGCACTTCTGGTCTGTTCTTCTGTCATTGTTACTCTTTCTTCAGTATGTTCTCTATGCATCTCTCTATCCTCCTCTTGGTTCTGGCTTACATAAAGTTGTTGGAAGTAGTCAACCCATCCTTCTTCAGTTATAAATTTGATTTCTATGCTCTTGTTTGTTGCTTTCTTTTGGACTCTAAGCATTTTCCAGACTCTCTTCTGTGCTCCGTACATGTCGTGTTCCATGTTTGCACTAAATTTTTGCCAGTAATCGTTCTTTATTTTCCGAATTCTTCTGTTTACTTGATTTCTCGCCAGAATATAGTTGTCGTGGGCCTCTCGTGTTTGTTTGCTCTTAAAGTCTAGATAAACTTTTTTTTCCTCGGTGATTTTTTTACTTTTTGGGTGAACCAGGTTTTGGTGGTTGGTTTTGCATTTAGGTTTACTGATTTCTTCCCTAACGCTTCCTCTGCTGCCTTATGAATGTTGTTTTTGATTTTGTTCCAGCTGATGTTATCAGTCTCACTGGTTGGATCGGATGTAATATGTTGTTGTAGGCGGTTTGCATAGAACTCTCGTGTACTTTCTGCGTCCAGTGACTGGATGTTCAATTTTGTAGCACATATAGATGTTCTTTTTGTGAATGGGGCATTGGTAGTTCTTATTTTACATAGTATTATGTTATGGTCTGAGCCTATGTTTGCAGAGGTTAGGCTTCTGACGTCTATTATCTGACTAGGGGGTATGGCTCTGTTGGTAATAATAAAGTCTATTACGGAATTGATGTTTCCACCGCCTGTAAAGGTGATCATATGCTGAGGCTTGTGGTCGAAAAAGGTGTTGTTGATCCTTAGTTCATTGAAGGTGCATAGTTGAACAAGCATCTCTCCTCTGTAATTCGATGTTTCTTCATTGAACCAGTTTCAGTTCTCGCGTTTAGGTCTCCAAGCAGGATAATTCTGTCGTTGTTTAGGATTTTGTCTAGTAGATATTGTATTTGTTTGTAGAATTTGATGGCTTGTTGTTCAGGTTTGCTGGAGTCCGGTGCGTACACTGATATTATATGCGTGGGTTTGCTATTTAGTTGGAGTGTAACCTTCAGTATACGGTCGTTTATGTATTCTATGTCATCGATGTTTTATTTGTATTTGTCTTTGATAAGCAGCCTTACCCCTGAGCTTGCCCTTTCGGTTTTGGCGCGGCCGCTATGTACAAGGATGTAGTTTTGGTACCTTGCAGTGCCTCTGCCTCTTTTTTTCGTTTCTGATATCGCGCATATATCGATATTGTTGGCGTTTAGCTCTAGTATTATTTTGTGGTTCTTATTGTTGAAGGACCTTACGTACCAGCATCCTATTCTTAAGTGATGCCGTTTTCTCATTTTCCGTGGTGTTGCAGTGGTCGTCGACGGTGTTATCAGTCCGGTGTCCTAGGCATTTCTTCCACTTCTGTAAGCTACTGTTTTTTCTTACCTTAGGAAAGTTGCTGGCCTCACCTAAGAGCCCTCTTCATTTATCCGGGCTTGGGACCGGCGGCGACATCTGGTGAGCTACTCAGTCCACTCCCCAGACTGTCACCGGCTGAGTCCAAACGTGGCTTACAAATAACGTGGTGGAAATTCTTATTAGATTTTAATCTTATGTTCTTCGGACATAATTCATTATATCACCGATAAGCCCCCTATCTTTCATGATTTTTTTTGTATATGTTTATCATGATCCGTATGTGGTTTTTAATTAAATTTCAAAATGTTTGTTGTTTAAATCATGTTTTAATTAATTAAGCTAATATTTAATGTTTTCGGTCTGTCTCATATATAAAAAACATTTTTAGCGCTGAGGAAGGAGATAGATTCTTCAGCGAACGTTTCGGGGATTATCAGAAAGAGATCAAAATATAATATTAAAACTACCAGAGTTTTATGTAAAATTAAAAGTATCAAAAAAATTGAAAACGTAACAAAAAGATCAAAAAAACAATATTGAAATTACCAAAGTCTGATGTAAAGTTTGCAAATAATAGTGCAGACATACCAAAATAGAACACAAGTAAAACTCCAATCCAATCAATTCTAATCAGTTTGGTACAAAACAAAAAAGTTGTTCCAGACACAACTGCTCATAGTAACGTAGCAAGTAAGCCCAGATCAAATTGTGAAGATCAATATCAAAATGTTTTGACAAATATGCTGGAAGTATCAACAAAAAAATCTAAGTTGCCTAAAAAAGACAAAAATTCAATAATAAAACTGCTAGTATCTGATGCAAAATTGAACACAAGTAAATCTGTAAACCAATCAACTTTAACCAAATATCAGACAACATAAAATTGTTTTTTTGAAAAGCTATAGTCACATTGAAAGTAAGCTTGAAAAACAATCAACTCTTGTAGATCAATATCATAAAGTACCCAAGATGCCAGATATGCCAAAATTAGAAGTACCAAAGGAATTAAAAACGCCAGAAAAATATCAAAATACAAAATTTAAACTACCAGAGCTTTACGTAAAATTTGCAAATAATAGTGCGGACATAACAAAGTTGAACGCAAATGAGTTTTTAATTCAATCAATTCCAATAAATTTGGTAATAAACAAAAATGTTGTTCTAAAAACTACTACTCATAGTAACGTAGCAAGTAAGCCCGAAAAGCAGTTAGATTGTGTAGGTCAATATTAAATTGTCTATCTAAGATGCTAAATATGCCACAATCAGAAATATGAAAAAATGAAAACGACAGAAAAAGATCAAAATACAATATTAAAACTACCAGAGTTTTATGTAAAATTTGCATATAATATTGCGGACATATCAAAATTGAACACAAAGGAATCTTTAATTCAATCAATTCCAATTAATTTGATACAAAATATAAATGTTGTTCTAGAAACTACTGCTCATAGTAACGTAGCAAGTAAGCTCAGATCAGATTGTGTAGATCAATATTAAAATTATTAACAAATATGCTGGAAGTACCAAACAAAAAATCTAAATTGCTAAATAAAGACAAAAATTCAATATTAAAACCAGCAGTATTTGATGAAAAATTAAACACAAGTAAATCTGTAAACCAATCAACTTTTACCAATGTCTCACAATACAAAAATGCTTTTTTGGAAAGCTATAGTAACACGGAAAGTAAGCTTGAAAAACGATCAACTTTTGTAGATCAATATCATGAAATACCCAGAATGCCAGATATGCCAAAATTAAAAGTATCAAAGAAATTGAATACGATAAAAAATATCAAAATACAATATTGAAACTACCAAAGTCTGATGTAAAGTTGGCAAATAATAGTGAAGACATACCAAAATTGAACACAAGTGAATCTTCAATCCAATCAATTCCAATCAATTTGGTACACAACAAAAATGTTGTTCTAGAAACCTAGAAACAACTGGTCTCAGTAACGTAGCAAGTAAGCCCAGATCAGATTGTGAAGATCAATATCAAAATGTTTTGACAAATATGCTGGAAGTACCAAAGAAAAAAATTAAATTGCTTAAAAAAGACAAGAATTCAATATTAAAACCATTAGTATCTGATGCAAAATTGAACACAAGTGAATCTTTAAAACAATTACCTTTAACCAAAGTCAGACAACACAAAAAAGTTTTTTTGGAAAGCTATAGTACCACTGAAAGTAAGCTTGAAAAAAAATCAACTTTTGTAAGTCAATATCATAAAGTACCCAAGATGCCAGATATGCCAAAATTAGAAGTACTAAATAAATTGAAACGCCAGAAAAAGATCAAAATACAATATTGAAACTACCAGAGTCTGATGTAAAGTTTGCAAATAATAGTGCAGACATATCAAAATTGAATACAAGTAAGTCAATTCTAATCAATTTAAAACAATATAAAAATGTTCTTTCAGAAACTACTGCTCAGAGTAACGTAGCAAATAAGCCCAGGTCAAATTGTGTAGATCAATATCAAAATGTATTGACAGATATGTTGGAAGTGCCTAAGAAGAAAACTAAATTGCTAGAAGATGACAAAAATGCAAAATTGAACACAAGTGGATCTTTAAACCAATCAACTTTAACTAATGTTACACATAAATCTTTTTTTGGAAAGTTATATTAACACGGAAAGTAAGTTTCAAAAACGATCAATTGTAACGTTCGTTTTCCTTGCCGTTACTGCTTGCTAATTCGTCATCTAAAAAAAAATTAGCTAAAATATTGTTTACATATTTTTAAGTCTAAGCTTACCTATCTTGCCATTCGGTTAGGCCAAACCGATTGATAAGCCTGATTTTTTCTGAAGAACACCTTTTTGGTTAATTAAGCGATGATGAGACCAATTGAATTAGATCTCGATGCCAGTACCAGTACCTGTGTGAAAATATAGAATTAGGATTTAACTATTTAGCTTATTATTGATTTATTATTGATTTATCACTGATTTATTATTGATTTATTATTGATTTATTATTGATTTATTATTGATTTATTATTGATTTATTATTGATTTATTATTGATTTATTTTTGATTTATTATTGATTTATTATTGATTTATTACTGATTTATTATTGAATTCCATCTTCGGTAAGTCCCGCATTTCTAATTAATGTATGGCGGTCGAGAGAAGATAGTGTATGTGATAGTTAATTAACATTTGTATTGGTATGTTTACTTTAGTGATGTTATTTTGTGTTGTCTTGTGTTTGTGAGATACCCGGGGAATGTTTGTATTTTATGCGGTATCTTATCTTTGTGAGTCTCTTCAGATTGCGATTATGGATATTCTGGAGCAGCAGAATTGCAAGGACAGTAGAACATTCGAAAGGCTATGTTGTTCGACCTATATACTCCACCAAAGTTATGTCCGACACCCTCACCGTCGCAAGCCTTCACGATTCCAGATACATTGCTTGCTCCTTCGGGGTGAATTAATTTGTCCCAGTGGTTGCGCAAGACGCTCTCACCAATGTGTCAGCAATGCCAGCTCCTAGGGCACCTCCGAAGTTGCTCCTACAGTCGATGTACACCTGTCCTTCACATCTAGAGCACCCATGGTTCGCGGAAAAGGAAGCAGTCCTTGTGACTCGTCCGCACCGCCACCTGCAGCAACTGCAACACTCGCTGCTGGATGCAGAAGACGGAGAAGAAGCAATGCGAAGCCCAGAGTGCGGTGCTACCGTTTACCTGTCTCCGGGGACCGAAACGATTAAATTTTTCCGACACCCGCGAAACAATTAGTGCGTCTGTGATCTATTGTTATTATTATATATTGTTTTCTATTATTTTTTATTTCTTATGAAATTTATATTATACATTTATTTTTGCTATTATTTTAATTTTTGTGAATGCCATTTTTATGATGTTTATTATTTGTATTTTTGTTTACTGAATTAGAATGCTCAACGCTATTAATAATAATTTTATTATGTTAATACAAAGGAGAGAATTTCAATTGTCACAATTTGGTTTACAAAAACATATCTACAACACTTGGAAATTTACAAACTTGTTTTTTAAACACTCTTCAATTGCTATCGCTTGATTCATCTTTTTTATTTGTATTTTTTGAATTTCTTGTTTTAGCCATTTTTTTAACAAAACTTTGTGAGAGAGGATTTAAACAGGGACACAATTTTTCACACTAAAGTGCTCGTTTTAGTGACTGACCAGTAAACTACACAAGTTATAGGCAACTGATGGGTAATACGAGTGAGAACAGAAGGAGGTTTAATTACAATGAATAAGTTAAATTAGTAATATTATATATAATAGATAAGATAAAAAATAATATGATAAAATTAAAAATGATAACAAGTTAGAATAAAATAAAATATAATATTAAAATTCATATAATTATCATTTTCAATGTATTATAATACATTGAAAATGATAATTATTTATCGAAACATGTATGGTAAATAAATAAAATAAATATTTAAATAAAATCATTAACTTAAATAATATGAATAAAATAAAACAATTTTATAAAATAAATATAGAAAATATAAAATATAATATTAAAAGGCAAAATTAGCAGTAAAAAATAAAATAAGTAAATATGAAGACTTGAACAGCGGACCTTTCGTTTATGAGACGGGTCTCTAACGTAGTGCGATACGATGTTACTAACAAAAATGTGATTTAATATTCATGCGACAAAAAAATACTTAAAATCAATATTATTGAAATGAATGTAAAATTTATAGGTTAAATTATAAACGAATCTAATTTATTAGATTTAATTAAGTAGTATTTCTAAGAGACAAAAAATACAAAAACAGAACGATTACAGTTCTACTGGTGGATTTACTTGCAGTAATAGCACTAATATATAACTTCACTTCACTGTTATTGATTTGTTTGATAACGACCAATATTTTATTTCATCCAGAGTATGCACTCGTAAATGTATGCACATGGAAGTGTTAGTATCATCTGATTAATAAAGCTTTGTCTGCAATCTGCTTGGTACGATAAACCAGTCACTACTCTTACAGCTCTACGCTGTAAAGAAAACATTTCATTTAAAACTCCAGAATGCCCCCAAATAATTATCCCGTAGGTAATATGAGTGTGACACAAAACAAAATACGCTGTTCTTAACATAACAACAGACACCGAATTAGCAAGATTACTCAAAAGATAAATATTGCTGGAAACTTTGCGACTAATAACATCGCCGTGATATTTCCAATTCAATTGAGAATTAACGATAATTCCTAAGAATTTAGCCGACTCTGTAAATTCATGCACGCAGATTATGCTTCAATGTAAAGCACATGTTTATTGTTTTTTCATGATTTTGGCATCATTTGTTTTTAGTATACCAATCTTGTGCTTTGCATAAATCAGAACGTTTTGTTCTTACCGCATCTGAGAAATAATGTGCTACATTTGACAAAGTTGTATCATCCGCATACAATACTACCTTACACTTAAACCGTCGATGGATATATTCAAGTCGTTACACTTGTTTAATAGATACATAACAGAGACTTTGCCATTAAAACTAACGCATTACATTCTGTTACTCAGATAGGAAGATATAAGTCCTACGCTGCTTGGTAGAAAATTATAGCAGAATAATTTCCTTATGAGAATAGAATGGTCAACGCAATCAAAAGCTTTTGATAAATCCAGTAATGTTGCTGTCATATATAGACCTTTGTCAAATCTTTCCTCAATTTCATCAACAAAGCTTATTACAGCATCGATTGTCTTATGACCTTTTCGAAAACCAAACTGAGATTCACAAAAATGATTATTTGATTCAAAAAAATTAAAAATCTGCTTGTTAAGAATATTCTCAACAACTTTTGAAAGTATTGGGAGGAGTGATATGGGGCGATAATTATTTGCGTCACACGGATTACCTTTTTTTTTAATTTTTGTACACTTGGCAATTTTTAAACACGATGAAAATGTGCTTTTTCTGATACATAAATTAGTTAATTTAGTAAGAGGCATTATAATTGTTTTTTTAACGGACTTAAGTACAGGTACATTCAATCCATTAATATCCTTGCTGTTTTTGTTTTTTAGTTTATTAATGCTATCCCTAACATCTTAACTAGAAATTTCACTAAATTCAAAATCACTATTTACACACACGGACTAATATCACAGATTTTTTCAGGTATTGATTTGGATCGTTTTAAATTAATAATATGCCACATAGCATGTGGCTTATTACCAGTTCTTTTAATAAAATTATCATGAGCATTTTTGTTTGTTTGATAGATTGTTTATATTTATTGCTATATGCGTTTCTAGTTGCTTTGAGCTCAGGATTTCTTATACATGCTTCATTCATTAAATTAAGATTCTCTCTCAGTAGAGAGAATAAGCGGGGACTGGGCCCACCGCTCCACCGCATCCGGTGCTGTGTTATAATGTGTATAAGAAATTGTAAAACGTGCCCCTCCACTTTGATGACGTGCAATAATATCATATCCATATTAATATGTAAACAGTCCAATAGATGAGTCATCCGCACCTCTGCGTCGAGCAGTAGGTGACGTCATCCATAAGAGCTTCTTGTGTGTGAGTGAGAACCAGAAATCGGAAATGGAAGGATGGAAAATATGAGAGACAGCAGCAGCCACCTAGCGGCAGCAAGCGAACGAGCATATACAGGGTGATCGAAAGACTTTGTATATACAGGGTGTGTCTAAAATAAATCCAAGATGGCGACCGGAAGTGGTTATCATTATCTTAGAATCAAAAATGGCGACCGGATGTTCGACTTCCGGTGCTGCAATTAAGGCCGTTATAGTACTCAAATGAAAGGTCTCATTGCGTAGGTTACGAATCTGAAATAAAAATGTTTACTTGACCTGCTCCTAAGCCTATTTGACCATACGGTACTGATTAGCAGCAGCAGGTTGCCGACAGCAGGGTGTGCGAGTGCAATGCAGCAGCAGCAGCAGCCACCTAGCGGCAGCAAGCGAACGAGCATATATACAGGGTGGTCGAAAGACTTTGTATATACAGGGTGGGTCAAAAATAAATCCAAAATAGCGACCGGAAGTGGTAATCTTTATCCCGAAATAAAAAATGGCGGCCGGAAGTGCGACTTCCGGTGTCGCAAAAAGGGCCTTCATGGTACTCAAATGAAAGCGCCCGTCGCGTACGTCACGAATCTAAAATAAAAACTTGTACTTGACCCGCTCCTAAGCGATAAAAATACAAAAAAACCTTCTGGATGTTTTAAAATAAAGAAACAATTGTTAAATGTGTAATTATAATTTCATATGTATTTTATAAATTATATAAATGATATATTACCAATCATTAAATAAAAAAATCAAATATATGTTATAACTGTGTTTTATTTCATCATTTCATAACAACATGCATGATAACATATCACCAATTTTCAACAGGAAATTATAACATAATCAGAAGTAACAAGATGTAATTGACTTTCTGTTAAAAATGTATATTGTGTATTATAAAGGTAGTTAAATTAAACACAACATCTAAATAACACATTTATTATTATTTTAAAAAAATTACAAGAAAAATTTGCACGTTTATCAATAAAAATGTCAATTTGTCATGTCAACATTACCAATTACACAATAAGTTACATTTAATAATATTTAATATTATTATTATCATTTAAATAAGTACAAATTTTTTTTACATTTTGAAATGAACAATTACTAAACTCATCCGTGTGATTTGCACAGAAATGAGTACATTTTTCAAACTTTGGTGAATTAATTTCACCTTCTAAATTTAATATGGTGAAATTCGGAAAATGTCTTTTTAAAAAATCTTCTTTTTGAACACCCTTGACCACGCACGTCACATCGGATAAATTCTGAGTAAATCCGTAAAAGATGTTGTCAATCTCGGCCATATCAACAATTCCTCCGGAATATGGAATTGAGTGGTAGTTATTTTCCAACCATCTGGCTTGGATTTTTTCTTTAGATGTTAAAAACGAATAGTCGATTGTCGGTTTCATCAAGTAAGTGTGAATATTTTTGTAATTTGTCGCAATACTTATTTCCTTCGGTATAAACTGATTTGCAATTACAAATCCTTGCATATCGATGGCTAATATAATCATCATGTTATATGAAGTGTACACATCAACGGTCTGTACTCGACTAAAATAAGAGCTCAATTGATGGGTATTTGACGCATTTTTCTACGTTCAGGATTCACTACTGCTTTCAATGTTATTGCAATCTTTTTAATTCTACGTTGAAATCGTAGTCTATTTTGTGCTTCAATCATCCATTCAGCACCGCTTCTATAGTCACCACATTCTTCAGGCAAATAAATGACCGTTGACTCGGGCTCACTGAATCTCACTCTTTTTCCCATCACACGAGTTTTCGAACCATCCCTGATAGCGGTGTGTATTCAACTATTGTATCGCTCAAAATGAGACAATAACACCTAGTATTGTCTTTAAAAATCTGAGAAGCTTCCATTTCAAGGCGCAAGTCTACCGTCGAGGACTTGATGCTTTCATTTTGTTTTGAAACGTCAAATACAAACATTGTGTGATTCTTAAAATCAGTAAATGAAAAGTACGGTTGATTTTTTGCATTATCATAGTAACTACTTTGAAACTGACAGTACATCTCGTAGGCGGTTAAATATTCGCCATTGTCAAAATCCAAATTTAAATTTTCGTATGGATATGTTTCAGAATTTAGATAGGTTCTTATGTTTTTAATGTTACACACCCTTTTTGTTGACGTGAAAAGCTATAATTACATATCGTGATTTCTCTAGACTGTTTGAGGTTTTTACGGACCAAACACTATCTTTAGATTTATTCATAGAGGGTAGTTCGTGTAGTTCCCATTTGCGAAATGGGATTAAGATTCTAGGATCGGTTTTAACTTGTTCCAACATTTGTAATTTAATCTCAGCATTTAATTGTATATGTGGTACTCTCCACTCGATTTTGTTTATTTTAAATTTAATCTGGCTAATTGCTTTTTTATCAGTATCATCGCTTATGAAACAATTTACATCAGTAGACGCACGTAGTAGAATTAGTTCGTGTTTAGCAAATCCCATTATTTTTTGATAGTCTTCGGCAAATCCTAACCAACACTTTAGCGGAATAAGAGCGAAAAACTTTTTATTCACAAAATATGTTTTTATTTGACCGGTTTTGCCCCCACCCGGCAGTTCCCAAAACTTTAATTTCTTCGGCGTCTCCGTAGGAAAGAAACCCCTTCATAGTGCTCGAGATACCCAAATCTCTCGTTCTATCAATCTCGACACCGTTTAACTCATATCGGATTTCTTCGAACAAGAATGAGAAAACGTTGTTGGTTATGCTAAATGTTTTTCCATCTGATGGCTGTCCCTCGACCTCTCCAACCAAGTATATACTGCTTTCGCTTGGACATGTAAAAATATCTTGGTTCTGAATTGTGATTCTGATTTCATCGTTATTATCAAAGTTTGTAGTCCTTGGTCGGTAAGAATGATACTGTTCTTTAACGATGCTCTCATCAAATTGCACTTCAAAAAATGTTAATTTTTCCCATAATGTTTCACTCTGTAACTTAGAGCCAATAGTCGGGATAAATTAAGACGTGTCACCTCTTTCGTAGACAAAGGGGAACTGATGGTGAACGCATTGTTCTTCTTCTTTTTATTACCGAAAACAATTCCCATCTTACAGAGGTTTTAATTCCAATCTTATTAAAATATTTTCTCTCCTAAAATTAATGGGATCCCCCGCTTGATCTAATATTCTGAGATTGATATTGTCGATGCTATTGCGAACGTTTACCGGTAAATATAAAATATTTCGAGGTTCAATATTAATTGCGTAACCGGGATCCACTGCGGGACTAAATTCGAACAACGTGTGCGACAGACGATCGTCGTAATATGCTCCAGTAACGATGTTGCACTCTATTCTTATACTTTCCACTTTAATTATTTGCACGGGTAAATCGGACCTATGAATAATTCCGGCTTTTAAAATTTCTTTTCCGGAAAATCCCAAGAGACGCCCGATGGTGTTTTTATCAGGTGTAAAATCAATGTCGTACTTGCTCTTGATTTCGCACTCGGGCAAATTTAACCCCCCTATTATCATGCGTTGCAAATACAATTCAATGTCTCGAATTTCGTATGCGCCTGTAGAAAGTGTGATCAATTTATTATCGTTGAAAATGAATTTATTGTTGATTCCTTCCTCAATGTTCGGTATGGAATTATATGTGTGAAAACCAATGAGTCCTAAACAATATTCGTGTTGCGGATCTAATTCGATCGGGGGATAATAGTTGACCGATAGTTCGCTGCTATCACCTTGCAGGGTCAACGTTCGAGACATGACTAGCATAAAATTAATTTTAACATCTTTATTTATATAAAAACTCTAAACATAAATGTCCGCAGTTGTGAGAGTTAAATTTCTGATATTGATTGTGATTATATTTTATCTCGCATGCTTTGAAATATTTTACAACTTCTAGCGGCGGGCTTAAATTTCCAAAACTGTCAAAATATTGCACGCGTCTGCCGTTCTTCTTGTACGCTACCCAATGAGTGCCGGCTCCTGCCGTCCTATCCAGATTTATTATGCCTGACTCTCTATAATGAGGGTGATGCGGTAACTGATCTCGCATAAATACTCCTCTAAATGTTTTAATATGTTTCGTATATTTTTTCAAGTCTAAATCTGTGAGCGGTCTATCGGGCAGCGAACTTAACAGTTTTTTGATTTTTTCAGGTACAGTCCCAAACCTTTCTTATATGGTTTTAAATATAAACCGCTTCCCTTCTTTCCGAGAGCGATGGCTTCCATCGTTTTGTTGTGACGCTCGGACTCTTGCAGTTTCTTTTGTGCCTCCTTAGTTGATTTTATTGCTCGTACGATAGCGCTAGTACCCCCTGCGATCGAACCTAAGGCGCTTAATCCAGCAAAGAGGGGTATGAGTGGCAGAAAGCCACCTTGTTTTGGAATAGGTAGAACTCTTGGTTTGCGGACTTTATTACGTCCACCCGTTTTTTTAACAGCATCCTTGGCAGCAATCAAAGCAATTTTAGCACTTTCTCGTATAACGTCTGCACTTTTAATTTTTTTTGCTAACGGTTTTTACTTTATTTACTACACCTGCGCGAAGAGCTACAGTTTTAACGCCCATTCCTAATTTCCTTTTGGCTTTCATGATTCCAGTTACCGCTAGAGCGCTTGCTTTTTCGCTTAACGAAGAGTTCTTAGACTTAACTCTCCCCCAAGCAGATTTTTCCAAACTTTTATCTGCCTTATGTCGATCCTCTAACTTGGATGAATTCGAATAGGCAATGTCGTGCTGCATACAAGCTTTATCCAATTCGTTTATACCGATATCTCCTCTGATCAAACGCTTCTTCAACTTGGTGCCGGGACCGCAATATTTATATCCGGGTAAGTGGAGCTCAACAGGTAACTTATCTATAGCGCTGTTGATGATACCTCTACCGTGGTACATTGCTTAATAATTTTATCAGATCAATGATGTGTATATATAGCCATATTAATTAGAGTTTTAGTTAGTATAATGAAAACCGTTAAGCAGAAAGTTACTTTACCAATTATAAATATAGACTCAGTTGTGGGGGATACGACTGGACAATCTGAAAAACATGGCCCGTTAATCCCAAATTCTGTAAGAGCTTTAATATGCGGACCCTCGAATTGTGGCAAAACTAACGTTTTATTTTCAATGCTTTTCCATGAAAACGGTTTAAAATTTGAAATTTCAAAGTCGTTGTATCAACCAAAATATCAAATGTTAAGTGACGTTTTAAGCTCGATGTCGAAAGTTAGATATTTTCCATTTTCTGAAAACTGCGAAATCCTCGATCCGAGTGAAGCAAATAATAATTCAATTTTCATATTTGACGATGTTGCATGTGACAAACAAGATAAAATTAGAAATTTCTTCAGTATGGGTAGACATAAAAATGTTGATTCATTTTACCTATGTCAAACATATAGACGTATCCCTAAGCATTTGATTCGCGATAATGGAAATTTTATAATGCTCTTCAAACAAGATGATTTAAATTTGAAACATGTATACCAAGACCATGTGAGCAGCGATATGAGTTTCGAAAAGTTTAAAACTCTATGTGCAGAATGTTGGAAAGATAAGTATGGTTTCATTGTGATAGACAAGGATTCTGATGCCGGCAGATACCGCAAAGGACTCGACGAGTATATAATAATAAACTGATAATTAACTCAATCAGTATAGCGCATGCGTTAGAGGGGTGTGGTTATTATTTCTATCTCTATTGAAGTGAAGCAGTATAAAGAGATTAAGCAGTTATATAGCAATTGATATAGCAGTATAAAAGCGGTAGCTATTGAACAGCGCCTGATATAGCGCGCAGTATAGCGGAATAGCGAGCGGTATAGCGGAATAGCGAGCGGTATAGCGGAATAGGGAGCGGTATAGCGGAATAGCGAGCGGTATAGCGGAATAGCGAGCGGTATAGCGCTACAAAAGCGCTCGCTATTTTTAGAGATGCGGTATAAGAAGCGCTCTCTATTACGGAACCCTTTCAATACGGAGAAACACAATGTTGATAAGGAACTCATAACTGTAAAGCATGCAATTCGCAAGAAAGTAATGGCTCTCAAATTGAAGCAATCCGATGATAATGAAATCTTGAATAAAACTTACAAGCCTTTAATTGAACCAATTAAGGAGTTAATAAAGAGTTCTACATTGCCTCCGGGTCCTGCAAATGTACTTCATATAACGCCTCAAATTAAACAATCTCCTACGCAACCACCGCAACAGCAAGTGACTCCGATTAGACCTAAGAGAAAATATGGTAGAACTTCTACACCTACGAAACCAGAGGAAATGGTCAGCTTTGGTCAATATGAACCCAGTATGATACAATTTGATAAAACACAAGGAGGTTTAGAAAGAAACTCTTACGAGGGTATGTCAAATGCAACCACACTTAGGGAGAAAAATTATAAACCCGAAGAAGAAACTTACGAAAGTAGGTTAGAGTCTTCAGATGATACAGTTGATAATACAGTTGATAATACAATTGATAATACAGTTGTTGAAAATAATGAAAACCCAGAACCTATTACTGAACGTGGTTTGAGAGAATATCTCGAACAGTATCCTAATGTTTTAGTGCCTTTACTTATTGGATACGTCAAAGATGCTGATAAAATTGTTTATGATCGCTCTTCGGTAACGGGAGTTAATTATGACATTGATACCAGCAAGATAATCGTTGGAAACACAGAGCTAATGATTGATGGGATTGGAGATTTTTATGTAAGAGGGAAAAAATTTATAGGTACTGATGGATTGTATGAATTATTATTCAAGAAAACTCCTCAAAATTATACCGAACAAGACAAAAGAGACTATTTTGAAGTTTTAGTGGCTACTAATGCTTTATTTAAAAATCATAATCCTGCAGAGCAACATCAAGGAATTGGTACAACAAAATATAAAATGTTAGTTAAACCTATGTTAGATGAACGTAAAAAAGCGAGAGCAATGAGAGTGAACGAGAAAACTGTGGATGAAGAGACAATGGAAGCCTTTGCTAATACTACTACTACTACACACCGTCCAAATCGCAGCAGGAGTGTGTCAGATGCCAATTCGTACGCAGGTAAAGGATTCGATTCAACATTAGAAGTCGAAGATAAGCCTTTTCGATACACATACTGGGATAATCCTAACGAGTTAATAGAACGTTTGTGGTTGCTACACGCTTCACGTAGAGCCGGAAATTCATCTCACGCTAACGAGATTGCCTCCATCGAAGAAGAGCTGAGAGAAGCAAATATAATCTATTAATTTTTATTTTAATCTCAATATCACTATGAGTGTAGACAAGTTTGGACGTCATTCGTCGCAAAATAAATCATTTGCTGGTGCAAGAGGCCCGCCAGGCAACGGTTTTAAGCGCGATGCTGATGGGAATTTCGACATTTCTCACAAGCGTTTGAAAAATGTTAATGCTCCTATCGATGATACTGATGTCACGACTAAGCTGTACGTTCACAACATTTCCGACTACCTCGACTCTAAAATTACAAATCTTCTCAAGAAATCTGATGATGATAAGAACGCTATCAATACTCTCTTGGAAAATTTAAACGCCGAAAATAAATCTGATTTTGATCATATTAATATCAAATATGAGGATCTCGATAAGAAAATTCAATTATGCATTAAAGACATTCCTGAAATGATTGAATCAAAGTTACTGACATTTAAGGGTGAATTGCATAAAATTGAGCAGAATATGAACTTGGTCAGCAATGCACATACAAACTTCAATCTGAATGTTTATGATCGTATTGAAGCCATACGTGATAACTTAACAACAACATACAACAGTGTAAAGGTTCAAATTAACAGCATTAATGATCGAATTCACGATATTAGCGAGCGAATAGACAAATGAACTAATTCAAAGCGACATTCAAATAAAATGGGGGGAGTTTGTTATTAAAAATGAATTTGTTATTGGGAGCTCAAGCGGAGAGCATCAAAAATTGATTTCTTCTAACAAGAATGAGTAAAGTAAAACAAGATATCGTTACTGAAATCCACAAGCCCGCACGAATAAATTTCTCTAGAAGACGAACCATTTTGAAAGGTTTAGATGATTTGTGGCAGGCTGATTTGGCTTATTTTATACTGTATTCTCGCGAAAATAAGAAATATAAACACATTCTTATTGTAATCGATTGCTTCTCCAAATACTTGTGGGCGGAATCTCTAAAAGATAAAAGCGGACCGTCAGTGAAGAGTGCATTTGACAAAATATTTAATGGTGGTAGGATCCCAAAAAACTTCCAGACCGATCTGGGTAAAGAGTTTTACAACAAGCATGTTGAAAATTTGCTTAAAAAGCGTTCGATTAATCATTACTCTACGTTTACTATTAAAAAGGCTGCAATGGCCGAGCGAGTGATACGTACTGTTAAAGAAATATTATATAGAGAGTTTAGTTTACGAGGCAAATATAAATGGATCGATGTATTACCTGATATCACAAAAGATTACAACAATCGTAAGCATAGTACCATCGGTATGAAACCAAATAAAGTCACTAAAGATAAAGAATCGATGTTGTTGAAAACCGTTTATTCACACATCAAGATTGCTGGACCGCGAAAATTTAAAATTGGAGACTTTGTGCGAATCAGAAAGGAGAAAACCGTTTTTGAGAAGGGATACACACCTAATTGGTCCACCGAAATATTTAAAGTGATTTCAATTAAAATCACAAATCCTACTGTGTACCTGTTGGAAGATTCAAGGGGGAATCCAATCAAAGGAGGATTTTACGCTGAGGAAATTCAACTTGTTAAGCATAATGATGCATATCTAGTGGAAAAAATTATAAAGAAAAAAGGAACTAAAGTTTTCGTGAAGTGGCTGGGACTTGATAAGACTCATAATAGTTGGATTGATAAAAATAATGTTTTATAATAATTTAATCGTATACTAGTTTAGTTTTAATAATAATAATAATATTAATAATAATAAATTTATATTGTAACCCACACACATTGTTTTATTTATGTGAAGGAGTAAATAATAAGATTGATTTTTTTTTTTAAACATTTAATTCATCAGGAGTTTATATTCATACATTCATAGTCATAATACATTTTACCGTAAAACATATTCAGTGTTTCCATCATAAGATACTCGAGCTCTCATTTTGTATCGTTCTCACTCAATAAGCGGATAACTTTACCATACAAATCGTTATCTTCGTGAGCTAATTTTAAACATTTAGCCATAATTACATTATAATATAAATCAAATTCATAGGATTTTAATAATGTTAATTTAAAGTTTATAAGATTCTTAAAATTAATCAAGTTGTTGAATGTCATTAAAGAAATTAATATTTTAAAATTCCGGCACTCAAGTAATATAACATCCAGTTGTTTGTATGAGGTATATGAAATGCGGTGATCGCAGTACTTCCATGCGCCCCCATCTCTAATTTCGGTTATATTCATTTTGGAGAATTCACTCCATTCTTCTGCGGTAAAGAAAATTTCGTTGCGTCTAAAAGTACCATTATGTCCACAGTGGATTTTGATAATTGGTATAAATCCCAGTGCTGGACTTAGACCAATGGACACAAACTTTGTTCTAGAGTTATTGATTGTATAAGAGCTCTCTCCAATCAGCTGCATCTCCTGCTTGACGTCATCATCGTATCTGCAAATGCCTTCCTCCACAGGATCTTCGAACTTTAGGGGATCTGAAAAGAATGATTAGATGTAGAAATAAATTTCACTTGAGAAAAATATATTTAAAACTTACGTTCAATAATATCTTGTGACTCCAGACTTTTTAGGTTAATCTGTTGCATGCACACATCATCTAAATCGTACCCCACGTTGTAGAATTTTTCTGCATCTTTGCGTGTTAAACCGTAAGTACCTTTGGGGTTGATGTACTCGTATAATAATTCAGGTTGTAGATCTTTTGGTCGACTCTCCATATCCTCAACGAACGGTTTTATAGAATTTTTTGGGGTCTCGATTGGATTTACATGTGGTTTTTTAACATCGTACTCTCGTTTTAATGGTGTAAAATAACACTTTTTGAGATTGGACATTATGAACTCTATTGCAAATGGAGCTAAACTATTGTGAACTGAACTGCGCAAACACTGAATCAACTGTGAAGTTTTTGCATCATGATCACCATGTTATTACTAATTTAAGAATTAGATTTTTATTTTATTTTAACCAATCACAGCGCTGATAAAGATTTAATGATTTATATTTATAGTCAATCAGAAGGTCGGTATTATGGTGATAAGAATTTTCTTGTTGATTCTTGTATTACGATGCAATTTTTCTGTTAAAAGCGGATGTTACATCCTGTTACTTCTGATTATGTGATAATTTCCTGTTGAAAACTGGTGATATGTTATCATGCATGTTGTTATGAAATGATGAAATAAAACGCAGTTATAACATATATTTGATTTTCTTTTATTTAATGTTTGTTAATATATCTTTTATATAATTTATAAAATACATATGAAATTATAATTACACATTTAACAGTCAAAATTATTTCTAGACTCAATATTAAATTTGCATTATTACTTTCAACATTCGAAATTATTAAATGATTTGATACATTCATTACGTATCGATTTTTATCGAGGAACATAAAAGTTGCATTCATCACATTTGACACTCCCGGAATTGTGCTGGCGTTGATTTTGAACGTTCTTGGATGAGTGGTATTGTCGAGGTGCATCATTTTCCACTCCAAAGGCCAACTATCATTGATTCCTCTATCGATGGCGGTTATGAAGCATTGTCTGGCATCTTTGGGTTTCGTGATGAACAAAGTTCCATTAAGCAAAGTTGATAATAGTATGAATGCGGTGCTATTCATTTTCGGTGCTCTTGACACTTTTTCTAGTTGATCGGTAATCTTGACACTTTTTGCAGATACACCTTTCTGCGATGCATCTAAAACAGTTTTTTATGGGTGGAGGCGGTCCGTCTATGTGATTCTCATCAGTTGGAAGGTTGTAATGCTTATGACAGGGGAGTCTTATTTGGAAATATAAATCATTTTTACATTTTTCAGGCAGGAAGTCCCACAATCTTTCCAAATTTAGTCCATATAGCGATCGCAAATATTTGTCAGGCAGATATTTTACATATTCATCAGTTAACTTGTATTCATCATACAATTCAATGGCTTTATTTATATTTTTAAATATACTTCTCTCGACTTCGCTAATTTCATCGGAGCTGTATTCCGCCGAGTTTTGCACACAGTTGCTTTTGGAATTCATAATCACAAATAATTTTTTTAACATTTATAATTTG
This sequence comes from Tachinus rufipes, assembly GCA_963932245.1. NCBI lineage: Eukaryota > Metazoa > Arthropoda > Insecta > Coleoptera > Staphylinidae > Tachinus > Tachinus rufipes. The sequence goes on along the minus strand of OZ010750.1, from coordinate 35,794,005 downwards.
CCTTAATAGATTTTCCAATTGATAGTCTAATTGCTGTTTTTGTTTTTGCAATCGATTTTTTAAAAGGTGTCGTTTAATGAGTGACGTTCTTGACATCACCATTATCTATGTTTAACTGATTTTTAAATTTAGTGTCTCCACTTAAACAACGTATTGTTATCTTTTATTTCTTTATTTTAAACCATCCAGATGATTTTTTTTTGTATTTTATTGCTTATGAGCTAGTCAAGTACAAGTTTTTATTTTAGATTCGTGACGTACGCGACGGGCGCTTTCATTTGAGTACCATGAAGGCCCTTTTTGCAACACCGGAAGTCGAACATCCGGTCGCCATTTTTGATTCTAAGATAATGATAACCACTTCCGGTCGCCATCTTGGATTTATTTTTGACACACCTTGTATATACAAAGTCTTTCGATCACCCTGTATATGCTCGTTCGCTTGCTGCCGCTAGGTGGCTGCTGCTGTCTCTCATATTTTCCATCCTTCCATTTCCGATTTCTGGTTCTCACTCACACACAAGGAGCTCTTATGGATGACGTCACCTACTGCTCGACGCAGAGGTGCGGATGACTCATCTATTGGACTGTTTACATATTAATATGGATATGATATTATTGCACGTCATCAAAGTGGAGGGGCACGTTTTACAATTTCTTATACACATTATAACACAGCACCGGATGCGGTCGAGCGGTGGGCCCAGTCCCCGCTTATTCTCTCTACTTCTCTCATATTGCTAAGATTACTATTGAACCAAGTAATTTTAATGTTTTTTTGATTTGAAAGAATTTTCTTTTCAGAAAATGCTTTCAAATATGCCCCAATAATAATTTTATTAAATGTTTGAAATTTGGCATCAACATTATTTTCACCATCAATAAAGCACCAGTTAACAGTTGAAACATAACCATCTTACCCATAGCAGTGATAGGCCGACATATTCTAGATGCGAGTTTGTTTTCCGCTATTGCAAGACATTTGATACTAATTTCAATTCCTATGTGATCTGAAAATTCCATGTCAATTGGAGCAACTTTAAGAAGTTCCTCATCAATATTAGAAAAAATATTGTCAATGCAATTTCCATTGCGAGTTGGAAAATAAACAAACTTATTTAGAAATTATTATATATTAAAATCTCCGCAAATAATTAGATTCATATTCATTGTATTAATCATGCTAATAGTTCTAATCAATGTAAGTGTAAATGCATTTAAGTCTCTTGATGGCAATCTATAAATAGTAATTACAGCCAATTTTATGGAATTAACAATAGTGCAAATAATTTCACAATTTTTTTCATCGGACGTGTTCTTAATATTAACCATATCTTCACATTTAAAACTATTTTTATCAATATTTAAAACTCTACCCCTTTTATAAATAGAACGACAAAATATTGAGGTGACATTTAAATCATTTAAGTGGAAATGTTGAATTTCATCACAGGTTAGCCAGTGTTCACTTAAAGATATTATTAAATTAAACTTATTATTTTTACTATGAAGAAATGATTCAAACTCATTAATTTTACTGGTAACACCCTGCACATTCATATACAACATTTTAAAATAAGACGGTTTTGCAATCACATTGATTAAATCGTTCCGTTTTTTTGGCTGGCTACTAAAAAAATTTCTATTTTGTTTGACAAACTCGAGTAAAAGTAACGTTTTATTGAGATTTCTGAATCCCATAAATTAGCTTGCATTAACATGTCTTTAAATTCAAAATTGATACCAAGTTTAAAAGTTTGTGTAAACTCAGATTTATAAATTGATTCTACATCTACTGTACCGCAGTCTTTGCAAATCTGCTTCACATAGTTGACGATATCCGTTGCTGTGAGTGATGGTTTAACACGACCGATGGCGAGCCATGCCTTCTTTTCGTTTGCTGTTAGTGATGTGCTATTTCCCCTCGCGGAGCCAATTAAAACATCCTTGAATGTCTACTTTCTTATTAGATTTATTTAATTCGGTGTATTTGATATCACATTTCCACGTAGGTTAGGTCTTACAGCTTCTTTGTTATTGTTTGCATTTTGTTTTTTCTGTTTGAAGTGACAGCGCTGAAAGTAGGAATAATCTCTTCTTCATTTTCATTATTTGCTGCTAACCCTATTTGTTTCGGTCCGCCAGTTTGCGCATTTGAACTACTTTTCTCGTTCACTCTTAATATTTGTTGATCAGATGTATGACTGGTTTTTCACATTCCTGTTTACCGGAGCTGCCTACCTTTGTTCTTATGCTCAATAAGTTCATTTTTATTTTGTAAATAAACTATTTCTTTTTCCAAATTAATTGCTTTGTTTTGCTATAAAACTTTATTAAGACAGTACCTGGCTTCCATTTCGTTGATAATACGGTTAAATAGACTTTGAATTAAATCATTTCGACTATTATTTACTTCATTATCCATTAAATTATTGAAGGTCAAATCGATGCACTTATCACAAAACTACTTTATGTTACGATTATCGTTTATTCCTTTAATAACGGCACTATTAATCTTTGCACATTGTAAGTGTTGTTGATTTTCAAAGAAAAAACATTTTATTTTCTTAGTATTTACTATAAAATTGTTTTCACATATAATACACAAGTTTGTGGCTGCCGCCATCTTACATGCCTTGATTTTTATTTAATTAATTTAACCGACTCATACAGTCAGTGCAAGTAGGGTTAAATGCTTGGCAAACTCGCTTTAAATTAATAATTATGTTTGATTTCCTACCTGCAATGTCTAGTGTTGTTCCTTGTATTCGCTGCACAACACTTACTTCACCCGTGACTTGCACTAATTTATTTTAATTGTTTCCACTTCACTATCACTAGTTTTTATTTGCACAAAACAATAACAACATTCTTTTAGTTCGCGAGCGTGTCGTGTTGATTTTGATATTTATTTATGTTGGTTGTATTAAGTTAACGTAGGCAACTATGTAATCATCCACTGTTCTACTTAATTTTTTATTTTTTCTATTACATATTAATTTAAAAATAATACGCGCAAAACATAAAATTTTGATAAAAGTAACTAATAAGAAACCCTGTTATAATCAGATTATATCTCGTCTGTATGGGTGTCGAAAACCAATGCTGTCATTTTTAATATATATTATATCTATTACTGGTATTGCACTTATTGTAACAGGTGAAACATGTGGAATAACACTGTACACATGAAATTTAAAATTTAAATTTAAAGTTGTCAATTGTCAATGTAAAAGTTTTAGGATGATGCAACATGATCAAGTGAAGCAAGATTTTTTTGTTCGGAATAAAATTCCTCAAAAAAAATTAAATTTTGTAATACATATATTATATTTTTTTATATTTTCTTTTCATTATTGAAAATTTTGTAATATTTGTATTATTAATAAAAATGGAAAATTTTTAATAACAAAACGCAACGACCACCAAATTCAATTATAAAGTACCGAAACTAATTTATTGAATTCATTCACAAAACCGCTCTCAATTTATTTTACTTATACAAGCAATGTATTTTTATATGTGTCATAAGCTTTTGGATTAGCAGTGAAAATTCGTACTTTGTTTTAAAACTGACAGTTCAAGGTCGTTGTTAACGACATTTCATACATTTGTAACTGATTACCAGAAATTATAGTTTTAAATTTTAAAAGTAAGAGATTTTATTTTCTTAAATTGGGGATTAGGTAGTTATATTATAATTAAGACCGATACAGCACCGGCTCGGCGAGTCTGTTTGGCTACCTGGCTGAAATATTTTATTGTTTCAACTCTTAATTAATAGGATTAAGATTAACAAAATGTAAAATAGAGTGCACATCCTTAAAAATATATTAAGCACATTTCTTAATGAGAAATTATAATAGTTTATTTCATTTATAATCTAGTCTTTATTGAATATACGTCGTTTTACTTTGTGATTTTTGAGAAATATAGTGTTTTTTTTTTAATTGTGTTTTATTCGCGTCGATGTGATGTGAATATGTTTGAGTTTTTTACTCTTAACCGCCCCCTATATTGACATTGTTTAGTGTTTATTAATTGACTATAGTGTGTTTTGTTTCCGTGTGTAAATATATATTGACTTTTTTAATATTTACCACTTAATTACTATTGCGTTTATTTACGACATTTACGTGCGTTCATCAACTGTACGGCCTGCTGGACAATGAGTGCTCTGAACTGACCAACCTACTTTACCTACTGTGTCCAGCTTTTTGTGACTAAGGAACATACTAAATAAATAAATTATTCATTTAAGAAACTGATATTTATATCAAGACAAGAAAGTGAAGAAAGGATCTCAAGATTCTCAAGCTCAAGAAGATGTCCTTCCACCAGTTACACCACATCTGGCTCCGGAATCACCAATGTTAGATGAGTTACAAGAATGTATTCCTGGTGTTAGTGGCGTTTCTACTGCTATGTTTCTACTCTTGAAGATATCTTGATGGGTTTCAGCTTTTTTAATTTTGTTGTGACTCCTTTAACAACAGTGATGGGTGCACTTACAAATTGTCGACGTAAACCTATTTGATTCTCAATGGATTTGGTGATAAAATTTGCTTGAGATCCGTTATCGAGCAAGGCTCTTAAATAGTGTTTTTTTCTATCATTATCTAAGATGTTCACAACACATGTCGCTTAAAGTATTGGATTGCATGTTAAACTATTCAATGCTGCTTCGTGGTTGTTGGTGGAGATTCCATATCTTGAGTTGCCGTATGTGTTTCATGCAACAATAAATGGTGTATCTATTGCAATCCAGACAGATTACTGATTGCAAATATTTATTGTATGTCCTGCACCAAAACCGTTGTAGCATAATCTTTTGTCCTTTATGATCACTTGTCGTTTACCAACTGATAACCTCTTAAAAGCGTTTAAAATTGCAGCAGCTTTACCCTTTAAAACGGTTTGTATGTTGTTGATTGAGGTATTTGTATTTGTGTTTTATGTGTAAATATCAACAAATCCAGGCAATTTTTCATAAGTTCCTCTACATTTTGGAATTTCAATAGATGATAGGTTCACTTGCGTTAAATTTGTTTCCGTGCTCATATTTGTTGTTGAGTGGTAGCGGAGTGACTGCTCTGTTTTGTTTGATGATTAAACTGGCCTTTGATACAGTCTTGAAATGCATTTCTGTTAACTCTCTATGTTCATCATCAACGTCAATTTCTAATTCCAATAGATCTGCATATGTTTGTTTTAATTTTTCAAGAAACGGTGCAACTTAATACAATCTCGTATCGGTTTTTTCCAGCTAATGCGGAGTCAGTGGAACTTCCAAAGTCGATAAATGTTTGTAAAAACTTTGAAGCCTTTTCATCATGTCGTTTCAGTTTGTTGTAATTACTTTTTTTGGACGGTCATTGTGTATCGTTTCACTCGGATCAAAATTTAATTCAATTTCCAATCCGGTTCGAAGGGTTAATGTTACTTGCGCAGGAGATTGCAATTTGGTTGTAAAAATGAATAATGCAAAACTTTACTAAGCTTAGATAATATATATTGTTTACGTCGACAGGTTCGGATAAAATAAAAGTGAGGTTTTTGGGTCAAAATTAAACTACATTAAAATAAAAAAAGACCATTGGGTTTATGTACAAATATTTATATTAAAGAGGATGAGATTGGACATTGAGTTCTGGGAAACATGATTTGAAAAAGCAATAAATGAAGATTTATGAAGATGGTAAAACACTAATAGAAAGGGTATAGGTTCAAGTATATTAATGCATATTTGAAAACTACAGAGATTACATTCCTAATTAGCGTCTAAGTGCAGGTACCTACAATTATAAATATTTTTTTAATACATTCCTTGTCTAATTTACTCATAGATCAAGGCAACATGGATTATAGGAATCTAGGAAATAAAAAAAAAACTAATTATGTAACACATATTTTTAATGTTAATTTTGTTTGCATATCATATTTACATGATTTTTTTTTGTCTTCTGTCTTCCTTATAATTGACTGCCTCATTAAACCTTATCTACATGAAAATAATACCATTTTGTTGATATTATCTAACATAACGTTAGTATTTACCAATACTTTTCTTTGTTTTCAACTGCATTTTCTGCAGTAGGTTTGGAATTCTTGCGCTTTAGTTGTGTTCAAGATACTATTTCTTAATTGTTTTGAATCGAAATTTAGATGATTTGCTTTATCATCGTCAAAAATAATTTCTTTCTTTTTAAACAATTTTTGCATCTTTCTATTCTTGCTTTAAATAAATTATTTTATTTTTACATTTTTTCCTCTGTGTCTCTTCTTACAACAATTTTTAATTATCATACAACTCAATATCAAAATTATAAGTTGAATAAATAATTATTTGACAGTTATGTCATCATATGCCATTAATTATTAAATACTCTTGAAAGGAAAGCAGTAATTATGTACACAGAAATAAGCTAATAATAATATTTACAATTTATGAACAGTTTCTAGATTTCAACACTAACCCGTCGGTTCGTGTTGATCGAAATAAATGCGCTCCGCATTTATTTCGATCAACACGAAATAAATTGCGGAGCGGGTTTTGAATTTATTTCGTCTGACGAAATAGAATGCGAAGCGGGTTTTTAGATCCAAACTTGTCAGTCTGAAATCCAGCGGAATAAGGCAGAGGCTATTACTAACTAGACCAGTAGTTCCCAAACTTTATTTGGTCCGGAATCTTTCTACAATGTATAAAGTTTCGCGGAACCCAATGATAAAAAAATTATATATGGTATATATAATTATCCTTTATTATTTTTATTTAACAATAAAATTTATATATGCATATCAGAAATGCGCAGCGCCGGTGAGTCTGCAAATGTATTTGCGTTTCGGCGTTGATGACGCGGAACCCTAAATTTTTTTCGCGGAACCCTAAGGTTCCGCGGAACCCACTTTTTGAATCTCTGAACTAGACAGTCGGTACTCATCAGAATGTTGTTTGAACAGGTCTGTCAGAACAACCGATTTTCTAATAAAATGCCGCGGCATTTTATACCATTAAAAACAAGTAAAAAACAAGTAATAGCAGTGTGAGTATAAATGAGACTCAAGTGAGATGGAAATGAATGAGAGCGTGCGGGTAAGTATTTTAACCTTGTATGGATTTTGCCACGTGCATACAATCCGTGAATATGTTCACGGTTTGTTTACATTAATATTAAAAGTGACAGGTGACAGTGCAAGTGATGATTTAATTAAAATAGCAAGTGGATGGTTTTTAATTAATTTAATAAGTGTACTCGTCACATACATAAATTTGTTGTAGAATTACATTGTAACATATTTCTATAAATGCTACATTGTAATATAGCCGATTTAGCATATTATAAATGTTATTTCAGGTGCGGGTTAAAGCGCTTGAGAACCTTTCATATAAAACATTCCCCGATACTTTGTATTTTATCTATGGGAATGTTTTACTTTAATATAGGACACGCATTCATTATACATTGTATCATAATGATGCGTGTGCATTTTTTAGAATATAAGTAGTTAGTTTTAGGTCAACATTGGCAGTCGAGAGTAGAGTCCCGAGATGGACTAACCCCTGTTATTTTTTATTCAATATACTATGTGAGTTAAGTGACCGTCTGCAACAATTCATTCTTACCCACCGCACCATCCGCTCCTTAACCGCTCGGCAGCCAGTTCCGCCAATCGCGCAACAAATTATTAAAAAATAATTTAGTGAAATATTAAGTTATTATTTGAAATAATTTGATATAACGTATCACCGTAAAATAATACTTTCGTCTCTTACGTTTCCAAATTTTTAAAACAAGTTTTTACATGGTTTTATATTTATAAAAGTAGCAGTGGTATAGATTTCCTGATCTTTTCTACAATTGCCTTAAGTTATGTATTAAAAAATACGAAACAAAAATATATAGAGAAAAAAATAGAAAAAAACATAGTTAATATAAAAACAAAATACATATATAGTCAAAATAAAAATTTTGTTTTGAAAACACACGTTCACATGGCACTGATGCGGCTAGAATATTTATGTTGTATATGTATCTATTGCTTCTTTCAACATATTAATAGATCTTCCTTTGGTACGAAACTATGCTCTGAATATCTATTAGTTTCTACAATAGCAGCAGATGGTTTTGTACCGGTTTTGCTATATTTAATATTTTTTAACTGCTCATTCAATCCTTTGTGTAATGCATCCATAGCAGTTTTAACCGGTTAAATCTTTTATTTTACATTTTAGTGCATATAAATGTAATCACCCTTGTTAAAATCAGTACTTGGCTGGCTATTACATATTTTTCTTCACAATTTTTTTTGTTATTTCTTCGAATGGCTTATTTAAAAAAAGATCGTTTTAATACCCGGTATCACATTGTATAGTGAGTAACTCAGGAGTTCTAAGAGCATAAATCCAAGAGTTTGCATTATTAATTACAATCTATACATTGAAATATTGTTTTGATATCCGAATGTCACAACTTTGTGTTTGATTTTAATAAAATTTCAATTTCACAAATATTTCCCTTATTATTTAAATTAATAATTTGACTTTTTTGTCAAATATACTTTTTTGAACGATACTCAGAACAATTGTCAATTGTGACTGTTTTATCGATATGTAGTTTTTTCTGTTTTCGTTTAGTATAATATACTCTGATGTTGGCTTTATAAATGCAAACTTTGATTGATTGTTATGTACGGAAAATAGCTTGAACAAATTATATATGAATCCTTAGAAAATATATCAATAGTTGTTATTTTGAATAAAATATTTGTGACATTTTCTTTCATATTGATTGGGAAGGATACCTTTAAGTAGATATTCTATCACATTTTTTAATTCGATAATTAGAATTTTTGTAGTAATAAAAATGGTATGCACTAATCCTTTGTTGGCATACATAACCGCGTTATATACTTTATAAAGTTTAAGTTGTAGTTGCATAATTGTATATCTTATTATTTCAACATTATTTAAAATTTGATTTGAGTTGCGTATAATCTATATTTTCTTGTTGTTAAATTTTTCAAATTTTGTAATAAAATTTGTTCATTATAATTGACATTGACCTTTTTTCTCACTTATGAATTGTTCGCGCTTTCAATTTTTTTTAAATTCTGAAATTTATCATTATATTTTTTTGCATCTTCTTTGTTTAATGTACCAAATAAAAGTTTAAAACTCTTTCCAATTTTATTTAATAATTCACGTTTGTCGTTACTACCGTTTTTTTTGCACAACTAATAATAGTGAGTTTCCTTCGTTGTTGCTAAGCTGTACAGTACCATCTTGAAACATTTTACTAATTTCTTTATGAATTATTAGTTTTTGTGCATGAGGTATTGTTTATGGCTTGCAATTAATATAACCAATGTTTTTTAATTATATGTCGTGTGTTTTTGTTTGTTTTTGTGTGTTTGCACTTGTTATAATATTTTCTTCTAACAAAAATATATGACTAAAATTAGAACATTTGTCTAAAATTGAATCTGTTTTTTCGTAGAGTGATATTCAAGTTTCAATGATTTTTTGTCTTTTCATTTATTGACAAAGTTTAGATGTCAAACATATAATTCTTTTGACTTAATGAAACTTCCTCAAATTTAATTTTAGGTATTTTTACATTTATCATTTTCAGAAATGTTTAATACAGAAACACTAGCCACTTTATCTTTTTTTTCAGTTAATGAGTTTTCTATGATAAATCGGCACCTGTATCAATTAGACATCTAACATGCTTTTTTTCTGTTATGTCACAAGGGACATGAATGGATTGTTATGTATTACAATTTAATTGAACGTTTTACATATTTTCTGGTAAATGTACATCATCTATATGAAAAATCTTTACCAGCGCACAATTGCTCCTTAGATTACTAACAGTAGTTATATTATATGTGGTACTACCAGTTATATCAGAAACTGCCTTACACTCATTTGAGCTACTATTTGTTTGTATATCGTGAGAAACAAATCTACCTTGTTCACTTCAACCATTTATAGGATTTCTCGAGTTTTCTCCTCGTGATAAAATATTATAATAGTTACCAAACTGTCTTTGGTTCTTTCTATTTCCATTTACAAAACGGTTTTCATTATTAGAATTGAATTTATTAGTTGTGTTTCTTTTAAAACTACTATTAATGTTTTGATAATTATAATTGGAATTCTAAGACATTTTGATAACAATGTTTTTCAATTACAAAAATTGCACAATATATTATTTTGCAACTTTCCTACAATTGATGTATATGTTGGATTAATTTCACCAGTATATGTTGCTTTAAAATCGGCTTGATAGCATCTTTAACAGTTTTTGGACTTAATCCTCACATTATTTCTAATCCTATTAAGGCTCTTATAATAAATACTGAAATTGACTAATTTTTTAGAAAATTTGTCACACCAAATATCCTGATCACAATTTTCCCTATTATTTTCTCTAATGCAGTAAAAAATCTATTTTTATAAGAACTTATTCTGTGCCTAATTGTTTTATAAAATGTCTCTTATAGTTATTAATTATTACTATGTGATTGGCCACAATTTTCTTTTGAAATTTTCTTTTATTCTTACCAATTTTCAAATTTTGAATTACTTAATTAATTCTTAAGTTTATATTTTTGAATTTGTCTGTGCTGAAAGCAATTGCAGCAGGTTCTGTTACAGTTGCTTGAAGAGAAGTCATTATTCCGAGACAACTTCTTGTTATCATAAAATGTATATTGCCTCTAAATTGTTGCATAAAATCGTGGAGCAATCAATTTTCGACAGAAATTGGTCCACATTTAAAATAACCTAACAAAAATGACATGTGACAAATTATCCATTGAATAAATTTTAATCCCTAGATTTTGTATGATTAATTTATTCCACAGATTTAGTTACCTTCTTTTATTATTTGACGTTTATAATACCAAAATCAGCCAAGTAAAATAATTTACTTGCATAGTAAATAAAATCTACAGATTTTAATGGTTTATAATACAAGTTTGAATATCTTATTAAAGTTTGATTTTTGGTGTTCGTGTTTCAATTGTCATCTTAATATTGCCTAATATATAATTTTCCTAGTACCAGAGGTTGGGCTTTAAAATCTATAAAAAAACAAAATCAGTTTTTTTTATATTTTAGCGGTGCTTTTAAATCGGAGCAAACAATTTGTTAACTAAAAATAATTTAATTGTTTATATAATTTGCTTGTAGTTTAATTTTACAATTTGATTTAAATTCACTATTAACTTTAAATCGGGTGAAAATAAATAATCTGACATTTTATTACTATATGTGGTATGACAAAGTTAAACTTCATACAAATAAATTATTAAATAAAATAAAAGAAACTTACCTTGGTTTCACCCATGCCACTGTGTAAAGAGTTTTTATATTTTCTATACTGCGCTAGAAAATTTGTTCGCACGTTATTGAATTTGCTTTTAATGTCAGCAGGACTCTCACTTAATGCTTTATTTCTGGCATATTTATTTTTGTAGTCTAAATGCTTCACTGCACATAAGCATGAGGTTGCTGAAGTTAGCGTTGGTTTTGTATTTGCTTTAGCGTTGCTTTTTGTGCGTTACAGCTGCTCAGCAAAATAATGTTTAATCGAAAAACTAGGCAACTTATGGTACACTAATTAATGTTTGCTTTGTCGCACTAATACCTCACGTGTTTTATCCTTTTCTCAAGATTACATTCTTATATTTTAATAGCCAAAGATTTTAGAATTAATGGAAAGAATAAGAATAGGAAAAAACACTATTTTTAAATTTGCAGCATTTGTTTGACTTATCATTTAAGGAAGTGATAGATTCAATCAAAAATTGAAAATTTTAGTGGGGTTGTTTATTTTTACACTTACAATCTAGCGCCTTGATTCCGTCGGATCAAAAAAAATGTTATGTGACGATGTTGCAGTCGGAGAAAATTTGGTTCGGTAATGCGGGGTGATGTTACGCGACGGTGTTGCGGCACTTTGTTACAAGTGTCCATAAAATTAAACATTTTCAAAATTTGATAGTTTCATTATATTTGTTATCATAATGTGATTGTTATTTTATATTTAAACCAAATTGTTTTAAAGTAAAATATAATTATAAATCAGGCTGCCTGTTATAAAAACATATTTTTTGCTAGGTTTTATGGTCGCAATCACATAAATGAGTATGTATGAAAATAAGTTTTATACTAATAAAAGAAATCTAACCTTATAATAAAAAAGCGGAAACGGAAATAGTTTTTTTATGGCGCTATTTCTTGTCATCTATTTCATAAAAATTGATTTTCTTTTTTATTAAAAATCATCATAATACATTTATCAAAATACATACTTAAAATTAGACAACAAACATTAATTTTAAATAATAGAATAAGAAATACAAATAATAGTAAAAATTCAATTGTATATTAATGATGAGTTTGGTGAAATTAATTTTATTAAGTTTTATAGACCGAGTAGTAGTCAATAGCCGTTTCTGGGTCACTCCGGCACTCCAGACAAGTGGCGCCATCTGTCGGACAGCGCCATCTGTCGGACGGAGAACAAAGCTTTAGCTCAAACTCAAACCAGTAGAACGCTGTAGAAATCTGTAATTGCAGAATACTGTAATCGGAAAAAATCTGTAATGGGGAACAGCGCCACCCTGGCAAACAATAGGTGAATTAAAATTTGTCCACCTATCGGACGATAGTTGAACTATCGAGTTGCAGAATTCTGTAGGAAAGAGTTCTGAATTGAAAAAAAATGTTTCCTGTAATTTGAGAGAGAGAGAGAGAGAGAAAACAAAGAAGGAAACTGGAAAAAACTTTAAAAAAAAGAAAAAAGAATTTAATCATCTTAATTGTTACAATTAATACTATTGATATTAGTTCAAATAAATCGCAACAATGTTTTTTAAATTATTTATTACTTAATAAATAATTGTGATTTATTAATAAGGTAGTTCGGGAAATAGAATTAAGGTCGGGGGACGGAAAACAAAAAAAGATTTGATTTTTTTAAATTTTCATTTCATTTAATTTTCTTTATTTTGAAAAATCTTTTTATTGTAATTAATAAATTTAAACAGTTAATTGTTGGAAATAGAATTAAGGTCAGGGACGAGGAAACAAAAAAAGATTGACATTTTATCTTATATTATAAACTTGAAAATGATATATAATTAATGAAACTGGTTGTAATAATAATATATTAATTAATAAAACATATGAAACAATATTAATTTAATTATAATAAATATAAAATAGTTTCATAGAATGAAGAATTTTATGTCTTTTGCAGCTTGTATATTTAAAAAAATATTTTTATTAATTTAGATGAGATGAATTTAATTACAAAAGATTACACAATTTAATTTAAATGAATATTCGTTGATAATAGAAAATATGATTTTTTTTAATTAAAGAATTGCAAATGGAAAACACGATAATTTCCAGGAAATAAATTTGCATTTGACATGAGCAGTTTAATAACAATAGTATATAAGAGATGTAATTATAGAAGAATGAGCAATCTTTACACGTGCGCTCACTTAACTACATTTTATAATCATATCTTTTTAGACTATACAAAATTTAACTAACTAATTGTGAATAAAAATTTACCTTATATACTTTACACAATATTTTTTTGAAGAATCATTGCACGTGTTGTAAGTAAAACATACAATGTATCATTGTAATTATTTATTTGCAATGTAGTTATAAATTATTTAAAAAATGCAACTATCATTTTTATTAATCGTCATATGTAAACTTTTATGCATTAATCATAAAATTGTATCTTGTCACTGCAAACCTTTTTTTTTAATTTAATTATTTTTAATTAATTAATAAATAAAAAATTTAAATTTATTATCTTGTAAATTATTAATGTTATTAAAATTATTTAAAAAATTTACATTTAGTTATTTTTTATTAATAATCAGAATTACTATGTATATTATTTACATATTTTACATATTGATATTTGGTAAAAGCATAGATCTGCTAGGTTTTTGTGTGTTCACACATGCCACTATTGGTTTGGATTAGATTCGAAATGGATTTTCAGACTCTATTAGCCACAAACGTTTTCCATTTTTTGCTCATGAACGTTATTCAATTTAACTTAATGGTTGAATCAGAAAACAGATGTATATTGCTTATCCTTATATTTATAGCTGTTACTAATTTGTTAACAAGCTTGGCTAGCATTACCGCTTTACATAACTCTAATCTTGGCAGTGATATTTGTTTGATAGGCGCTATTACAGAAATTAGTTGGATTTGTGGAATTTTTAAACATTTGGTGTCTGTTTGTTGATCTACAGATTTGTCTAAGTTATTTTTGATTTTCAAAGTCATTGAATGATAATTTTTACGGTTATGGTTACAGGCACCATTAACCCCTACGGATCAAACAATTTTGCAACATCTGATAACACACTGTTGTTTGATTTTTTTTTTGGAAAGTTTTGATGTTATGTATTGTATTAGGTCGTCCTTAGTGTTCCAATAAATTTCCAGAGTTTTTTGTGTCTGATCTTTGTCCAATACCAAAATGCTATGTTCTTGATTGGATTGTAAAATGTCCTTTAAAATTGTTTTGTCGTTTGATTTCTATTTTCTCAAGTTAAATCCGCCTGTTTGTTTCGTCTCTTCTATTGTGTCTGCATCCGTTGACAGATCATCTACATAAAAATCACGAGTTACTATTTTGCTTGCTATGGGCCATTTTTGTACGCCTTCTTCAGCCAATTGCTTTTTCTCATTCATTTATAAACTCCCTGTACATTAAGTCGCCAAATATGAGACATGATATGAGACTTCTTGAACAACTGGGCCTACCATCAAAAGATTATTGAGAGACTTGCCACTTGTAGTTTTTGCTGATATATCAAAGTCTACTCGTAATTTAGTGGTTACGCTGATTTCTTATAGGATTTTCCCAGTTCTTCTATGCCGTTTTTAAATAGTAAATTTACAATAAATCGTCTCGTTTGTTCTCTTTTAGTAGTTTGCTTAAATAACTTTTTGCAGTGCTGTTCCTCTATTGTATAAGTGGCTTTTTTTTACGTGATCCAGTTTGCAGAGTTTTTATATATTTTAATTTAACTCTTGTAACGTATTGTAGCATGATAGTCTTTTGGTTCGTAATGGAATGGATCCACCCAAAATCCAACCCAATCTCGTTTTTTGTATTATTGTTGAGTCACTTTTGATTTGTCCTGTTTGCCCACATTAATTCAAAATACACTTCTGCTCCAATTAACAAATCAATCTCTCTTATTTGATAGAATTGAGGGTTTGCTAGTTTTATACTCTTGGGCAGTTTAAACACTTATTTGTCAATTTTTTGCCCTGGCAACTATCCCGTAATATGATCCAATATCAAAAAAATTAGCGTTATTTCAGAGCTTTCTAATGTCGATCGAATTCTTATAAATCAAGTCACACATGTAGTGCAGTGATTCACTGATTTACACATGGCGCATTTATGTTTTGCTTCCACAATCATTCGTCTGCTGGTTTATTGATCTTTATACAGGGAGTTTATAAATGAATGGGATTATGTAATCACTTTAAATATGCCGCCTTTTTAAAATCGTTCACTATACTACATATGTTTTCATATGTTTGCTTGACAGCTGTCAAAGTTGATCTGTCAAAACAAATAGTTTAGTGAACAATTTAAAAAAAGCGGCACATTTAAAGTGATTACATAATCCCATTCATTTATAAACTCCCTGTACTATCATTTGATCTCAATGTTTGAAATAGTCGACATTTTACTGATAAAAACTCTTTCATTGTCGGCAATTTGTTATTTTCTATGGATTCTTCCCAATCTCTTCTGGTTTTGTGGTCTAGCTTTGTGCATATGAGATACACAATTAGAATATCCCATGAATCCAGTAGACATCCAAACAATCGTAAAACACGCATGTGCTGAGACGTGTTGTCTACTAGTTTTTGCAATGCTTGTGTTGATTCCTTTTTTATATTGAGCATAGCAAACATTTCCTTAATATGTATTTGAGTTATAATTCTGGTATTTTCATATCGTTGCTTTAGAAGTTCTAACGCTACAATATGATTTACGTCAGTAATCTCCAGAAATTTTATTGTCTGATAAGCTTTACCTTTTAATGTGGATTGTAGGTACTGTAGGCACATTGCTTAACCTTTCATTGTTATCGACCATTGCTGTAAATAGTTCAATGTATGGTAACCATTCATCATAACTGTTGGCAGTTTAATCTTGTTTGTTTCGATTGTACCTGTGGACCCAAGATGCAATGACATTTGATCAATTGCATCTTGTTCTGCTTTTTCTCTCTTGTTTTCATTTACAGTATCCATAAATTGAAAATACGATTTGTCTTTTTCTGTTTACGATATCTCTGAATCATCCTTCTCTTTAATATCGGCCTGGATTTGTTCAAATTGTTTGTATAGTTTATGAGCTCTTTCGATTTGGTCCGATAATAGCGAGATATCTCTATTGAATGAAGCGATTGTTTTCTTTAACCTCGTCATCAAAGACTTGATTACGGTTCTCTTCTTTATCATTGTTGCTTTATTCATAGTTGGATTCAATTTAAAGATAAATAAAAAAATTGTATATTATTGTGTAATAATGTGCCAAATAATGTACTGTTGCACAGATCCGGCTCGAAAGACCCTAAGTTGGCTTAATGAGCCTTTTCACTAAATATTGTTTTGCAAATATAATAAAGTTGATTGTTCTCATGTACAAATCTAAACTGATTTTTTTCTGTCAGTGTTGACAATATATTTTAAACAAAAAATAAAGAATTGGCCATCTATTTAAAAAGAACCATAATACGTTTAGAAAAATATAATAAAAAATTAGTTACATCCGGAGGTGCTTTTGTGTGCTGACCAATTACCAAACTAGTTTGTTGTTATTTTTTGTATTTTGTGTACAAGTATGTAGTGACATAGGCATTACTATGTCAGCAAACATATTTATTTTAATTTCCCTATTACATAATGTTTCGTAAAATTAATTTTTAATAAAATTTAATTTCAAGTTTTTTAATTTTTGTTGTAATCAAACTTAATGATGCTTAGTTTTGGGCTAACTAGTAATAAAAAATATCTTGCAGCAACTTGAAACATTATATCAAAAATGGAATAACGGTGAGATGGCTCAGTTATAGAGCATTAGAGTAGCACGCTAACAGTTCGGGGTTCGATCCCGGAATATGACTAAAATAATAACAAGCTCATTATCCACCGGGCTGATTCGGAAGTCAACCCCCTTCAAACAAGTCGTAAGACTTTTGCGGCAATCTTAAATAGCTGTAAAACGCGCAATAAAGAAGAATATGGAGATCAAATTAAAAAAATATATATATATACACATTATTAACCGATTATTTAGAGATATCAGTTTAAAGGTTTATTTAATTAAATTATAGCATGTTTTATGTATTTTTATAACAAAAAAAAATTAAATTTATTTACCTCAATACGTATTTTTTTAGTTGTGCCACCATTGCAGCCCATGACCGTTATTATATAAAAATAATATTTTATAGGAATGCAACATAGGCAACTTCGTTTACACTACTTGTTATTTGAACTAATTTTATATACGCGTGTTAGTATAGGAAACTTGATATACACTTTAAATATGAGCAGCGTATACAATCTATCCTTGTTGCCAAATCTAACATAATTTTAACATTATTTATACCACAATTTCAACTTCTGCATCAATATTCAATTGTAATATCCAATAATAGCGTTCTTTATGTTAGTGCTTACATGATAGCCAACCAAATTAACAAAACACTATTGCTTAATTTAAGTAATGTTTCTGACGCCACTGTAACTTTTTACATCTAATTGTATTTAGCGCAGTAATCATGTTTTAAATTAATAATATATAAAATATAATCTTAAAAATAATGTTGCAAATAAGATTCAATACATGTTAATCATAATACACGTATTTATAACAATACAAATATTAAAAATCCATAGGCGTACGTCATCTTTCTACGTCGTTTGCGACATTTTATTTCAATCATCGCTAGTGGAGGTAACAAATACTGTTGAACTACTATTTCCGTTTGATTGTTAACGGAAAAACACCAAATTATTTGAGTTTAATTGGTTTATTTGATAATGCTATCAAGTGATTGGTACCTGCCTCCGTCCACCACTCCCGTTAGCAAATCAAAGTTGTTCATGTGCATTGGTTCAACAAAACGTTTTGAGAAGATAATTAGTTTTCTGCAATCATCTGATTAAATTGAGATGGAAAAAGGTGATTTTGACGATTTTAAAGAAAAACCCAACCTGCCCTTCTGTGATGGTAATATTATTTTTTATATAATTATGTTTAATTAATCATTTTCCGGCTATGAAAAGGACGCTTACCTAATTTAACCTCACTTTAATTAAATCAATGTATAATTGATTGATTTACATATATACTTAATTAAATTGATTAATGCAATTATTTGGTACTATTTATTGATTTTTATAGAAAATCATATTGATTTATGCAAATGCAATGTGATATTTATGATAATAAGCAAATTTTATTGCCTCGTGTTGAATTTGGCGGGAAAATTCGGGATTCAT
The DNA here is from genome assembly GCA_963932245.1 of Tachinus rufipes. Lineage (NCBI taxonomy): Eukaryota > Metazoa > Arthropoda > Insecta > Coleoptera > Staphylinidae > Tachinus > Tachinus rufipes. The sequence continues at coordinate 35,775,407 of OZ010750.1, read as the reverse complement.
TTTTGAGAATGGTGATATCTGCAACAATTAATTGTAAAAACGTTGGCAAACATAAAATCATTAATAGGAATTGAATAGAAGTATCAACAATTTCAATTTTCAAGTAGGATGCTTTGGAATATTTAATCATTATCTGTTTTTTCACAAAATAAACAATTGTTTTTGGTTACTATTCAACCATGTATTTAAGTAACCAAATGATACTTACATGAATTCATCATTGTTTGATTTTTATAAAATATGATATGTTTGTATAATTTTTTGATTGGGGGACCCGAGATCATTGCACACTTTGTCTATACTTGTAATTTTTTTATCGCTGTAACCGATTTTGGCAAACTAAAAATTTACAAACGTTTATCGGGTACTTTTCAGCTTACTTTATATGGGTTGGGTTAGGGCGATCATTAGGAAATCATAATTTTGCTCAAAACCGTTGATATATATAAAACTGTATCATACTCTTACGGCTGAGTCCATATTGGATACGTTCTTTTCAAATTCAAGTCGTACCCACTATCCCAACTTTGACAATTGAATACGTTAAACAAATACAATTTTATATCAAATTAATATTAGATTATATTATAAGGTTTGTAATAAAACACTTTATTTCAATTTAACACTTTATATTTAACTTATAAAATATGCTCTGTATTAGTCAACAGACAGAATTCAACTAACTTGCTACACAAGTGATAAGGGGTACAGGCTGCATTTGGTTTTTATACAAAGGGCAGTTCAAGAAACTTCGTCATCCGGGTATTTCCCTTTTTACATTTTTGTTACAAAGGATTTTAACACAATAAATCCAACACTCCCACTCAAAAATGAAAACCATTTAAAACTTAATATTAATATACATAAAAACATAACTTTTGAATTACAAAAAAAATAACAAATTTGTTTATAAGTATTTTAGTGTTTTTATTATTCTTGGGTAATAGTGTAGATGTTTAGCTCAACATTTGTTGCATGGATTAGGAAAACCCAATTAAAACCTAATCAAGCCAAAAATTAAAGAATATAAAATTATTCTTTTAAACCAATAATGGAACGAAACTCCAAAAATCTTTGTGCAGGTAGCGGCTTGGTGAATACGTCGGCTAGTTGTTGACCTGTGAAAATATATTTAAATATTATTATTCCTTTCTCTATCTGTTCTCTTGTAAAATGATATTTTATATCAATATGTTTTGATCTCTTATGGCTGGTAGGATTATTAGCCATACATATGCAACTATTGTTGTCTTCAAAAATAGTAATTTGGTTCTTAAATATTTAAATCAACACTAGATAATAACTGCTTCAACCATACAGCTTCTCTAACTGCTTCAAACAAAGCCATATACTCAGCCTCTGTTGATGAAGCTGCTACCGAGTTTTGGCGTTTTGTATTCCAGCTTATCGAGCAATTATTAAATAACTTAAAAAATATAACCTGTGGTGCTTTATCTATCAGTTTCATTACTTCCCCAGAGTCTACAAAACCTACTAGAACTTCATTTATTTGTTCAACTCTCTGATATACTAATTTTAAATTTATAGAACCTTTGATATATCTTAATACTCTTTTTAATTGTTGCCAGAGTTCTTTGTTATTATTATTTTGATACCTGCTAAGTATATTTACAGCAGTGCAAATGTCTGGTCGAGTGCATAACATTGCGTACATTAAACTCGGTTCTTTAGAATTTAAAGCATTATAATCCAATTTACTTGGCAAAGGTGTATTTACAGTTTGGGTTGCTTCGGTTGACACAAATAAGAAAACGTAATATTGCTTGCTTTAATTTTATTATGAATATTTGGATACATTTACAACTATGGTCTGAGACTGAATACTTATTTTACAGGATGCACAGCTTATATACTACGGTCGAATCGAATATTCTTGGAAACCCTAATTAAAGATACATTATGTCGCCGCCTGGTTTATTATCGTCGGTCTAAGAGATACAACTGGATTATCGAATTTACATAATATCTATTATCCGGTGGGAAAAACCCTATTCTGTGTCGCCAGACGTTTACTTAATATTGGGATTAGGATTACCAATTTTACAACTACATTAACTATTTACAATTGCTATTTACATTGCACATGTTACGATGCTCGCCACAGTACTCCCCTACCAGTGATTTGGATCACGAGGAGCCTATCTGCAAACGGTCCGGAAAGTGTACGCGTCTACCTGATCGCGTGTGCCGTTGGTTCTCGGTACCTTGGCATGTTTGGATTGTAGATTGGTGGGTGGTTTCCGCTGATGCCCGTGTTGTGGTACTGCTTTCTGCTTTTGATTCAGCACCATCATCTTCGGTGATTGGAATGTCCGATATTATATATGCAGGTTTCAGCCTATCGATCGACACTGTAACATTGCGTCCTCTGATATCTACAACGAAAGTTTTTTTTGTTTTGGAAATCACTTTAAATGGCCCTTCATATGGTAGTTGTAGAAGCCTTTTCGGTCCATCATGTCTTACAAAAACCTGTTCTGTAGTGGTAAGGTCTTTAAATACAAACGTGGATTTCTCTCCATGTCTAGACCCGTCGGTAGGCCGAAGATTCCGCATATGTTCTCGCAGAGTTGTAACAAATTCTGACCCATTCTGTCCGTCTGTCGATGAGGATGCCTGTGTCAACATTTCTCCTGGCAGTCGTAGTGGTTCTCCATACAACATCTCCGCGGCTGTTGACTGGAAGTCGTCCTTCCATGCTGAACGCATGCCTAGCATAACGGTTGGCAGTACGTCGGTCCATTGATTGCTTTTGTGGCATTTAATTGCAGCCTTTAATTGCCGATGAAATCTTTCCACCATACCATTTGCTGCCGGGTGATAAGCCGTGGTTTTAAAGTGAGACGTACCTGTTAGGTGGTTCAATTGTCTAAACAGGTGAGACTCAAATTGCCTTCCTTGGTCCGTAGTCAATCGTAATGGTACCCCAAACCTAGCAATCCAATGTGTGTAGAAGGCCCTTGCAACTGTTACAGCTTCTTGATTCTCCATAGGAATAGCTTCTGGCCATCGGGAAAAACGATCCACGCAGGTTAAGCAATATTTGTAACCTACCGAGCTCGGCATAATCACAATATCGATATGCACATGCTCAAACCTCTTAGATGGCGCTATGAAGGTACCTGGTGCTGTTGATACATGACGGCTGACTTTTGCTTGTTGACACTCTATACAGCTCCGAGCCCATTCTCTGCAGTCTTTCCTAATCGATGGCCAAACATAACGCTGTGTTACTAATTTTACTGTGGAGTTTATTCCTGGATGTGAAAGTTGGTGAATGCTATTGAAAACTGTCTTTCGGAACTGCGACGTGACATATGGTCGCGCAGTTGATGTTGATACGTCGCATAGCAAGGATACGTCTATCTCTGGTATTTTAATAAGTTTTAACTGCAGTGTTGATGATTTCTTGACTTCCATATTTCTCAGTTCCACATCTGCCTTCTGCGCCTCTGCTAAAGCTCTTAAATCTATTGCCGGCGCTATCTCTTCGATGCGGGACAGGGCATCCGCGACAATGTTTTCCTCTCCCGACACGTGACGTATGTCTGTGGAAAATTGCCCTATATAATCAAGGTATCGGAACTGGCGTGGTGTACATTCGTTGTTTTTCTTGCAAAATGCATATGTGATTGGCTTATGATCGGTGAAGATGGTAAAAGTTCTAGCTTCAATCATGTAGCGAAAATGTTTTACTGCTTCGTAAATCGCTAGCAATTCCCTATCATAAGCTGCGTATTTACTTTCTGTAGTACTTAGTTTTCTTGAGAAGAACGCTAGGGGCTCCCAGGCGTTGTTAACTCGTTGTTGAAGGGCTGCACCAATGGTAAAATCTGAAGCATCACAAAATATCGTGAGTGGAACATTGAGCCGGGGGTGGGCAAGTAACGCTGCTTGTGCTAGGCTTTCTTTGCAAGCCTCAAACGCTCTTTCTGCCTCTGATGTCCACTTTACTAGTGCCTTGCCTTTGACGTTGCCATGGAGTAGGTCGTTGAGTGGTGCTTGAACGTGTGCCGCCTTGGGAATAAATCTTCTGTAAAAATTTACCATCCCTAAAAATTGCCTAAGTTCCTTGGCGGTGTCCGGTCGGGGATATGATCGTATAGTTTGTACCTTATCTGGTAGTGGTTGAGTTCCATTATCGGAGACGAGATAGCCGAGAAATTTTACGGACGGTTGGCCGAAAATACATTTGGATGAGTTGATGATCACTCCGTAGTCTTGCAGTCGTTTAAATAAAATCTCCAGATGTTTTAAATGTTCTTCACGTGAAGACGATGCTATAAGTATATCATCTATATAGGCATAACAAAACTTTAAATCTCGGAGTACTTCATCAATAAACCTCTGGAACGTTTGCGCAGCATTTCGGAGACCGAAGGTCATACATGGAAATTCAAATAACCCAAATGGCGTCGTTATTGTTGTTTTGATTTTGATTGAAAGCTTTGACGAGGTCAATCGTTGAAAATATTTTCGCCCCATCAAAATTTTGAGAGAAGTCTTGGATGTGCCGGACTGGGTACCGGTCAGGTTCCGTTCGTGCGTTCAATCCTCTATAATCCCCACAGGGTCTCCATTCATCGCCTTGTTTTGGCACCATGTGAAGCGGGAACGACCAACAGCTTTGGGAAGGTCTGGCAACTCCAAGTTTTAACATAGCGTCAAATTCTTTCTGGGCAGCTCTCAATTTATCTGGGGCTAGTCGTCGTGGCTTGTGTGGAACTGGTGGACCTGCTGTCGTTCTTATAAAATGTTTAGTTTGATGTTTCACCGAGTTTGCTGCGCCGTCTGGTTTCAAGATTTCTGGAAACTTTGTCAGGAGTTCGTGGAATTCCGTCACTCCTATAACTGTTTTGATGCTCGGTGTTCCACTTGTTACTGCTTTTCCTTGTGCAGTGAGCAGGGTCTTTGCGTCTATCAGTTTTCGGTTTCTTACATCCACCAAAAGGTCGTAGAATGCGAGGAAATCCACTCCAATAATAGGTTTAGTGACATCTGCTATCACAAACCTCCATGTAAAGTCTCGGCGAAGTTTAAAATTGAGCGTTAACGTCACGGTGCCGTATGTTGCTATCACCGTTCCGTTAGCCGCGGCAAGTTCATATGACGATTTGTTTTGTGGTCTTCGTATATAGGAGCAAGGAAACACACATAGGTCAGTAATGTAAATACGGCGTGATGTTGCCGGGCAGGTATCGTCTGTCGCCATTAACGACTGCCCGTTAAGTTTCCCTGGAACGAGCATGGTTGTGTGCACTTTGTTGCTTCACGTCCGAACTTCATATGGTACCAGCAGATGCCATTCTTGCGATTATACGAAGCTGACCGTGAGCGAGATCTCGATCTATCTTGATGACTAGCTCTGCGGTATCGTACCTCGGATATTTCTTCTCTTAGTGATGCCATTTCTTGTTGCAGTGTGATTGTGAGTTGTTGGAGCTGTGCTGCTAAAAAATCACTAGTTTGGACTGGAGCTGCTGCTTCTGTAATCGTGGGTCGATGTGACGTTAAGTCCACGATTGAGTCGGCTAATTCCGCAATCTATTCCATGGATAGGTCTTTGTGAGCCGCAAGAATGGCTTGCATGGATGTCGGTAATCTTCCGAACCACAGTGTACGAAGCATGTTACTTGGAACAGCTGACTCGGCAAGTCCTTGAAGGTGTCGTAAGAACTGTGATGGCTTTCTATCTCCCATTTCCTCGCGCTCTAAAAGGCGGCGCGTCTTTTGCTCCTGGGATAAGCTGAGGCGTTTAATTAGTTCAGTTTTTAGCGTTATGTACGCGTTTTCCGCCGGTTTATTTACGATGATATCTCGCACCTCTAGTGCGTACCGTGGTTCCAACATGCTTGTAATATAACCGAATTTTGTTGAGTCGGTTGTAATTCCTGCAGTTGTGAAATTTTCTTCCATAATAGAAAACCATAGCTCTGGATCGGCAGGGATAAACGGTGAGACACGTAACGCGACACGGTTAACAGACAGCGCGGTCTGTAAAGCTTCAACCAGCTCATTCTTCTCCATTTTCTTGATTACGTTGAAAATTGTGTTATATATCACGTCGGGGTCACCACCTTGGGTTGCTTCGGTTGACACAAATAAGAAAACGTAATATTGCTTGCTTTAATTTTATTATAAATATTTGGATACATTTACAACTATGGTCTGAGACTGAATACTTATTTTACAGGATGCACAGCTTATATACTACGGTCGAATCAAATATTCTTGGAAACCCTAATTAAAGATACATTATGTCGCCGCCTGGTTTATTATCGTCGGTCTAAGAGATACAACTGGATTATCGAATTTACATAATATCTATTATCCGGTGGGAAAAACCCTATTCTGTGTCGCCAGACGTTTACTTAATATTGGGATTAGGATTACCAATTTTACAACTACATTAACTATTTACAATTGCTATTTACATTGCACATGTTACGATGCTCGCCACAACAGTATTACAGTCGGTCATGTTATATTTTTTTAAGTACTGTTTGTAAAAACATACTTTGGTCGAGTGTAATTTGGTTTTCATGTCTTTCCACCTTTATACCTAAAAATAATGTAATTTCTTTTAGATCTACCATATTAAATTGTTCCATCATATATTGCTTAAACTTAGTCATTCTAATTTCATCATGTGTAACAATCAAAAGATCATCTACATATAGAACAACATATATGTTTTTATTTATATGGCCGTTGTCTAAAAAATATAAACAACGATCTACGGATGAATTTTTGAAATTATATTGTTTTAGCACTTGATCAAATTTTTCAAACCAACATCTTGCAGATTGTTGTAGCCCGTATAATGCTTTATTCATTTTGCAAACTTGGCTATTTTGTGCTTTAACCCCTTCAGGAACTTTCATATAAATCTCTTCCTTTAAAATGCCATTTAAGAAAGCGGTCTTAACATCCATGTGATGGACTAACAATTTATTTTGGTTTACATATGCTATTAAAAATTTAAAAGTTGAAATACGTGCAACTGGTGCAAAGGTTTCATTATAATCAAGTAAATATTATTGACTAAACCCTCTTGCTACCAATCGTGCTTTATATTTAGAAGGATTTCCAAAAACATCATTTTTAACAGTAAATATCCATTTACAATCTACAATATTTTTGTCAACTGGTCTTGGAACTAAAGACCAAGTCTTATGTAACTCTAGTGATTTAATTTCATCTTTTATTGCTTGCTCCCACTGAACTTTATCATCACTATTAATTATTTCATTATAATTTTTAGGAATATTAATATTCAGTGATGTAGCACACATGAGGTAATTGTTTATATCATTATCTTGTTCGTTATAAGATATATTTGGAAGATTTTTGATTCTATCACTTCTTCTAATATCTCCTTTTTTATTTGAGGACAGTTCATTTAATAAATAATTGTTATTGTGTTCATTAACTGTTTTATTAACAGCTTCATCAGGTTTTAATCCTGATTTATTTAATATTTTATCATTTATATTATTGTTATTATTATTGGACATTTCATTTAGTTTAATATTTGTTTCAGAAACAGGATCCTTGATATTAACCCCTTCAATGTTTATAGGTCTGGTTTTTATAAAATTTAATTCATCAACTATAACATCACGTACTGTTATGAATTTACCAGTATTTGAATTTAACACTTTATAGCCATTTGGTTCATACCCAACCAGTATACCTTTAAATGATTTTTCATCAAACTTGGTTTTTCTGGTTTTATTTTGAATATAAACGGTAGAACCAAAAAAATCTTTAGATGTGCTAGTTTAGGCTTTTTATTATGCCATAATTCAAACGGTGTTTTACATTGTTTGAGTGCTTTGGTAGGTGTCAAATTGATCAAATAAGTAGCAGTTAGGACTGCTTCTCCCCAAAATGACTTATTAAGTGATGCTCCGCTTATCATTGCACGGGCTTTTTCGGTAATTGACCTGTTCATTCGCTCTGCAACCCCATTTTGTTGAGGAGTATGCGGTACAGTTAAATGATAGCTTATGCCCTTTTGAACACAATAATCTTTAAAGTTATTTGAGAGGTATTCACCTCCATTATCACAATATAAGTGAGTAACTTTTACTTTTTGCAACAAAATCTTTAAATGTTTCAAAAACAACAGACTTATACTTCAAAAGATAAGTGACAGTTTAATGAGTAAGCTCATCAATGAATGTAACAAAATAATTCATTTCATCTATCGTGATTGGATTTATTGGTCCACACACATCAGAATGAATCATAAATAATGGTCGTTTTATGTAAATTTTATCTTTTGTTTTATTGAAAGGCAATCTAGATTGTTTACTAAGTATACAAGTTTCACAAATATCCTTTGTAGGATAAATTTGTTTAATTTGGTTTAAATCATGAATCATTTCATTATTTTTTAATTTTAAAAATTTATCTGTACTTATATGACCAAGACGTGCATGCCAAATTTCATAATTTTGCTCATTATGTTTACTTGCATTTGCTTGATATTGCCCGTTTTTATATCTTAAGTCCGAGTAAAATTTTACATATATTAACTCGTTTAAAAACTCACCATTTATGATAGTGTTACCATTTATACTACCTTTTTTAATTTTTACTTCTCCGGTTTCTTCAAAAATAACCGTCATGCCAGCTTTTTGTATTCGATTTACCGAAAGAATGGCACTTTGGTGCATAAAGCACATTTTCTAATACACCAAAAACTCCCAATTCCGTTATTATGTTTATATTTCCTCTTCTGGTAGCCATTATTGATGTACCCTCTTTAGCGACTAAAATCTTGATTGGAACAGCCAACGATGATGTAAAAACATCCATACGGTTTATTAGATGATCCGTAGCTCCAGAATCCAGGATGAAGCTTAATTTGTCATTTGGTGAATCATAATTTACACCAGTCATAAATGCAAAACCTTGAGAAGAAGTATGCATGGTTCTTTTGTTGTGGTCTCTATTGTCCATATTTTTATTATTTCTTTTGTAGTAGAAACAATCATCCTTTAAATGGTTACGTCTTCCACAATGATCGCATTGTATATTTGATTTTCGATGAAATGCTCCGGCATGAAATTTATTATATTTTGAGTTATGAAATGGTCTCGTTTTTTTATTGTTGTTGTGATGGAAACTCTTTCTAATTTATTTTATTATTTAAATCCGTTCTCGAACTTGTGTTTGCATTTAAAACTTTGGTACTCGTTCTGTTTTCATTTATTAATTTGACTTCTTGATCGAGCAAGCGTGTTTTTACAAATCCTAGCGTGATATTATCTTCTGATAAAGTTTCTAATGCAGTTATTACATCTTCGTATGAACTGGGCAATGTTATTAATAGGTGGGATACCTTATCCATTTCATCCATTTTTCCACCAGACGCAATTAATTCTGTAGTAATTTCATCGAAGGTTGTAAAGTGTTTTAATAATTGTACATCACCGGCTAATTTTAAACTCAATAGCCTTTTTCTTAAAGCTAATTGCGTTGCAAAACTACGGCGCTCGTATAATGCGTCAAGTTTATTAATTATTTCTTTAGCCGAATCAGATTCTTGTGCAAAACAAAGGAAAGAATCGCTTAAATATTCAATAATAATGCTTTTTGCGGTGCAATCATTTTGTATCCATTCATCACTGGGCGAATCCGGCATTTCTTTGTCTAATACGTTAATTATATTTAACTCTAACAGGGATTTAACTCGAAACTTCCACACACTATAACGTTCACCAGTAAAAGATTTTATATTCCGTTTTGCAAGTTTATTTTCCATATTGTTTATTTTAACAGTTTTTTAATTTAACTAATTGTCTTTATTTAATTCACGTAGCGCACCTAACCTAACCTAACCTATTAGATTATATTATAAGGTTTGTAATAAAACACTTTATTTCAATTTAACACTTTATATTTAACTTATAAAATATGCTCTGTATTAGTCAACAGACAGAATTCAACTAACTTGCTACACAAGTGATAAGGGGTACAGGCTGCATTTGGTTTTTATACAATGGGCAGTTCAAGGAACTTCGTCATCCGGGTATTTCCCTTTTTACATTTTTGTTACAAAGGATTTTAACACAATAAATCCAACAATTAATAGTTGTTTGAAGTTCACACACGTTTATTTGTTTGATATAAAATTTTATTTGTTTAACGATTTTATTTATCAGAGTAGGAATTGTTTGTTCATGCAAGAACGTCCAATATACAATCAGCATAAAACTACAATGATGTTGCATGTGTGCAAATAACTTACTATATATACATATTAATCGACTGTTTCTGCATACAATAAGTGGATTATAAAGTTGACGTAAATTGTAAGAAGTATTCAATGTACAATTAGCCTAAAACTACGTTTGGGTTGCATGTATACAAATAATGCAACCCGATACATTAATATTGTGTATGTTGATAATTAGTCGACTATTTTTGTATACAACAAGTCGATTATAAAATTGCCTTAGCTTTAAAAGTTTTTGTTTTTTTTTTTAGTTATTTAGTTCTTGCTGTTCGTGTGCTTTAGAAGTATTGTATTATGTATTATGTTTTTTTTTTTATTGTATTAAGGCAATTTTTTTTATTTTCTTGTTTACAAACTGGTTTCTAATGTTAAACCATCTTCAGTACTGTTTATTACGTTATGTTATGCAGTGTAGTGATACTAATGTATTTGATATAGGAAGGTACTGATGCTGATGGAAGTATAAAATGAATGTAATTTAAAAATGATTATACAGGTTGTAACAAAAATAAAAAAAACCTTGGCTTTATAAAATTTAACTTTGAATTTACCCTTTAATGGCAACTTTGTACTTTTCTGATAACTATTAGACTTGGTTGTAGACTTCTGTTTTTTATTTATTGAGACACTCTGTATGTTCTGTATTATAACATATAACATGTGACGTCTTTTCTTTTTGAGACGTGAGGCGTCACCTGTGCGGGGGTATCTGCAGTCGTGATCGACAGGGTCCCCTCGCTTAATTGGCCGGAGACTGAAGGTGCTCGGGCGCCACCACACCGGAGTGTGGACACAAATTAAATAATAAGCGGGTAATCAAAAAAAACATTTATTTTCGTAGAAAAAAGAGAAAGAAAGATAATATATAAAAAAAATAATTATTAAGCATGGATGGATGGATGGATCGGGGGACGTTGGTAAGAATTGGAGACTGGGTCGGTAATCTGGAGGTGGCTTGCCTTCCGGCTACCGCACACGCTGGGTTTTAAGGAGAAAGGAGAGAAAAAAAAAGGAATTTCAATAGGGCTTGGGAGATTGTTGGCTCGACTTACGGTTATCGGGGTTTCCGGATCAGGTCTGGTACTCTTCGGATTTCGGACTTTCGGACTTTCGGATTTCACTGTACTCAAATCAGCTCGGACTCAATTCGGACTGGACTCAACTTGGACTGGACTCAACTGAATTGATGAGGACTGGACGGCGGTATATAAAGGGAAAGAAAAGAGAGGGGATAAACTTTGCAAAATCTGGTGGAAAGGGAAAGAGCGGGAACAGGGATGCCAACATATATGGGAAGTGCATAGGGGGTGGCCTATACACCCCAAACTAATTAACTAAAACTAAATTAAACAAAATGACCCCTGATAATACATAAACAATCCCACAAAAACTTAAAATCCCATTCCCCTTAATTACAAAGATATTAACAAAATAAACAAACGTCCGCCGGGTTCGGACGGTTGCATATAGTAACTAGTGATTTACCTATTAATGGCAAATCACTAATTACTGCACACAGAAGCTCCTGGATACTTCTTACTTCCGGCGGAGGTTTGTCTCACCCATGGCGAACCCCATATGGGACGCCTAGGGGCCTTATTGATTACATGGGATTGCACGTGGTTTGATAGGTTAGATCCGCGTGCATCCTCAAACAACGGAGTGGCAAGCCGAGAAACACGCAGGTTTGTTGCGCCATCAATTAAACATCATGTCGCGGACATAAAAAGTGTCGGTAGCCGGCTAATTACGATGTTTAATTAATGGCAGCAAGGTAGGCCACCCTAAATACAGCTAGTTGCAACCAAGGTTGCCTAGTATTTGTGGTATACTTCACGCGGCTTGTTATGCGTGCGTTCGGAAAGAATGTCTATGAATAACGCTGCATAACAAGCGCGCGTTTGTGATACTATCCGACATAAACAGACGAACGGTTTGAGCATTATTTTAATAAATGATCACGGGGTTCGTTACAAACATACAATTTTGCTTCAAACTCAGATGCTATCTAGTATAAAAATGTGTTAGTATCTGTTTGCTACACTTTACAACAATATTGCTTTTTGAGTAAGTAAATATTTATTGCAACACTTCTTAACAGTTTACTGTTTTTTTTTTAACTGTTCACAATTTATTGAAAGTTTATATTAGTTTCAGTTTCAGTTTTTGATACTTTGTATCACTTTCTTTATATTATTTTATTAACAGTTTGCAACATTTGATGAGAATTTTCAAATTTTACTTACTAGTTAATAGTATCTTGACATCTTGTAACATTTTTGTATTTTATTTTTTAATTGGTTTGACTGTTGTTCTTACATTTACTTTACAAATAATATTTTTTATCACCTTGCAACACCTGTTGCTTTAATGTTTTTTTAGATACCGTGCAACACTTTATTTTAACATTTTATTGTATGTAACGTTTTATTAAAAAACTGTAAAACTTTATTTTCATCATTTTGTTGTATGCCATGTTTTTTTATTAACATTTTACAATATTTTATTAGCAGTTATTTATTATTCACCTCAGTGGAGTATGCAATATCTTCTTATGTTTTAAGTACATTTCTGACACTAATATTTTATTGGCATATTTAACATTTTTAACGTTTTTATAATATTATTTATATATAACATCTTTATTCATAAAAGAACGATACAAAAAATAAAATAAAATATACATGTTGTGTACATAAATGTGCTTAATATTGTTTTATGAGATGGTCATCGACCTTAGTCTTTCAGCCTAATATTATTTTAATATCTATTATTTTTCTGCATTTTGTTGTTGCATTTTTCAAATTTTAATTGACATTTAATACTATTTTGACACCTTGCAATACTAGATTTTAATGACTGCAACACTGAAGTGATTTATCAATAGTATCTTGACAACTTGCAACATTTTATTGTTGTTGTTTTCAACATTTACTTGACAGTTAACATTATTTTGACAGCTTTTTACAGTTTGTTGAAAGTTTTCAAAATTTTATTGACTTATTGCAACAACATTGATGTGATTTTTCAACATTTGCTCAACATGCAATAGCACTTTTCAACAATTGATTGATTTTGCAATATTTTAATGTTGCATTTTTGAACTTTTTATAATATTTTGATACTTTGCATCAGTTTATTGGCACTTTTTAACATTTTATTGACTGTTTGCAACATTGAAGTAAATTTTCAACATTTACTCAATTGTTAATAGTATCTTTACAATTTTTAAAATTTAATTAACTGTTAACATTAGTTTGATACCTTGCAACAGTTTATTGGCAGTTTTCAACACTTTATTGACTGTTTCAACACCTCGTAACATTTTTGGGGACACTTCAACTTTTTATTGATTATGCAACATTTTGTTGTTGCCTTTTTCAACATTTTATTTGAGTTGCTACATTTTATTGACTGTTTGCAACACTTTTATGAAGCTTTAATGTTTCTTTGTTACTTTGTTGACACTTTACAACATCTTTCAACATTTTGTTAATAGTTCTTTTAAAGTTTTCAACATTGTATTAATAACATGCAACATTTTTTTGACTTCTTTCAACATTATTTTGACAGTTTATATCATTTTTCTGACACTGTGCAACACTTTATCAGCACATTTTTTAGCTTTTATAAAAGTTTTGTTGTTTCAATTACAACGCGTGCAACATTTTTTAGTTATGTACTATGCAACACTTGACCTTTTTAAACATTTTATTATATGCAACTTTTGATAGGCATAATTTAGGCATATTTGCACCATGTAATCTTTTATTGGAAGCTTGCTACAGTTTGCTGGCACATTTTATTTTGTCAACTGTCTGCAACACTTATCATACTTTAATTCTATTTTTTTGACACTTTGCAATATTTGTTGTGGTTTTTCAACACTTACTTGTTTTAAATATTATTTTGATACCATGAAAAAAAGAAGAAACCAAAAAAAAATGACGACGGCGGCTCAAAAGATACTGTAACTGCTAAAGATGAGCCAACTGAAGTGCAACCCGTTGGAGACGTGTCAGCAATAAACGCCAAAGAAGTACTAACAACTGAAGAAGTACTATTAACTGAAGAGGAAGAACAAAAAGAACTATTTCAATGGTTAAAATCAGAGTTTGGTAGTTATGATGTTTTTAAAGTAATAGATATTTCTGGGCAAACTATTAAAAAGATTCTGTTAAAAAACATGTTCCTGCACAATCTAAAACCGACGATGAGATCTCTAATCAATATGAAACCGGGATGACACTTTTAAAGAAGATGATGAATCTAAACAAACTTCTGAAATCGATAAAGTTTTTAAGCCAGAAGATACTGAACCTGAACCAAGGATTAGTGCCGCTACTACAACTAATTGATTTAAATGCAACAAACAATAATTTCAATAATGAAATAAAAAGAAGCGTTCGGATAGCAAACAAAAAAGATAACAAATTTATTACGAAATGCATTTTATCGTTCTATACTAGACTTTAGAGATGCAATCACTCCGTTGTATGGGATGGGGGAGGGGAAAATAACAAGTTAGTTGATTGCACAAAATAAACACGTGTACTAAAGCGGTTTCATAAAATTTGAAATTACGGCACGCATCAGAATGGGTTGTAAATTTTAAATTATGACAGATTTGGTTGAGAGACATAGATACTATTTTTATAGCGGAGTTTGTCTTAAAGTTTTCTTAAATTAAATCTGCAAAACACTTAAAACGTTTTTCTTATGTAAAATGGTCTGTTAGCTTAGCTTTGTGTTTTTACAATGTTTAGTAACCGAGTGTTAGATAATTTTTGTGCAATAAATACTATTTTTAATAAATATGTATGTGGTTTTCTGAGCAATGTTTGCTTTAAATAATTTTTTGAACAATTTTTGTTAGATTTTACGCAACAAATTAATTAATGCGGAAAATAAGTTTTGTCATTTGTGTGTCCATAAAATGAGCCATTTTTGACAAATTTATCAATGGGCAATGATATCTTTAGCGATTTTTTGTTTTAAATGTTAAAAAATTGCAAAAAAACCTTTTTTGGTTTAAATAGGTTTTTTGTTCAGTTGTTGATCTGTTTTTAATGAGTTTTCATGTGGGAATTGAGTTTTGCCATTTTTGTGTGTTTAACATGAGCAATTTTTTAACAAATTGATCATGCAGGAAATGGTTTTTTGAGCAATTCTGCACAATTTTTGATATATTTTACAGCAAATTAAAAAAAAATATAAGGCAAAGATTTTTTGAGCAAATTTTGCTTTAAATAATGTTATTTAATTTTTTTTGCTTTGGATAAGTTTTTGCAGAGTTCTTGATATATTTCTAAGTGTTCCGAGCTACTTATTATAAATTTATATTGGTTCCTGGGCTGTTTTATATCAACAAGTTGCTATTTTTGATAAGTTTGTATGCAACAAATAGGTTTTTTAGCAATTTTTATTTTTAATATTTTTGATGGTTTTGTCATTTTTGTTTGTTTAAAATGAACAACAAGCTATTTCAATAAATTTTCTTTAATGCAATTAATAAATTTTTTGAGGGTTTTTTGGCTTAAGTAATTTACGTTTTACGCAATAATCAATATTTTTTATGGGGTTTTAATGCGATTGTTTTGCTTTAAATAAATTTTCAGTGCAGTTTTTGACATATTTTTATTATTAAAAACAAATATTGTGTATGAAATGGTTTTTTAGACAGTTTTCAATTTATTTTACGCAACAAATTGGTTATTGGTTTTTTTTTCTTTTTCACTTTTATTGATAAATTTTACGTGACAAATTAGTCTGTTGTTGTTGGACTGTTTTTAATAAATTTATAATTAGAAATGGATTTATTGGGCGATTTATGCAGAAAATAGGTTTTATCATTTTTGTGTGCATAAAATAAGTAATTTTAAACACAATTATCATAATAATAAGTAGAATAAATTACTCTTTTGTACAAGTTTTGATGAGTTAAATAAAATTTATGACTGTTTTTTGGTACATTTTGTGTAATAAGTGACTTTGATTCTGCAATTTTTGATCCAATATTTATAATTTATGAGCGACTTTTGATACAAATATGTATAATATGTATAATGTGTACATTTTGTGTAATAAGTGACTTTTTGTGCAATTTTTGATAAAACAATTATAATTTACGAGCAAATTTTTAATACAATTTATGCAGTAAGTGCAATAAATGAGTTTCGTGCTATTTTTGATTCAACAAATGAAATTTTGTGTGTCTCTTTTTATCACTTTCATGAAGAAATAAGTTGTATGCAAATTTACGTCAAATTTTAATCAAAAATACAATTTTTGATAAATTACTTACTATTTATACGAGTAATGGTAGTAATTATTTACAAGAGCTAATTAGCATTTCTATTTTTATAATGCTATTGTCACTGTGACGTATTTAACCTTCCTTCCTTCTTCGTCAGCCATTCATACGCGAGCCATGCTGGCGCCTTAGTCTCTTCTCTGCTTGTAATGCTGGCAACTTACATTGCAAGGGAGGACCTACAGTTTTAAGTGGATTCTGAACCACTGGAGAGAATTCATCAGAGAAGGCTTTAGCCGTACAACCCCACGCTGGCAAGGCGGCTTGGGGAGTGGAAGAACGTATAGAAAGTGAAAAGTATATCACGAGTTAATATGTGTCAATTATCTAGTTTGTTTTTAAAAACTATTATTTTATTGTTTACATTAGACATTATTTATAATTATAAGTATTATATCGGTGAGATGGCTCAGTTATAGAGCGTTAGCGCAGCACGCTAACAGTCCGGGGTTCGATCCCCGAATATGACTAAAAATAATAACTTGCTCTTTATCCACCGGGGTGATTCGGAAGTCACCTAAAAAGCCGTTGGTCCCATCAACCCCCTTCAAACAAGCCGTAAGACTTCTGGGGCGATGTAAAATAGCTGTAAAAAGCGCAATAAAGAAGATATAAAGTATTAAAAATAATTATAAGTAATTAATTAACCTCTGGGCGGCGATGTTAGCACGCGGAGATGGGTCGATGTAAGACTGAGCTCGCCTCTGGAAGGGCTTGCTTATATATTCTTTCATTTTGTTGATTCAGCGTTTTAGGGATGCATAACACACAGTATATGGGAATCGAACCCATTTTCGGTACAGCGGACGGATGCATAAACCACTGCGCCACGCTCTCTTTCCTAGAAGTTGCGATAAATTGCTCAATCAATGTTTCCGAGTGTTTTAATATTACTTCATGATTTTTTTCTTTTTATTTTATTTAAGGTCTGCATATAATACGCTTAAATGTGTTTTAATATGTTTTTATTATAGACCCCTGGATCAATCAGAATACTTTTATAAATACTTTTTATTTTTTAATACTTATGTTATTAGGTCCGTAAACCCAAAAAGGCCAGTAAAAAAACATCGGTAAGTGTACTACTCAGTTTTAATATAGTATATAGTGTCCGCGGCTGTTAGCAGCACGAACGAACGAAGCGTGTGAGGGCTGCTAAAGTCTTTTGGCACAAGTTACACTCAATTTTTTTTTTCCTGCCCCAATTATAAACATTGTTTTCAATGTTTATTTTAATTTGTCACTACTGTCAAATTTTAAGGTAGGACGTCATCATATGAAATTGTAATTTCTGTTAATTTATACATACTTATCTAATATTAGAAACGATTTGGTGTGGCAAAAGTAATCTCTTTATTAAAAATGCCATCACGTGTAGGTATTTTAATTGAGAGACTATTACTAATAATAGTTTTGTTTTATTTTATTTATTTAGAAAAAGAAAACGACACGCGAAGGTTGTATGGACTACGCGGGTGACGTTCCGTCTCCAAAAGTAAACAAATTATATAAAAATAGTTTATGCAATGTATTAACTTTAATTATTTATAGAGCTTTGGTGATTATGAATATGATACTCAAATGGACAGTGCGGTGAGTTGAAATTTTTTTTGACATGTGAAATACATAATTGGTCTGCAAACCAATAAAGTTTCCTTATTTTGGACCATTAATCATTTATTTTTAAAATTAGAACTAGCTTCTATTACACAAGTTTTTTGTGCTGGATTAAAAAAGTTATTTTTTTAAATTTATTTTAGCCACAAAGCCGTCCGGCCTCTAGATCATCTACGGGAAAGAAGCGCTCAACACCCGATGATAGTGAAGATGATGTTAGTATTTTAGATTTATATTGTTAACAATTCTAATATTTTTTTTAGGTTATAGACTTATTCCGCAAAGGTATGTTTTTTCAATTGGTAAGGTAATAAAAAATTGTATACATTTGTTTGTTATTGTTTATTTTATTTGCAGAAGAAGTATTGCTTGGACACTATGCTACAAACTTTCTGATGTAATGGGGTATTAACCCATCCGGCATTACTCAGTGGAGATAGGGGGGGTCTTATGCATATATAAATTTGGTTTAATAAATAGGCAATAGTGTGAGGTGAAAGAGTAGTAAAATTTATATGAATTGACTCACCCGTGATCCTTGAAATATTACCAATACTTTGGGCTCCAATTGCTTTGTCACGTGGTTGGTATTCCTTCCTCCTTGACGAGTCAGCGGAAAGCAATAAACGGCTACAAGGAGGGGAGGTGAGGGAACAAATAAAATAAGAAACCGTTACACAAAACTTAAGTTCCCAAACAAAATATAATATAGTAATAGCCAACCAAAATATAGATTTCAATTCTACAAAGTAATATAAAGGATTGGTGAGCAATCTAATTCGTATTGCTACACACACAATGCAAAGGCAATAATAATTATAAAAATAAAAATAACCACTAATCACGCATCCCACTTGCACACTTTCAAATTTACAGCAATAATTGCATTTAACAAAAATTATCTGTGAACAATACAATTCATAAAAAATATGTACAAAAATATCTTCTCTGATGAAGATGGTATTACACGTGGCCACTTCTGCTAGATTATCAACTAAGTTATAGGCAGCCTGCTGGTTGAGCATAGGACCTTGTCCAGTATAACAATTAATCAATCCTGCTCTACTCTCTTGCATCCACCCACGAGGTATGCAATTAATCATATAACACTTATTGTGTATATACAGCATCCAATTAATGCTGGGATATGATGCAGATTGTGTGAGAGTAATATAAACTATATTAGGGTGACTATAATTGGGGTCTAAGACCTGAAATATAAAGGGAAAAACACGGGTAACAAAAGTGAAAATAAAGGGAATAATAAAAGAAACTTACCTGGCAATTAGCACATGCACCAAGAAACGACTCAGTAATATTAACCGATGAAGGGGTTGATTCTAGTATCCGTGATAACACGTGCATTAAACTTGGTCAAACACCCAAAAATATCCGTAGCAATTACGTTCAGCTAGCTTGCTGTTCATCGGTCAAAAGGATCGATCTCGTCCCTCGACAGGACCTACTGAAGAGTCATTTCCAGTGCGCATGTACTACTTCGCCAACCAAGTAAAATTAAAAAGGAAGGTAGAAGGAAACAAGGGAAATATAAATGAAAAAGTATAAATTATAATTAAGACATAAGGAATAATTAAAGGAACCATTAATATAATTAAAAAATTAACTTATTTAAATTTTAAACGAATTTTACCGAACGATGTTCACGTTGGTGCCAGATGAATGAATTAATTGCAAAGTGACAGCTGTAAGTGAAGTGAGTTAAAAGGATAAGTTAATTAATTAATGGTAAGTAATATTAATCGTTGGTAATTAAATTGAAACAGCATATTGCTAGCGAATATAAATGAAATAATTTTAATTTACTAAAATTAAATTATATTTGACAGGGAAACATTTTAGGTTAAGGGAGATGTAAACAAACAATCGATTATTAGATTAAAGGAAATGGATATTAACAAATGGATAGATGGAGATAACAAATGGATAGATGGAGATAACAAATGGATAGCTGAAACATAAGGAATAATCTGAAACAGTATGGAGATGAATAATTGTCAAGGAATCCAACCATCGTAACCGCAGGTATAGTTTTAATTATATTAATCATAGATACGTGGTTTAATAAGCCCATCACATCTCTTTCACACTCCTGACCCATCACACCAGTAATTTTACAACAATTTAATAATACGATAACTAACCAATATTAAATATTTATATATGCATATTTACAGGGACCCAATATTTTAGCTAGTAGAGAAGCAACCCGATGTGCATGGCGAATACAAAATTGCATACGTATTGCATAAAAGATAAGTTGCAATTTAATATATTCAAACAAATAAATATATCTTTCTGTTTCAGATTCTTAAATTATTTCAGAACGTAACAACTTCACCCTCCCTCGGTTAAAAAAAAATGGAATGCAGTGACATTTTTTTTTTTTTTTTTTAAACAAACATTTATAAAGAAATGGATTAATATACTCTGTAAAAATAGCATATAAGATGCAAAAATAAACTCAAATTGTAACCGTAAGTGTAATTTTAAAATCACTGTACACCCGATACATGACTAACACTACGACAACATAAAACAAACCAATTTTATAACTAATCCAATATACATTCTTTTACTGGCTTAAGGTCCTTGATATGCCAACAACCTTTAGAATGACCGCTCTCATCTTCTAGCTCGTAAACGTTAATTCCTTTTTTTTTTCTTTACTTTATACGGGCCAGAAAACTTGTCACCTAGCTTTGCACTAAAGTATTTATTGGCATCTGAGAGACGGTATTCCTTTTTCCAAACATTATCACCTACATTTAGTCTAACTTCACGCCTACGTAAGTTATACCTAATCTTACTCCTTTCTTGAGCATATAGTAGTTTAGTTTTAACTAATTCTCTTAGTATTTGCAGCAACATATTTTTCTTAGGAAGAGATTTATCATCATTTATGTCTTTAACGATTTGTTCCTTAACCCTTCTCTCAGAATAGTCATCCCCATCTATTACCATCTCACACCCAAAGTTTACGTAATATGGGGTGTGGCCAGTAACCTCATGCTGTGCCGTTCTGAGTGCACAACCGATTTGAAACAACTTATCATCCCACCTTCGATGATCATCCTCCACATAAGACGATATCATTGTTTTAAGGACTCTATTTACGCGCTCGCAAGGGTTCGCCTGAGGATGGTATACGGCGTTATATATAGGCCTAACATTATACTGACTCATTAGTTTTGTAAATTCTAAGCTCTTGTACTGTACCCCATTGTCTGCTATCAACAACTCTGGCACCCCAAACATTAAAAACACATTCTCCTCCAGAATTTTACATACACTAGCACTAGTGGCCTTACGTAGCGGGAATACTAACGTAAATTTAAAAAAATCACTGACAACTAACACATAACAGTTACCCTTGCGACTTCTGGGCAATGGGCCTACCAAGTCGGTGCTTATCATTTGCCAACATTTTGACACCACTGGCCTACTACCCATTAAGCCTGCGGGCTTCAGTTGTTCGGGTTTATGGGTTGCACAGATCTTGCATGCACCCACATAACGAGCAACGTCTGCCTTCAGCTTAGGCCAGTAGTATCGAGAAGCAATTCGATGATACGTTTTATATAAACCTAAGTGTCCAGATTTAGGGTCGTCATGATAAGATTGTAGATAAGCTTTCCGATTTTCCTTAGGCACCACTGATTTCCACCAATCCCCATCATACTCGTGGCCAGCACCATGCTCCACACAACGGTATAGACGACCGTCCACCACTCTCCAATTAATAAAATTTAGAGGTTTCTCCGCTACTCTCTCCAACATCTTAATATACCACTTATCATGGACCGCAAAGGAAGCTGTATCAGTTGCAGGTTGCTCGATGTTATTTAAAGATATCCAGGACGCTTCGGGAATGGCACGTGACAAACAGTCAGGGACCACATGATCTTTCCCTTTCCTGTGCACAACTGTAAAGTGATATTGCTGCATGCGCAGCGCCCATCTCCCTAATCGTCCCTGGGGATCTTTTAAGTTGTCCAGCCATAACAAACTGTAATGGTCTGTTATGACTGTAAACTTCGCACCTTCTAAATAACACCTGAGCTTCTCGACGCTCCAGAGAACGCACAAGCATTCCTTTTCGGTGACATGATAATTGGCCTCGCACTTAGTCAGAGAACGAGAAAGGTAGCAGATCACTTTCTCTTGGCCGTCGATACACTGTGTCAAAACAGCGCCTAACCCATACGAACTAGCGTCGCACTGCAGGGTAAATGGCTCCTCAAAATTGGGGCATGCTAGAATGGGGGGATGAACTAACGCTTCCTTAATGTTAATTAGCGCTTGGGCACACTGTTCCGACCACACAAACTTTGCATTCTTTTTCAGCAATGACGTCATTGGTAAAGCAATATCCGAGAAGTTTGGGATGAACTTCCTATACCACGACGCCATACCGATAATGCGTTTTATATCACGCGCGCATTTAGGGGTGGGCATGTCCACAATCGCACTCACTTTTTCCGGGTCCACATTAAGCCCAAACCGGTTTACGATATACCCTAAGTATCGGAGCTCATTTCTACAAAAAATACACTTATCTTTGTTAAGTGTTAATCCCGCTTTTGTTAGCCTGGACAATACTTCCTCAACTATTTTGACGTGAGTGGGAAAGTCTGGAGTAGTGATAACAACATCATCCAGGTAAGTGAACAGATATGGTTCTAACTCTGCTCCGAATAGCGTGTCCACGAGGGATTGAAAGGTACCCGGGGCACCACTTAACCCAAAAGGCATGCGCCTAAACTGAAATAATCCCCTGCCTGGGATAGTAAATGCCGTATATTGCTTACTATCTTCGGCCATGGGTATTTGCCAATAGGCACTCTTGATATCTAAACTGGTTAGATATCGCGAGTTACCTAATTTTGTTAAAATTGAATTGATATATGGGAGCGGGTATGCACATGGCTCAGATACAGCATTTAATTTTCTGAAGTCCACGCAGAACCTGTATGAGCCGTCCTTCTTAGGGATCATCAGGATGGGCGAGCTCCAGCCACTAGTGCTGCGCTCTATCACCCCGAGATCCAACATGCTGGTAACTTCAGCATCAATCAGTTTTTGCATAAAGGGGCTCACAGGATAGTACCGACTTTTAATGGGTGGACTTTTGGTGACAATCTTATGCGATACCTTACCAGTGCAACCCAAACCCATACCTTCAATTCCGGCAAAATACCCATCAACAATGGCATTTAACTGTCCTCTTTCCAAGACTGACAAATCATCGGCGTTTAGCAATGAATTGATGGAGTTATTTTTGGTAATTATATCTTGACAAGTGCCAAATATCCATTCACCCGTTCGCAAATTTGGGATAATATTCATTCTTGACCAAAAATTTACTCCTAACACTAACTCATGTCTTAATTCGGGTACAATAAAAATGTCAAAAATTTGCACTTTTCCTTTAAGTTCTATAGGAACTGAGACCGTACCATCACAACAAATTTGACTATTGTCAGCGACGGTGCAAACACTTTCTTTTGTCTTCATTTTAATACCCATAGATCGTAACTTTTCCCATCCACTTAACCCCATAAAAATGCTATTGGCCCCTGAATCTAAGAGACCCAGTATCTCAACCCCATATATCTTAATGGCCATGTAAGGGCACTCATCTTTGCCCGATTGGCTTAAGATAAAGTCTAATATAAGTTTTTTACTACTTAACGCGGCGTTATTATTAATCGGAGCCAGCTCTAAACCGCTTACTGACTCCGCCTGCCATTTCCCGACTTTCCTGAACATTTTGGGCATTTCGGTTTAATGTAGCCCGCCATGCCACAACCGAAACATTTTATATCTTTGACGGTACAGTCACGTGCAAAGTGACCTTTTTTATCACAACGAAAACAAACTACATTTACATTATTACATGTTCCAACATGCACATTTTCTCTATTACTATTTTGACGAGTTGGACTTCCCTTTGCAACGGTTCTTACATTTCCAACTCGCGTAACTTCATTTTGGCTAGTTAAGTTCCTAGCTCTACTATCACTTCTACATCCACCTCTCTCACGAGGTCGATGTCTACTTGGTTCTACCTCTCTATCATAATCAGTGCTTCTGCCAGGTCTAACCCACCTATCATCTTCATCCTCATACCTATCACTCTCGTCATACCTAAAAAATGTGTCGCTTATTACCCTACCCGATTTACACACATAAGACAAATCAGGTTCTAAGGTGAATTTTGGATTACCACGTGTTGGAGGTGCGTAGTCCTCAACCAGACTACGGGACTCCTCAATTTTTCTACATAACGAAATTAATTGAGTTTCGTTTTGTACATCCTCCAGGACCAGTTTGCTTTGATAAATAGGATGCAAATTTTGCCGAATAACTTTTAGTCGCATTTCCGGAGTTATTTTACAGGTCATGCGCTGAAATAAGTTGTTCATATATGCCAGATATATGCCAATCGACTCATCCCGCCCTTGAGTACGCGCCTTAATTTGCTGCCAGAGACGCTCGTTGTAGTCACGCGGTAAAAATTCGTCCCTTAACCCCTCACATAACGACTCCCAGTCAAGTATCGCGTCTCTATTTGCCCTATACCACACTAATGCTCTACCACTAAATAACTCTATTGCACTACGGTATAATAATTGCTTACTCACTCCTCTAGCTTCTCCAAGCTCTTCCACTCGCTGCAAAAAACTATTAAGGCTGTCGTTAGAATGCTCGCCGGAGAAAGAGATTCCCAATTTTTGAACCGCATCAAATTGGGCTGGTCTCACACTCAGATTGGCCAGGCTGGTAGTGTTGGGGTCTACCACATTAGATTGGGTAGCGGTGCGTTGATGTATTGGGGTAGATGACGCTCCTCGTTGATCTAAAATTGCCTGTGTTAGAACTACTTCACCGGGTATTTCAGGCTCTTTTTTTGATTGATCTTCAATGCGTTCTTGCAAATCTCCATAAGCAGTCATTGCTAAAACGGATAGTGTATTTCGCCTTTGTTCATCGTCCGCATCTTCACTAGTGCATCGCTCTAAACGACCTAAAATGTGAGCCAACTTACTTTCTACCCGTCTTATGACACTCCTGCTTATCAATGAATCGCTCAAAAGTTCGTTGACGTCTTTCAATTGTTTTTCACATTCATCTAGGTCTGTCGAAACCTCGCCGTCCCAGCTATTTTCAAAAATCTTTCCATCTTTTTCTAGTTTTAGCATTCCTCTCAGACACTTTGCTAAAGCTTTAACATCACCCGTGGTTTTAACTCCACGAACCCGGAGTTCATACTCTAGCTCGTCTTTATTGAGACGGTCCGGCTCCATTTTTGACATGACGAGATATATACAGTATTTACCCCAACACAAACAAAATTACACAAAACACCTCGTGCGCAAGTACACAATGATTAATAAAAATTACACTTTCAACAATTTTCCAAACTATCAAAATTACTATTAATACGTCCGTTATTTTAATTATTAAAACCAAACAAATAACCGCCGCAGCCCCACGTTGGGCTCCAGAAATTTGCTACAAACTTTCTGATGTAATGGGGTATTAACCCATCCGGCATTACTCAGTGGAGATAGGGGGGGTCTTATGCATATATAAATTTGGTTTAATAAATAGGCAATAGTGTGAGTAGTAAAATTTATATGAATTGACTCACCCGTGATCCTTGAAATATTACCAATACTTTGGGCTCCAATTGCTTTGTCACGTGGTTGGTATTCCTTCCTCCTTGACGAGTCAGCGGAAAGCAATAAACGGCTACAAGGAGGGGAGGTGAGGGAACAAATAAAATAAGAAACCGTTACACAAAACTTAAGTTCCCAAACAAAATATAATATAGTAATAGCCAACCAAAATATAGATTTCAATTCTACAAAGTAATATAAAGGATTGGTGAGCAATCTAATTCGTATTGCTACACACACAATGCAAAGGCAATAATAATTATAAAAATAAAAATAACCACTAATCACGCATCCCACTTGCACACTTTCAAATTTACAGCAATAATTGCATTTAACAAAAATTATCTGTGAACAATACAATTCATAAAAAATATGTACAAAAACATCTTCTCTGATGAAGATGGTATTACACGTGGCCACTTCTGCTAGATTATCAACTAAGTTATAGGCAGCCTGCTGGTTGAGCATAGGACCTTGTCCAGTATAACAATTAATCAATCCTGCTCTACTCTCTTGCATCCACCCACGAGGTATGCAATTAATCATATAACACTTATTGTGTATATACAGCATCCAATTAATGCTGGGATATGATGCAGATTGTGTGAGAGTAATATAAACTATATTAGGGTGACTATAATTGGGGTCTAAGACCTGAAATATAAAGGGAAAAACACGGGTAACAAAAGTGAAAATAAAGGGAATAATAAAAGAAACTTACCTGGCAATTAGCACATGCACCAAGAAACGACTCAGTAATATTAACCGATGAAGGGGTTGATTCTAGTATCCGTGATAACACGTGCATTAAACTTGGTCAAACACCCAAAAATATCCGTAGCAATTACGTTCAGCTAGCTTGCTGTTCATCGGTCAAAAGGATCGATCTCGTCCCTCGACAGGACCTACTGAAGAGTCATTTCCAGTGCGCATGTACTACTTCGCCAACCAAGTAAAATTAAAAAGGAAGGTAGAAGGAAACAAGGGAAATATAAATGAAAAAGTATAAATTATAATTAAGACATAAGGAATAATTAAAGGAACCATTAATATAATTAAAAAATTAACTTATTTAAATTTTAAACGAATTTTACCGAACGATGTTCACGTTGGTGCCAGATGAATGAATTAATTGCAAAGTGACAGCTGTAAGTGAAGTGAGTTAAAAGGATAAGTTAATTAATTAATGGTAAGTAATATTAATCGTTGGTAATTAAATTGAAACAGCATATTGCTAGCGAATATAAATGAAATAATTTTAATTTACTAAAATTAAATTATATTTGACAGGGAAACATTTTAGGTTAAGGGAGATGTAAACAAACAATCAATTATTAGATTAAAGGAAATGGATATTAACAAATGGATAGATGGAGATAACAAATGGATAGATGGAGATAACAAATGGATAGCTGAAACATAAGGAATAATCTGAAACAGTATGGAGATGAATAATTGTCAAGGAATCCAACCATCGTAACCGCAGGTATAGTTTTAATTATATTAATCATAGATACGTGGTATAATAAGCCCATCACATCTCTTTCACACTCCTGACCCATCACACCAGTAATTTTACAACAATTTAATAATACGATAACTAACCAATATTAAATATTTATATATGCATATTTACAGGGACCCAATATTTTAGCTAGTAGAGAAGCAACCCGATGTGCATGGCGAATACAAAATTGCATACGTATTGCATAAAAGATAAGTTGCAATTTAATATATTCAAACAAATAAATATATCTTTCTGTTTCAGATTCTTAAATTATTTCAGAACGTAACAACTAGCATAATTCGCCCAGCATATGGAAAGTCTTTACAGCAAGGCAAACTGCCCACTATTTATGATCTTCCAGATCCATCTGTAAGTTTATGGTATTTATTATTTAATGTTGTTATGTGTTTTTTAGATCTTAATTTGATTCATAATTCTCTTCTTATGCTAGTATTAGTAGAATCAATGACGTAATACTATTTTTGATTCTGGTATTAGTAGTACCAATGATTTTTGTCTTGTCTATAATGTTCTGGTTTTTAACTCTTTTGATCAAGTATTTTTAAAATGAAACTTTAGTAGTTTAGGATCTTATGATACTGAAGACCAGAAACTTTTTTCAAAGGACTGCACTACGTTTCGTATTGTAAACCTTGCATTTGTTCAGTAGGTTTGTCTTTGTATTGTAAATATTTTGGCAGTTATATTTGCTACCATTAATTTTATTATTCTTTTTAACACATTTCTTTCACGTTTGGTGTGTAGCTTAAAAAACTTTGCTTGAAAAATTACGTTAGTTGGACTTTTGTGGGTCACACTTAAGTAAGTCTTTTGGAGCTATAAAAATGTTTTTTAAATTTATTTCAGTCCTCAAGAATGTAGAAGGAATGCAAGCTTGCAAATCTCAAAGTTGTTGGCAATGGTTACCGAACAACTGTCCGTCGGCAATGAGAAGTTTAAAATGGTTTAGCTAATTTAGCAATTGATAATTAATTTATTTTTAATTAAAACTAAAAGCACCTTACTGGTGCCACTACACGTTTTGCTTAACTAGGTCGGTGAGAAACGGCTACGGAAGTATATCTATTTTTGAATTTGTTGCTTTATTCATACACTTGATGAAGTGTGCAATTTTTATATTGCAGCTTTATTTACAATAAATATCAATGGATTTTACTCTTTTGCTGCACAAAAATAATAAAAATAATATATATAATAAAAATTATTATATGTATTTAATAATGTTGGTTTAAAAACAATGTTCTCTTTAAAGACCACAGGGAATGCACTTGTAACTCTGCAGTAATGACATGGTCTAAAATTTTGAGGGGGGGCGTCATGGAGCAACCCCATTTTTATGATCATAATCTTGTCTAATCTTGTAAGAGCTAGACACTTTTTATAATGTTGTTCTGACTTTGATTTAGGCATTACATGTTTTGAGAAAGAAGTAGTACTGTTATTGTTGCTTTTTGTTGATTTGTTAACATTCTTCTACTGCTGACATACGTCTCTGACGTCTTACTACTCTAGCAGTTTTGTTTATTTAATAAAAGCTAGGAGTTTTTGTTGGAGACGATGCGTGTGCAATTGTGGCTTTGCAATAATAACTTTGCGAGTTAGGCAACCTCATTTGCATAGGTCTTGTTGGTTTTGTCTGATCTTGTAAGACTTTACTTTTTATAGTGTATTCTGATTTTGAAAGCTGTCTGTTCAAAGGTGGCTATGGTTCTTTTTGGCGCTTTATTGTGTTTGCACACTTATCTGTTTGTCTGATTTTTTAAGAGCTTAACTTTATTTCTTGCAATGTTTTGACTTTAAAAGCCGTCTGATGACTCCCTTTCCCTTTGGCTAGCCTTGTTTTGTTTTATTTGCATACGTTGGAATTTATGCATTTAGTATATGTAACGCTTTAGCTAGACTTCACTTTTTGTAGTGTTGTTCTGACTTTGAAAGCTGTTTGATAAAAGGGGATACGTGTAGTTGGAACTGATGCATTCTATATAGGAAACGCCCCGGGGCTATGACAGAGTGGTGACAACTTAAGAGGTTACATATTGTTAACGTTTTTTGCGTCTTTGCACAGCAGACATGATTATCCTGTTATCTTTTAAAACAGATTTACATAGCTTTCATTACGACTAAAGACCTGCTTTACCAGTTAAGTAAAAAGCTGCTTGACAGTTGTGCTACTGACTCAGATATACTACTACTGTGTTGGTACACATCTACTAGCAAGTAGTTTTATTACATTACACAAGTGGCTTAATAGACAGTAAAGCTACAGTAAGCCAGTAAGTTATGTTTGCTTTGTTTTTTTATAAGGTGGTTTGCCTAACATGATCATGTGTGAATAGACATTTTTTGTTTGTTTGTTATTTTTTAAGGGCCGGTATTTTAGGGCTTACGCTTATGTCACTACTATAAAAACTGACTTTGAATATATACCTGAAATTAAACATAAGGTCGTTGTAGCCAAACTTAGCCTGCCCGCTTTCCGTCAGATGTCGATTTTTCAATCGCGCATTATACGCATTGGGACCATTTTGTGGCGTGTTGCCTACATGGGTGGTGCGTTCAGACTTTTTCTACGTGAATTTTTTTTTGTGTTTAGTTCTACAATATAGTTGTATGTAATACTACAACACTCTATGGCAAGTTTAATTTCCGACATATTTACCCAAGCGCATTTATAGCCATACTTCAGTTTTCTTTAATGTGTGAAGTCATGCAATTAGCCACATGTACTCCACCTACAGTTAGGTCTAATGTTAGTCTCAGCGTTGAAACCAATGTATGGTGCTAGTTTTATAGTATGGTTATTGTCGAATCTGCTTGAAAAGCTAAAGTTCGGAGATAACATCATTTGTTTCACCCGCTTTTACCGTTGTTTTTGTGTACCAGATAGTTTTTTTGGCTATGCCGGAGTATCTTTTGTTTATTAGTTACGCTGCGGCTTTGACACATTAAATGATTTTTTGATGAGATCATCTTTTTTGAAAGTCTGACCGCAGCATTACAAACTCTTCTTCCTACAACTAATTTGTTCTCTGCTAGCGAGTAATAAAATTTAAAGTGTGTTTTTATTTATCTAAATATTTAAACTGTTTGTCTTGCTTTAGTCAGTACAACTAAATGTAGTGATGGTAGCAAGTTTTGTTTGTATACTAATAGTGCAGTTTGTATATTTTCTAAAAAAATATTTATTCTTTAGTATCTTATTTTAATTTTTGTTTATTTTTATTACTTTACTACCTTTTTTAAGTGTTTTACATTTTTTATGCAAATTTAAGAACAATTATTGAATTTTTTAATATCAATTAAATTCAAACACTTATCTACAAATCGTTTAATATAACTTTTTTTATATCAGAATAAGCTTTTACATTTTAATCATAATTGATTTAAAAGTGAATTTTAGAAGAAAAAATATTACGAGACAAGACAATCAGTGAAATGTATATTTTACAAAAAAAATACAATTTTACATATCTTTTGCATTAGATTCTCCGCAATCTCTATTTGGGAAGCGTACGTTTGTACGGTATACGGGAGATGTTTTACCGGCCTATGAAGCTGCAGAGGCTTTAATACGGCCTTCCGGATTTTACTCATCGCTTTGGTTGCGGTGGCAGTCCATCTGAAAGCCCTTGTGCTGGCTGTTGGTTTGTTCAAGGGGGCTGCTAAACTTGCAAACCGCGGTATGTACTGACGTACGTCGTTGCAGATCCCCAGGTATATCCGTAACTGTCTTCTTGTTTTTGGTAACGGGTGTCTTTGTATCTGTTCTAAGTGTTTGGACAGTGGTCGGGTTACATCCGTATCCACTGTATGGCCCAGGTACTCTAACGACGTTCGAATACGAGCGAGAGGTGCTTCATGTGTTCCTCATACGATCTGCTGTATACGATTATATCGTCGAGGTACATCATGGTAAATTAGTGTAGGAAACCTGCAGACCCTAGATCTCGCAATGCTTCTTGGATTATTAGCATTAGTGTTCCAGACAAAAACGACGTTCTTTTTGCCTACCAACACTACTCGTTTAACCGGTATGGTCGGGTTGCGATTGGATTGCAGTGTCTACGAGACACCTGTACGTCCTGTTTCCGATTGTTAATAGTACAATCGGAAGCGTGAGGCCCACAACGTTGAATTGGTTGGTTTGTTAAGGCCGATTGTCATTTTTTTATGCTTGACGTCCGACCGATTTTGCACGGAGTGTTGGGCAGTCGCGATGGTAATGGAGAGTGCCCCTGGAGCAAAATCTGCACTTTGGTAAGCGCTGTTCGTCTCATGTCCGCCAGTCACCATTGGTTTGTGTTGGAGCTCAGCTCACTGGTGCTGGTTGGCAGCTCCTTGTAGCCATTGCCCAGCGACGCGTGTCCAATTTTGTTTGTGGACGCGTGACTTTTCAAGCGTTAGTTCGGCTTTCTTTATGAAGCCCTCGACATCTTAGTTCTGGTCGGCTTAGATATCGGTTGCTGTACGGACTTGGTCCAGTAGCTGCGTCTTTTGGCCGGTATACCGCATCGTACCCGTACCAACCGGTTTTAATGCATTATACAATGGTTTGGGATCTTGGAAGCGTGCGGAGAGATTAGTTAGGGTAAAGTGATACTTAGCGGCAGGTCCTTCCTACTTGGTCGGCATGGACGCGTTTATATCCATCGTCTCGGGCCTGTTGTCGTAGGAATCATCGGATGCGGAACTTGAAGCGGGAGTAAAGCCTAACTGGAACACAGACGAGTTTGAATTAGAGTCCAATTGCAAATTCAGAAAAAAATGTAGCGGTGTGTGTAAGCGTGTTAGTCTGATGCGAAGTAGTTGTCATAGCGGTGGTTGGTATGAATAGAGCTGCCATCTTTTAGAGCTTGCCGAAATTGAGGATAAAGGGTTTTGAGATAATTTTTTACTAATTCTAAATATTGCAAAAATGTGAAAGTTAAAGCTTCATGCAATATAAATCAGTTTAGTAAATATACTTACAGACTTATTCTTTGCAATGTCACCATACAAATACCCAGATTGCTGCAGCGATAGAATTTTACTTTTAAGAAATTCTGTGAACTTATTATAGTTTTGTTCTATGTTTACTAAATGTTGATGGTATAATTGATATGGTATAGTTTATTTAATACAAAACATTACTTTTATAATATTTTTATTGGATTAAAGGATTATATCTAATGGTAATTAGCTTTTTAGGCGTAATTATTTTTAAAAAGAATAGCATTATTAAAAAGAATAGCATTGGTAATTTTTAATGTTTATATTTCATAAACCTTTTTGTAAAGCTTCTTTATAATCATTATAACTTAATGAACATGATATTCATAAATAAATTATCATTAATAATAATAAAGTTATTAGTGTTAATAAAATTCTTTACACACATTCAGTTTGTGAATAATACACATTACAAAAACAAATTAAAATAAGATAAACATAAGACAAAACATTTAAAAAAATATATTATTAAAATTAACTAAATTATTACAATTAATATTTTCTTCATTAATTTTATAGAAATTCTTTATATTTAACATATTTATTTATAAATAATAAAATATTCTACTATAAAATTATTTATTTATGGCAATAAATTAATAATATGATTAATAAATTAATCATATAAATGGCACTGAAAATTAATCATATGATAAATTAATCATATGATTAATAAATTAATCATATAAATGGCATTGAAAATGCAAATAAATTTGCGAAACATGTTTGCCATAAATAAATAATTTTATAAATAAATATGTTAAATTATTATAAACAAACAGTTGAATTGATTAATTTTAAAACGTTTTTTTAAAAAGATACTGTTGAAGTTTTTTTGAACTGTTTAATATCTAATTCTTTTACTGGTACTGGTAATAAATTAAAAATTGTTCGATCATAATAGTTTACTCCATTTTTTGTTTTTTCTAGACGTTAAGATCTTATACAAATATTAGTATTGCGTCTGGTATTGTGACTGTGAATACTATTACTAATTAAATTATTTAGTTACTTTTTAGTTACTTTTGTTTTTATTAGTATTAACATATACTATATAACCTCAAATACTGTCAATTAAAACAGATAATTAGACATTTTCAAGTCAAACAAATGTATCAATTTAATGATTCGTTACGCTTTAATAGACCAAAAATAGTGAGTTAAATTTAATGAATAATTTAATAACGAAATTATTCATTAAATTTATTGCTAATGAATAAGAAAATATGATTAAGTGTTCCGTTAGTTTTTTAACAAATGATTATATGTTTAATGACGTTTTATGAATACGGACATTATTATTCCATCAAACATATCTTATAATTTACAAGTTATATAATAATAGTTTACTAAAATCTTTAAAAGTTATTATCACAATTAAATTCAATATTATATGTTAAATTCCTTCATTTATTTATTGCTCTTATTATATAGTAGGTATAATACGCAAATTACCCTTCACGTATACAGATGATAATAAGGATGCAACAGCCTTATACTCCTTTTTCAATAAGATCTAATTTGCTCGTTTTACTGCTGTTTGTTCCGATTTTTTGTGCTGTAGTGTACCGGCTATGCCTGATGTCGAGGCGTGGGTGTGTCGTGAAACTAGCACTAGCACATTTTGTCTAAGTAATTGATTTGAGTTTATGAAACCTCTTTTTGTCGTTTATAACTTTGTAATTTTACGGGTGTACATTTTGAGAAAACTGCAAAAATAAGTTAAAAATGTCCATTTTTCAACATAAACTCTTACAAATACATGTTTAACAGCGCGTAAAAAAAACTATGCACTAAACATGATTAAAATCATTGAATTCTGCTGACAATTCAATTTACATAATTTTCAGGCTAAAACTATATATACGCGTAACACATGATAATACTGTAAATTAAATAAAAACGAATCGTATTTTATTTGCTAGGTCCTTATAAATTAAATTCTAGTCGTTTAAAAGTCATTCTAGTAAAGTATTTAAACAAATAAACAAATAACTATATAATTTGAAACTACTATTATATTGTTGTATATCACAATTATTTTATATTATCAAGACATCGTCCGCCATAACCTCTAAATTTAAACTGTTACTGTACTATAACAATTGTTATTTTTTTGTTATTTTCATATATTTCAAGACACTGAAAATTTTATTCTCTACACGTTGCAAAAATCCGCTTTTAAAAAGAAATTAAATTGCGCGCCTTGTGCTATGACACTCAAAAAACCACCCCCTTAATTACTTTTACTTACTTTTTGCAACGTTTAAATAAAAATTACTTATTGTCAGATAGCTACACAAAAATTTTATTTCGACAATGCACAATAAAATTATGAATCGCATATTAGGTAAACACTAAAGTATTTATAATTATATAATATAGAAAGTTTAACATTATCTTTTTCTTTTTTATTACTTATTATATTACTAAATTTTAAATTGTTTTAAATTAATTTGTAAGATTGCAGTTATTCAATCAACGTATAAAACATTTTATACATTTTAGATCAATATTATTTATAGTGCGAAGTAACCGGCGGTTAGGTTACGGCTATGATCGGTTGCTGAAAATCTTGGCTGACTTATGGAACGGCAGAGGTTATAAAAACGATAAAATTCAAAATTGAAATATTATAGTCTCAAACCTCATGAATTTATTTATTAAATTTATGGTTTAATTTTTGTCATTAGCTTTAGTTATATTTTTTAAATTTCAGTGCTTATTCCTAGATGAATGTATTTATCTACATGCTAGTACAATAATACCAGTATAAGTTGGCCGGTATAACAGGCAACTATACACAATAATGTTTGCTCTGTTGCACATATGCTTTTGCCTGTTTTGACACTGACAAGAACATATATATATACATTATAACCTATAATCATTATCGACTATGTTTTTTACTATGTAATATAGAATTATTATATTTTTGTACTATTTTTTTTTATATTGTAGATAAAAAAGCACGAATTGAACACTATGTTCCAAATGTAGTGATCAAATATAAGGATGAGAAGTTTTAACAAAACTTTAGAATAAATCGAAGGACATTTGAGTACATTATAAACAAACAAAAAGAGGGCATTACATTAAGTTCCGGTAGTGATATAGGTCATCCTACTTATGATGCTAAAATACAATTACTTGCTATTTGGTATTTTGCAACACCAGATTCATATCGGTATGAAAATATAGGTTATGTTAGTCAAGTGGGCAGTTTTTAAGTGCAGTTTAAAAAGATTTTAATAAAATTAAATAACATTATCATTAATATAAAAATAATAAACTTGTGAGTTAATTATTTAATATTTCAGTTCTATATGTTGTCGTTTCAACATTGGGAAATCAACAGGATTGAGAACTGAAAGAAGAGTAACTTATGGTCTTTGTTTAAAATGTTATCCTCTAAATATTGCAATAAGAGTTTATTATAAATTTTACAGAAATAAAATTTCATTATCTATTATGTTAAAACATGTTTTTTTATGTACCTCATTGCAATAGTTTGATTTTTATTTTATTGAATATAAGTTTTATTTAACTCTAATAATTTTATTATTATATTGCAGGGAGTATGTGACCTTAGATTGTTATTCACACATTGTTATGCAGGTGAAGTAGGGTTACTACATTATGCAAATGTGTTAAAAAGAAGTTAGATATGGGTATACATGAATGAAATATTTTCCGGCAATGTCCATTTATTAGAAGACAAAGGCTATCCATGTACACCTTAGTTAATGACACCATATAAAAGCATTAGTCATTTAACAATGCAACAACAAAATTATGATTATAAACATGCATCAACAAGAACATGCTTAGAAAGGGCATTTGGGCTTTTAAAGAACAGGTGGCAAATTCTTAAATTTTGTAACATTCTCCAATGAAATTATAAGAATAGGAGTTTTCTCTCTAAAATATTTAAACAACGGTGTATATTGTGTATGTTTACAAAAACAAGTACCGTAATGCTAATACATTGGAAAGTAAAATGACTCACCTAAAAAGGCTCAAATTGTTTTGTTATGTATTTTTTCTTTAATTGTTTCCTTGTTCCTTTGGTTTACATTCGGTTCTCCTCCTCAAACAGTTCCTGGATTGCAAAACAATAAACTACCTGCAATTGTCGGGGTGGTGGTATGAACAAGCCTAAGAGGTTTAAAAAAGCATATTCTGTAATACCATTTACAATATTCATTTGTATCATCTAACTAAAGGGTGAGTCAGTTTACAAAAAAACTTTACTTAACTAAACTTAGTTCGCATAATATTTCCTGAAGTGGGTCGGTCAAATACTAGACATCCATATAATAATGATCCGTAAAACGGATTTCAATTTCAATTTCTTAAAGAATTACATTTGAGCTACGAACTATCAGCATGTGGTCTGTATGTATATATGCTAGACCGAATAAAACATGGCTCAGGTATTTAATTTTCCATATGCTCACATAACCAAAAATATGAACTTATTTATCTGTATTTATCCCAGGAGTAGTTGGTGATCCAGTTGTAGGATTCCCAGCTTTTAAAGGTTGTAAAAGCTTGATATGGTTTTTTTTGTTATTTTTTCCATGAATTGTACTGCCAGTTTTGATCGGATCCACATCTCAAATATTCACAGCTCAAATAAAATTCTCATTTGGTAATGGCCGCCTCGACCATGCACATCCTTTCTAAATGTACTGGTAAAAAAATAAATCGATTATCAAATTATTTGTAGAAGCAACGATGAAGGGAAAAACATTTAATTAATTAATATGAACTGGCTCGAGTGGGAGGATGATTCGACCACAAGAACAAAGTAAGTTATTTTCCTAAAATAAATCAGTTTACTTCTTTCACATAACATCACAATAACTCACTCCCATAAAGATACATATACACACAACCTTTTCTTTATTAAAAAAAACAGAACTTAAATGGATCTAAGATCTTGTATCGATATTTTTATTGCACTACAATCATTAATTAAATTTGTGTTTCAGATAACTATTTCAGAAAAGACCAGACAGCCGGCTTTAACTTAGTGATACGAACTGCAGGTCATGCAAAAAGAATCGTTTGTGTTTAGAATTGATGGGATAAAAATAAAAATGATAGTCATGAATTTTATACACGCTTATCAATTTGCTAAGCTGACACCTGTTGCCAAATATGGAATATGGACTGCAAATAGATGTTATTTAAACAGATCTACACAGTTGGGAAATAAGTATATTATATATTTTTCATTTGTATTAAATAAATATTGTTTTATTTATATCACATTTTATTATATAGTATTAAATACTTGAAAAATATAGGAAACTGAAAATATATCAAAATAAATAAAAACTGACTTTAAAGCATCAAATACTTAAAAAAATATAAATAAATTTAAAATATAAATCAAACTGCTACCCCGAGAACAAATAATCTGCACATGCTGATTAATATGATTTTAACTGACAATAAATATAATTTTCTCATTATCAGATTACCTTGCATATATAATAAACATTAATGACAGTATGTCATCATGAGTTAATACTATTAATAGAAATTAAAAAATAAAACAGTACAAACAAGAAAATTTAAATGAACTAAAACACAATCTAAGCAAAGTAAAATAGCAGATGATCAGAACTAAATACAGCATTTGAAATATTTGTGAAAATTTAAGAATCAGCATATATAAAAATAAATAAATTTATTTTTTATTTTCTAGATGGTTTTTAAACCCCTCAAACATGGATTTTTTTTGGTCCATCCTTTCGCGATACCGCTTTTCCTTTGAAGCTTCTCTGGCCTAACTTGCGGCTTCCCTTGAAGCTTCTCTATCGTCGATCTGCTTCTTCTTCCTTGATATTGGTGTTGCTAAAATAAGAATAATTATTACAGAATTAAATATTAATTATGTGATAACCGTAACCATTATAAAACAATGTAATAAATTTGTGTAATCAAATAATAACATGCATATTGACCATAAATGTTGAAGTTATTCAAATGAAATGACATTCACGCATCTATCACAGATTATCAAAATCGATAAGAATTTATAAAACCAAATTTATAATTTGAAGAATATACTTACATATACGTCGATTGGATGGTGTGTTTTCCAATCTCTCCAATACTCCGAAGACGAAGCAGATGATATTAAGGCATCTTGGGTTCTTAATAATCTCGTACTTGATAAAGTACATACAGGGTTAATAGACGGATTTTTAAACAGTATGTCGTGCATAACCTGTAATAAAAAATAAATTAGCAATATGAAATTATAAATTAAACGCACTTACATTAAGAACACCCAAGTTTTCCGATTGAACCCTGTGTTATTGTTATGCCGGACTATTTTTTTAAAACTCTTTTTTAAATTACGCCACTTCTCGTCACACTTGACACCGGATTTAAAAATATTCTTCTTTTTTAGGCTTTTGATCATAAGCCTCCTCACTTGCTTATTGTTGTACTGTGGTAAGTTTAACTTGTGATTGTTCTCAGAGTACACTTCTATTAACGCACACACTTCATTTTTTCGCCTCTTATTGTTACCTAAAAGTTTATTTTAAATAAAAACTATTACAACTTTATAATAATATGCTTAAAAATTACTTTCTTCAACCTTGCTCTGATTGTTATTGATTATAATAGTTTTTGTAATTAATAATTCCATTAAATTATCACCATGCAGACCATTTGTTCTATTTACTGTTCCGTTTTTATCTATAACAGCGGACGAAAACAACTGTAAACATCGATGTGAAGTGGATTCATTAATATATTTACCCATTGTTCCCAAAACAATTTCACAATATCCACATTTTAAGAAACCCTACAAAAATAATTTTTTATATTATTTTCTTGTATTTAAGGCCATAATATCCAACTCATAATAGGGTAGAATAACAGTAACCTAACTTTTAATTTAATTTAATTTGATTCGTTTTATTAACACTCTTTGCAGCTAACAA
This sequence comes from Tachinus rufipes, assembly GCA_963932245.1. Classification (NCBI taxonomy): domain Eukaryota; kingdom Metazoa; phylum Arthropoda; class Insecta; order Coleoptera; family Staphylinidae; genus Tachinus; species Tachinus rufipes. The sequence continues at coordinate 35,736,016 of OZ010750.1, read as the reverse complement.
ATTAGTTTATTAGAAGTTTTATATTGAAGTCCTTAAGAATGAAAAGTTTAATTACCTTGAAAGCCATAATGAACACAACGTCACAACTACTAGACACATAAAACAATAGACGCTAGTCAAGCAACACAACATGTAAAGCACAGATTTGAAGCTTTTGTTGACTTTTGATTGCATTTCGATTGCATTTCAAATTTACCGCCAAACTACGATTTATATTTTTTTCTGCCAAATTGCTTCATTAAATTCCATTCCGTATGCAGAGTAGGGACATTTAATTTCAACTAATAAATTAGTGCCAACAAGACCGTTTGGAGTTGCACCTAAAAAAGTGATGATTACTATATTGTAGGCTTCAAGAAAAAAATGCGAAGATATTATTACTATTACTATATCTTTCAATAATTTTGTTTTTACCAAAAAATGAATATGTGTTATCAATAAAAAGTCCATTTACGTATATACCTTCTTGTTCCTCTAGTTGTTTGACCGCAATTTTTTCAAATTTTTCCACGATTAAGAAAAGCGACGTTTAAGCTTGCCGCTTTGTACAAAAGCTGTATCACTAAATTAGAACAGCTTGCAGTAGACTTTTTTGCACAAACTGAATAAAAATTAGATGCGGTGATAAGTTTTCTTCTTTTTTTTTAACCTGGTCCCACTTTTTGCTTAAAGCATAGTACTTCGTTCCAAGGCTTTTTATCTTTTTCTAACTCTAAAATATCTTCCTCCAAGTCTGTTTTTAAACATGCATCTTCATAATATTCATCCGGTCTAGAGGAATATGATTTTGACCTTTGTTTTATATAAATATATGTAGTAAATTGTAATATAAATAGGAGCAGGCTACCCATTTGATATATGGGAAAAAAAAATTCCTCCAAGTTCTACGAATTAAAATAAAGGTCTACTTTGTGCACAACCACCATTCTTGCTATGTCAATTTTATTTTTTAATCTGTTATGTATTTTTAATTGTACTGTTAAATGTGAGGTGGCTACACACCGAATATGTAATTGTTATGTGTACAAAACTGTTTAATTATATATATATAAAAAAAAAATTCTTCTTCTTCTGCTTCTAGTAGGCGAAGGTTGCCTGTTTCTTCTGGAAGCCTTGTTTTATTGTGGTTGCTCTTGGGATATCGACTGCCAACTGTTGCGCCATCTTTTTGGTAACCTTCCTAGGGGTCATTTTTCGCCGGGCTTGCCATTGCGGGCTATATTAACTATTCTGGTTTCTGACATTCTAGTTACGTGTTCGTTCCAACAGCGTTTACGCTGCCTTACCCATCGCACTGCATCTTCTACCTTGCATTTTTGTCGTATGTGTGTCGTCCGTTGTTTGCAGATACACGATGTGGGACATCGTGTATCTGGCATTTGTTCTTAGTGCTTTCATCTCTGTTGTCCGCATTTGTCGTTTGGTTGCCGCCGTATCCGCTCTTGTTTCCGCCCCATACGTCAAGACCGTACACATGTTTTGAAGATTCTTGATTTGCAATCGGTAGTGAGGTATTTGTTTTTCCAGATATTTTGCTTTATATCATAGCAGCTTTGTTAACTTGGTGTTTGACGTCGTCTTTCTGGTTCCCGTAGCTGAATATTTTGCAGCCCAGGTAGTGAAACGACATTACCTGCTCGATTGGAGTGTTGTCGATTGCTAGCTTGCATCGCACGGGCTCCCTTGAGATGGTCATTGATTTGGTTTTGGCTATTGCAATACACATGTTATATTTTTCGGCCGTTGTTTTGAATTTGTGCAATAGTGGCTGCAGGTCATTTTTTGTTTCCGCTATTAAGGCTGCATCATCCGCATAGCATATGATGTTTACCTTGTTGTTACCAAGTCGGTATTCTGGGTCACTTGCCTTAACGGTGTTGATGATCTAGCCCATGATGACGTTGAACAGTAATGGGCTGAGACTGTCCCCTTGACGGATTCCCGAGTTGGATTTTATCTCTTTGGTTAATTTCTTGTTAACACTTATTTTGGTGGTATTCTTGGTATTTAGTTCTTTAATTATACGTTAAGGCGTCTCTAAGCTGTATGCGGTCGAATGTTTTTGTGAGATCCACAAAGCATATAAAAGCGGGTGTGCTGTATTCTAGGGCTTTTTCTGCAATTTGTCGAATAATAAATATCGCATCTAGTGTAGAGCGGTTTCTCCTGAAGCCTTGTTGTTCTTCGTTAATTGGGATGATGTTGGATATCTCTTTAAGCAGTGTTATGCCCCTATAGTTCGATGGTTCCTTTTTGAATATTGGTATGGTAATTCTTCTTTTCCATTTGCTTGTTTTTTTTCCCTGTGTTATTACTGCATTGAACAGTCTTGTTAATTTATTGGCAAGGGGTTCCCCACCGTGCTTGATGAGTTCATTGACTATATCTTCTTCGTTTGGCGTTTTCCTGTTTTTTAGTTTTGCTATTGCACTTCTGGTCTGTTCTTCTGTCATTGTTACTGTTTCTTCAGTCTGTTCTCTATGCATCTCTCTATCCTCCTTTTGGTTCTGGCTTACATAAAGTTGTTGGAAGTAGTCAACCCATCCTTCTTCAGTTATAACTTTGAATTCTATGCTCTAGTTTGTTGCATTCTTTTGGCCTCTAAGCATTTTCCAGACTCTCTTCTGTGCTCCGTACATGTCGTGTTCCATGTTTGCACTAAACTTTTGCCAGTAATCGTTCTTTATTTTCCGAATTCTTCTGTTTACTTGATTTCTCGCCAGAATATAGTTGTCGTGGGCCTCTCGTGTTTGTTTGCTCTTAAAGTCTAAATAAACTTTTTTTTTCCTCGGTGATTTTTTTAACTTTTTGGGTGAACCAGGGTTTGGTGGTTGGTTTTGCATTTAGGTTTACTGATTTCTTCCCTAACGCTTCCTCTGCTGCCTTATATATGTTGTTTTTGATTTTGTTCCAGCTGATGTTATCAGTCTCACTGGTTGGATCGGATGTAATATGTTGTTGTAGACGGTTTGCATAGAACTCTCGTGTACTTTCTGCGTCCAGTGACTGGATGTTCAATTTTGTAGCATATAAAGGTGTTCTTTTTGTGGATGGGGCATTGGTAGTTCATATTTTACATAGTACTATGTTATAGTCTGAGCCTATGTTTGCAGAGGTTAGGCTTCTGACGTCTATTATCTGACTAGGGGGTATGGCTCTGTTGGTAATAATATAGTCTATTACAGAATTGTTGTTTCCACCGCCTGTAAAAGTGATCTTATGCTGAGGCTTGTGGTCAAAAAAGGTGTTGTTGATCCTTAGTTCATTGAAGGTGCATAGTTGAACAAGCATCTCTCATCTGGAATTCGATGTTTCTTCATTGAACCAGTTCCAGTTCTCGCGTTTAGGTCTCCAAGCAGGATGATTCTGTCGTTGTTTGGGATTTTGTCTAGTAGATATTGTATTTGTTCGTAGAATTTGATGGCTTGTTGTTCAGGTTTGCTGGAGTCCGGTGCGTACACTGATATTATATGCGTGGGTTTGCTATTTAGTTGGAGTGTAACCTTCAGTATACGGTCGTTTATGTATTCTATGTCATCGATGTTTTATTTGTATTTGTCTTTGATAAGCAGCCTTACCCCTGAGCTTGCCCTTTCGGTTTTGGCGCGGCCACTATGTACAAGGATGAAGTTTTGGTACCTTGCAGTGCCTCTGCCTCTTTTTTTCGTTTCTGATATCGCGCATATATCGATATTGTGGGCGTTTAGCTCTAGTATTATTTTGTGGTTCTTTTTGTTAAAGGACCTTACGTACCAGCATCCTATTCTTAAGTGATGCCGTTTTCTCATTTTCCGTGGTGTTCCAGTGGTCGTCGACGGTGTTATCAGTCCGTTGTCCTAGGCATTTCTTCCACTTCTGTAAACTACTGTTTTTTCTTACCTTAGGAAAGTTGCTGACCTCACCTAAGAGCCCTCTTCATTTATCCGGGCTTGGGACCGGCGGCGACATCTGGTGAGCTACTCAGTCCACCCCCCAGACTGTCACCGGCTGAGTCCAAACGTGGCTTACAAATAACGTGATGGAAATTCTTATTAGATTTTAATCTTATGTTCTTCGAACATAATTTATCATATCACCGATAAGTCCCCTATCTTTTTTTTTTTTTTGTATATGTTTATCATGATCCGTATGTGGTTTTTAATTAAATTTCAAAATGTTTGTTGTTTAAATCATGTTTTAATTAATTAAGCTAATATTTAATGTTTTCTGTCTGTCTCATATATAAAAAACATTTTTAGCGCTGAGGAAGGAGATAGATTCTTCAGCGAACGTTTCGGGGATTATCAGAAAGAGATCAAAATATAATATTAAAACTACCAGAGTTTAATGTAAAATTAAAAGTATCAAAGAAATTGAAAACGTAACAAAAAGATCAAAAAAACAATATTGAAATTACCAAAGCCTGATGTTAAGTTTGCAAATAATAGTGCAGACATACCAAAATAGAACACAAGTAAAACTCCAATCCAATCAATTCTAATCAGTTTGGTACAAAACAAAAAAGTTGTTCCAGACACAACTGCTCATAGTAACGTAGCAAGTAAGCCCAGATCAAATTGTGAAGATCAATATCAAAATGTTTTGACAAATATGCTGGAAGTACCAACAAAAAAATCTAAATTGCATAAAAAAGACAAAAATTCAATAATAAAACTGCTAGTATCTGATGCAAAATTGAACACAAGTAAATCTGTAAACCAATCAACTTTAACCAATGTCAGACAACACAAAATTGTTTTTTTGAAAAGCTATAGTCACATTGAAAGTAAACTTGAAATACGATCAACTCTTGTAGATCAATATCATAAAGTACCCAAGATGCCAGATATGCCAAAATTAGAAGTACCAAAGGAATTAAAAACGCCAGAAAAATATCAAAATACAAAATTTAAACTACCAGAGCTTTACGTAAAATTTGCAAATAATAGTGCAGACATAACAAAGTTGAACGCAAATGAATTTTTAATTCAATCAATTCCAATAAATTTGGTAATAAACAAAAATGTTGTTCTAAAAACTACTACTCATAGTAACGTAGCAAGTAAGCCCGAAAAGCAGTTAGATTGTGTAGATCAATATTAAAATGTCTATCTAAGATGCTAAATATGCCAAAATCAGAAATATCAAAAAATGAAAACGACAGAAAAAGATCAAAATACAATTTTAAAACTACCAGAGTTTTATGTAAAATTTGCAATAATATTGCGGACATATCAAAATTGAACACAAAGGAATCTTTAATTCAATCAATTCCAATTAATTTGATACAAAATATAAATGTTGTTCTAGAAACTACTGCTCATAGTAACGTAGCAAGTTATCAAAATGTTTTGACAAATATGCTGGAAGTACCAAAGAAAAAAATTAAATTGCTTAAAAAAGACAAAAAATCAATATTAAAACCATTAGTATCTGATGTAAAATTGAACACAAGTGAATCTTTAAAACAATTACCTTTAACCAAAGTCAGACAACACAAAAAAGTTTTGTTGGAAAGCTATAGTAACACTGAAAGTAAGCTTGAAAAAAGATCAACTTTTGTAAGTCAATATCATAAAGTATCCAAGATGCCAGATATGCCAAAATTAGAAGTACTAAAGAAATTGAAACGCCAGAAAAAGATCAAAATACAATATTGAAACTACCAGAGTCTGATGTAAAGTTTGCAAATAATAGTGCAGACATATCAAAACTGAATACAAGTGAGTCTTTAATTCAATCAATTCTAATCAATTTAAAACAATACAAAAATGTTCTTTCAGAAACTACTGCTCAGAGTAACGTAGCAAATAAGCCCAGGTCAAATTGTGTAGATCAATATCAAAATGTATTGACAGATATGTACCTAAGAAGAAAACTAAATTGCTAGAAGATGACAAAAATGCAAAATTGAACACAAGTGGATCTTTAAACCAATCAACTTTAACTAATGTTACACAAAAATCTTGTTTTGGAAAGTTATATTAGCACGGAAAGTAAGTTTCAAAAACGATCAATTGTAACGTTCGTTTTCCTTGCCGTTACTGCTTGCTAATTCGTCATCTAAAAAAAAATTAGCTAAAATATTGTTTACATATTTTTAAGTTTAAGCTTACCTTTCTTGCCATTCGGTTAGGCCAAACCGATTGATGAGCCTGATTTTTTATGAAGAACACCTTTTTGGTTAATTAAGCGATGATGAGACCAATTGAATTAGATCTTGATGCCAGTACCAGTACCTGTGTGAAAATATACAATTAGGATTTAACTATTTAGCTTATTATTGATTTATTATTGATTTATTATTGATTTATTATTGATTTATCATTGATTTATTATTGATATGGTAGTGTAGAGTAACATCGAACGCGAACACACGTATTTTTGATTGAGGCCGACAATAATCTCGTATACGGGACTTATCGCTAAAATCAAAGTACATGAGTAAAATAATAAAGTCAAAGTAAAGTTGAATTAAAAAGTGAAGAGGTGAAAATTTAAAAAAAAAAGTGTATCAGTGACAAAAACCGAAAGATACCAGCAAATTCCAGGCGGATAAAATTGTCAGTCATTGTAAAAGTGAGACCGATAGATAAGAGGAGAGTGCGTTAGAAGGAGAAAAGTGCAAGTGGCACGAAACGCAAACGCACGTGGCGCGCTCAACAGAAACAAACAAACTCAGAGGCGTCCGCATTTAAATTTATATTTAAATTACATCATAATTAAAATAAAAACGCCATACCAATAATAAGAGTGAAATATAATTTAAATAATTGTAAAAATAAAAACTAAAAATAAAACAACAGTTAGCCGAAATAAAAATTAATTGAATAAATTAATAATAAAAAAAAAAAAAAAAAAAAAAACAAGGGAATGAATAAAAGAACAAGAGAAATAGAAAAAGAAGAAATCAATAATATATTTTACAGAAGAAAAAAAAAACCATAAGATCACCAGATCAAAAGAAAAGAGGAGAAAAAGAATTGAGTAAGAAAGAGAAAAATAATTTTTACAGACACAAAAGCTATGAAGGAATTAACGAAAATGGTCCAAACAATGATGAATAAAATGGATGAAAATATGAATGAAATAAAACAAGAGATAAGGTCAATAAAAGTAGAAATGGAGAAAAAAGAAGAAATCTGGAAAACAGAAGTGAAAAGCCTAACAGATAGAATAGAAAATATCGAACAAAAAATTTAAAGAGAAGAAAAAATAAAGAATAAAAACAACATTATAATAAAAGGCTTGAATTTAACAGAGAATACAGAAGGAGAGATTGAACAGTGGATGAAAGAAAAGCTACAAGTAAAAGTAGACATTAAGAAAATAACATGGCTAAACAAAAATACAGAGAACGAAATCATCAAATTGGAAATATTAAACTGGGAACAGAAAAAAAAAGATCATGATAGCCAAAAGTAAACTAAAAATTACAAATACATACATAGACAATGATCTCACATGGAAAGAAAGAAAAATAAAATTAAAATTGGATACAGAAAATTAATAATCAATGAGGAACTTTATGAATGGAATGAACTAGAAAAGGGGGTCACAAAAAGAGAAGACAAGGAAGAACAAGCGGCCTCAAAAAACTATTAACAAACAAAACAAACCGGAACAAATACTCGGATAACGGAAAAGCAATGAAAGGGAAAATGAGTACAAAAAGAGAAAAAATCAATAAAATTAGACTGGGTACATGGAATATACGAAGCATAAAGGGCAAAGGGGGCAAAGAGGAAGAGTTGGTAGAAGAAATGATAAAACATAAAAAAGAAATTTTAGGATACTAGATGTTCTGGTCAGGAGTAGATGAAAAAGAAAGAGCAAAAGGGGGAGTTGGTATAATAATAGCACCAAACAAAATAAAAAACATTACGAAAGAAAGATACATAAGCAAAAGAATCTTGTCAGTAGAAATAAAGCTATATGGAAAGGAAATATGGACTATAATAACAGCCTATGGAGAAAACGAAGATGCTAAATAGGAAGATAAAGATGCATTTTTTGAAAAGTTACAGAATGAAATAGATGAAGGACTGGAAAATGTAATAATCATGGGAGACTTAAACGGACGAGTTGGAAACCAAAACGCAGGAATAGAAGAATACATGGGAAAATGGGGAGAAGAAACCAGAAACAATAATGGGAAAAGAATTATAGAACTGAGCGTGGAAAACAACCTTATTATAACAAACACAAAATTTGAACACAAGAGGATACATAAATTTACGAGAGAAGAACCGACTAGAAACGAAAAATCAATAATAGACTACTTTATAATAAGCAAACAAAAATGGAAAAATGTTTTAAATGTAAAAGTATCAAGAGAGGCAGAAATCGGAAGCGACCATTACCTGGTAAAAATGGTCTTGAGAAAAATGGAAGAAAAAACAGATAAGAGAAGAAAGAAGGTAAACGAGAAAATAAAAAGTTACAAACTTAAAGAAAAAGAATTCAGAGATAGATTCCAAGAGATAGTAAAAAAGAAATATAGTAAAATTAGAGAAACAAAGAAAGTAGAAGAAAAATGGGAAACATTCAAGAACACCATACTAGAAGCAGCAAAAGAAAGCTGTGGAACAGCAAAAATAGAGAACAAACATAATAAAAAAACTGATGAAATAAAATTGAAAATTATAGAGAAAAAAGAAAAATGGAAAAAATACATTAGTACAAAAAAGGAAGAAGACTATAAAGAATACAAAATTAAAAGAAAGGAAGTAAATAATGAGGTCCAAAAAGCTAAAAAAAAATCATGGAATCAATTCGGTAAAAAGATGGCGGGAAACTATAGAGACAACCAAAAACTATTCTATGTAACACTAAAACAGATGAAAAGGAAGAAAGAATACAATATGATGAACATAAAAGACAAAAAAGGAAATATAATCACAAAAGAGGATAAAATAATGGAAAGGTGGAGAGAATATTTTAAAGAACTGACAGAAGCAGAAAACCTAAGCCCAGAGGAACATGAAGAAGATGATACTAACATGCCAGAAATTGAGGAAATAAAGGAAGAAGAAGTTATAGACGCCATAAAGAAACTAAAAATAGGAAAAGCATCAGGCATAGACAACATAACACCGGAAATGATCAAATACATGGGTAAGGAAGGAATAGAACAATTAACAAAACTACTCAATGACATAGTTAAAAACACAAAAATACCAACAGAATGGAACATGGGAATAATACTACCTATATACAAGAAAGGAGATAAAAGAAACTGCAATAACTACAGAGGAATCACGGTCAGTAGTGTACCGGGAAAAATTCTAGCAAGAATCATAGAAAAAAGAATAAGAGACAAGATTGAAAATACCATAGAAGACACAATGCGGATTCAGAAGAGAGAGAAGCACTCAAGATCTTATATTCTTAATAAGACAACTAAGCGAGAAATTTTTAAATAAGAAAAGGGACATCCATATCTGCTTCATCGATCTAGAGAAAGCATTTGACCGAATAAGAAGAGAATTTATATGGAAAGTACTTCAAAAGAGAGGCATAGACAAAAAAACTATAAATCTATTAAAAGCTCTATACAAAGAAAATAAGAATATTGTTAGAACCAACAATGAAGAATCTCAAGAGTTTGAAACCAAGATCGGGCTAAAACAAGGGTGTGTGTGTACTGAGTCCAATATTATTTACAATAGTGTTAGATGAAGCCATAAAAAAGCAAAGAAAAGTATGAAGACTCTAAAAAGTAGGATATCTGAAGATGGATGCAACAAAGATTATGGTATTACTATTTGCAGACGATATGGCAATAATGGCGGAAACGGAGGAAGACATAATAGACATGGAATTAACAAAAATAAACATGAAGATCAACATAGACAAATCCAAAACAATGATAATATCAAGAAAAAACAAAACCCATAGAATAACACTACATGGAAAAAAGATTGAACAAGTTGAAAACTTTAAGTACTTAGGAACGATAATTAACAATAAAGGAAAGATAGACAACGAAATAAATGAAAGAATGGGAAAAACTGGGAAAATATTCAACATGATGAAAAATACATTTTTTGGAAGAAAAGAAATACCAAAGAACATAAAAACAGATATAGTAAAGAAGGTAATAAGACCAACAATAATGTATTCCAGCGAAACATGGACATTGTCAGAAAAACACAAAACGAGAATAAATGCAACAGAAATGAGATTCCTAAGAAAGATAGAAAATAAAACAAGAAGAGACAGAATAAGAAACGATGTACACAGACAAAGCTTACAAATAGAACCCATAAATGAAAAAATAATGGAGGGACAACTAAGATGGTTTGGACATGTATGCCGAATGAAAGATACGCGAATAACGAAAAGAATATATGAAACAAGAGGAATGGGAAAAAACCCCCGAGGAAGACCGAGAAAAACCTGGAACGACAATGTAAAAGAAGAAGCGGAAAGAAAGGGAATACCGTGGGAAGGAATCAAACAAACAACTCTGGACAGGATAAAATGGAGAGAACTATATCAAACGAAATAATGTAGAAAGCCATACACCGAAAGGTAGAATGGCATATGTTTAAATAAATAAATAAATAAATAAATAAATTATTATTGATTTATGATTGATTTATTATTGATTTATTACTGATTTATTATTGAATTCCATCTTCGGTAAGTCCCGCATTTCTAATTAATGTATGGCGGTCGAGAGAAGATAGTGTATGTGATAGTTAATTAACATTTGTATTGGTATGTTTGTGAGATACCCGGGGAATGTTTGTATTTTATGCGGTATCTTATCTTTGTGAGTCTGTTCAGATTGCGATTATGGATATTCTGGAACTAGATGCCTTCCCGGTATTATTGCCACCGTCTCCTGGTCGAGCAGCAGAATTGCAAGGACAGTAGAACATTCGGAAGGCTATGTTGTTCGACCTATATACTCCACCGAAGTTATGTCCGTCACCATCACCGTCGCAAGCCTTCACGATTCCAGATAGCTCGCCTAGTGCTTCTTCGGGGTGAATTAATTTGTCCCAGTGGTTGCGCAAGACGCTCTCACCAATGTGTTAGCAATGCCAGCTCCTAGGGCACCTCCGAAGTTGCTCCTACAGTCGATGTACACCTGTCCTTCACATCTAGAGCACCAATGGTTCGCGGAAAAGGAAGCAGAATATCTGAATTCTCTCAACGAACTACCCAAAGAATATATCTTAAAACTATTAGCAGGAGATGAAGATATTGACTATGACAGTGGTGTGAGATTTGATAATGTACTCAGAAAATGGATGCTTAGTATAAAATCGATATTGTTCAGCGAAAATAACATTATTTTTGATGAACAGGAGTACATAAGAACTGCAGGGTTGTATCAATTTATATTTTTGAAAGATCCTACCGATTATAATTCGAGGGATTTGATCGAAAACAATGAAATAATGAAATCTACTAGAGCTCATTAAAAAAATAATGGTCGGGGTAAAAAAATATTAAGAACTAGTCCAAAATATACAAAAATATTACAATCACTATTTCCACCAAGACATCCTGCTAAATTAAAATTATATTTGCACGCAGGAGTGGGTTTAAAAATGCTCATAGAACTAACGAATCAAAAAATTGAACATGTTAATAATAGATTGCTTCAGTAAATTTGTATGGACACGATAGCTAAAAAGTAAAACGGGACACGAGGTTAGCAGACAGTTAACCGATATTTTCAAAAAAATACACCGAATAACGTTCAAGTTGATGATGGAAAGGAGTTTTGGAATACACAAAAAGCTTTGCAAAGTTCATGAAATTAATATGTATTCAACGTTCAGTTCTATTAAAGCAAGTGTTGTGGAAAGAGTAATACCCACACTAAAGAACAAACTTTATAAAAAGTTTAGTATACAAGGCAATTATAAATGGATAGATATTTTGGGAGATGTGACCAAAGAATATAACAATACAAAGCATTCGACGATTGGAATGAAGCCGGTAGAGGTGAACAGGAAAAATGAAAACGACATTTTGATAAACATCTACACTAATGTAAAAATTACTGGAAAAGGAAAACTTCACGTTGTTGATTACGTCAGAATAAGTAAATATAAAACAATATTTCTAAAAGGATTCACTCCAAATTGGACCACCAAACTATTTAAGATAGTTAAGGTAAAAATAACCAATCCAGTGTCCATTGAGGACACGCACGGACAAGTAATTCAAGGAGCTTTCTATGAACATGAACTGCAAAAGGCAAAATATAATGATGTTTATTTAATTGAACGAATGATAAGAAAAACGAAATAAATTGTACGTCAAATGGTTGGGACTGAATTCTTAAATCTTAAAATATTGTGAAATTATGTGATTTTCTATGTATGAACACTTTGAAATATATATTATTAGTAATGCCAAAGTCAAAGAGTGTACTTTATTCAATAATCATCAAGTTATCCATCGAGCTATCAGTACTGCGAAACGGGAACAAAATTATGGAAAAGATTAGCTCGTGGTTATTTGGGTTTAAATACATTGGACAGAGCGAGCAAACAACACGATATTGCGTACGAACAGTCAGGAGAAGTATCAAAGCGACTAGAAGCAGACAAAAAATTTATTGATTTGGCTTGGCTAGTTGCATCCGATTCAAAATTGTCGTTAAAACAAAAAACAAACGCTTGGTTGGTAACAAATTTGATGAAAGCAAAAACCAAATTAAGTATGGAATTGAAGTCAAATACAAAGTCTTTTCGGCAAGTAGTAATGATGCCGACATTGAAAGCTTTAAAAATAAATGGAGGAAATATTGACAAGACAATAAGTGCCGCAATAGAAGCTGTCAAACGAGCAGGAAAAAAAAGCGTGTTTTAGTTCCACGCATTCTACGCGTACCAAAAACTGGAGGATTTTTAATATCACTATTTTCCGGATTGTCGACTTTGGGTGCATTGGCTGGAGGAGCTGCTGGCATTGCAAAAGCTGTAAATAAGGCCAAAGCTGCAAGAAAAGAATTGGAAGAATCTGTTAGACATAACAAGGTTATGGAGTCAATATCTATAGGCAAAGGAATTATGATGACAAAAACAAAGAAAAGATTTGGTATAAATGTTACAAAAAACTAATAGATCTGCATCGTAGACCCCTTACAGACATAGATCTACTAAAATTTGCAAAACTTATAAAAATTCTACATTTTCGAGGAGTATTTATGCGGAATAATTTACCAAAAATATTTTAAATAATGAATCAGGAACTATTAATTTAGATGATATGGCGGGACCGGAACACATTGGTGTTGTTACAAAAAAAAAAGTTTCCACGTTGAATAGTTTCGGAGATTTGAAACCTCCCGTAGAAGTAATAAATTATTTCGACTACTGCAAAATTGTGTATAACGCCGAAAGATATCAAAAGTTCGATACGTACGTACGCGGTCATCTATGTTTACAATTTCTAAGTAAGAAATGACGTCAACAACATATACACTTAGCGGCAGAACAAGTATATTATCTGCAAACTATTTTCCTCCAATTGAGTTGAACAAAAAAAAGAAATATGAACTTGGAATAATTCGTTTTAAAACCTATAACAGTATAGCCAACGTGAATGAACATTTTTTGTTTGTTTGTTATTTTTTAAGAGCCGGTATTTTAGGGCTTACGCTTATGTCACTACTATAAAAACTGCCTTTGAATATTTACTTGAAATTAAACATAAGGTCGTTGAAGCCAAACTTGGCCTGCCCGCTTTCCGTCAGATGTCGATTTTTCAATCGCGCATTAAACGCATTGGGGTCATTTTGTGGCGTGTTGCCTACATGGGTGGTGCGTTCAGACTTTTTCTACGTGATTTTTTTTTTGTTTAGTTCTACAATATAGTTGTATTTAATACTACAACACCCAATGGCAAGTTTAATTTCCGACATATTTATCCAAGCGCATTTATAGCCATACTTCAGTTCTCTTTAATGTGTGAAGTCATGCAATTAGCCACATGTACTCCACCTACAGTTAGGTCTAATGTTAGTCTCAGAGTTAAGACCAATGTATGGTGCTAGCTTTATAGTATGGTTATTGTTGAATCTGCTTGAAAAGCTAAAGTTCGGAAATAACATCATTTGTTTCACACGGTTTTACCGTTGTTTTGGTGTACCAGATAGTTTTTTTGGCTATGCCGGAGTATCTTTTGTTTATTAGGTACGCTGCGGCATTGACACATTAAATGATTTTTTAATGAGATCATCTTTTTTGAAAGTCTGGCCGCAGCATTACAAACTCTTCTTCCTGCAACTAATTTGTTCTCTGCTAGCGAGTAATAAAATTTAAAGTGTGTTTTTATTTATCTAAATATTTAAACTGACTAAAGCAAGACTTTAGTCAGTACAACTAAATGTAGTGATGGTAGCAAGATTTGTTTGTATACAAATAGTGCAGTTTGTTTATTTTCTAAAAAAATATTTATTCTTTAGTATCTTATTTTAATTTCTGTTTATTTTTATTAATTTACTATCTTTTTTAAGTGTTTAACATTTTTTATGCAAATTTAAGAACAATTATTGAATTTTTTAATATCAATTAAATTCAAACACTTATCTACAAATCGTTTACTATAACATTTTTTATATCAGAATAAGCTTTTTCATTTTAATCATTATTGATTTAAAAGTGAATTTTAAAAGGGTAAATAAGTAGTGCACCAAAGAGAGTTCTGGCGCAAAATCCCATAAGGTTTACATGGGGAGTCTAAAATTACTTTACTTCCGGTCTAGCAGCTCAACTCGACATGTGATAAGAGGATGTAAGATGTTCATCTGTGTAAATGATCAATTGGGAGATAAGTAGAATTAGGGGGGTTGGTCAATTGGTGGATAAGTGGATTGTTGGATTGGTCACGTGGGGGTCCAAAAATGGTAGATTTGGGGTAGGACCACCCCTAACCGAGATACCGCGCAAGGATGTCGCCGTCCAGTAGGTGAGTCATCAGCCGCACGCTTCTCTGCGTCGAGTAGGTGACGTCATGCAGCCAATATAATTTTTCAATAATAAATATTAAAATTAATGATGTATTTATAAAAGAAATGATGAAAGATAGTAAGATATAATTAAAAATTAAAGAATGGCAGTTGTTGTGGACTTTCCAGTAATCTCTGGCAGATGTTAAAATATGCGTATTTTCAATAATATTAATCCCTTTTATAAATTCTTAATTACTATTTTCAATAATCTTAATCCCTTACATCCTTTTCATAAACTCTTAATGACTATCACACAAATGTCTGTCCCTTTATGTTAATGATCGGTAAAACCTAATCCCATTCCCTTTCTTTCTTACAAAACACTATTTATACGCAATAATAACAATATTCAAATCAGTTCTTAAGAATATCTTCTACAGTATACAACATATATACAAACCAACGGCGTCTCCTTTATTAGTAAATTTGAATTATTGTTTTATTTACTACCTAAAATAACATCTGTCACCCTTAAGTTACGGGTTACGGAACAAAATGGTCCTTCGAACCGGATCTACAAGTTAAGTTGCTATTTAAGAGTCTGTAGATTCGAAAATTTAAGTGAGTTATTTAATGTGTTAAAAACTTTAAGTACACAATACTCAAAACTTTAAGTGCTGTTACGTGTAAATACAACAAATCTACATTCTGAAGATACAATGGGGGATAAAGAAGAAAATATCTCAACTGCACAGAACCTAAGTGCAACAACTGAAGAAGTCTCACATGGAAATCGAGGTCACCAAAAAGCGATTATTACTCGGTTTGCAAAATATCTCGCAGCGAACAATAAAAATCCAAATTACAGTCAAATAAGATCTAGATATGAAGCGGCAAAATGTGCTTTTGCAAATATTTGCAAAATACAAATGCAATTATCAAATCACTCTGAAGAAGATGATCAATATATGGAAGAGATCGAAAACAAATATTATTCCATTGTCGAAGAAGTTGAAATAATTCTTGCTCAACTACCGCAAACTTCATCGTCATCGTCTAGTATTCCTGAAATCAATCAATTGAGTTTAGAAAATATAATACATCCAACAATTCAAGAAAATCATGGCTCAGGACATTCAAATCATCAGTATGGTTATACAGAACGACAACCTGAATTACCAAAGATTTGTTTACCACAGTTTTCTGGAAAAATAGAAGAATAGTTTGAATTTAAAGATACTTTTCAAGTTATCATTGGCAACAATAACCGTTTGGACAATTGCACCAAGTTGAAGTATCTAAAAGGAACCTTAACAAATGTAGCAGCTCAAATTGTGAGCAAACTTAGCACTACAAGTGACAATTATGAGCGAGCTTGGTCATTGCTTACAGCACGCTTTGAAAACAAAAGGAAAATTATTCAAAGTAACATCGATAGTCTATTAGACTTACCCAACTGTAAAAAGAATAATGCACATTCACTGCGAGAATTAACAGATAGTGTCATTTCGCACACACAAGCATTGGAATCTTTAGGATGCCCTGTCAATCAATGGAATGAACTGCTTATTAACATTATTTTGCGAAAAATAGACTTTGAATCGGGTAATGCCTGGGAACTATCTTTAAATAATAACAGTGAGCCAACATTTGAACAACTTCTCCAATATCTAGTAAAACGGTGTAACGTGCTAGAAAGCCAACCTGTCCGAGAACAATCATATATGGATCGCAGCATTCCACGTAAAAAGGGATATCAAGCATTTCCGGCAATAGATTCTAAATGCAGTTGCTGTGATCAATCATACCATCCCTTATACCAATGTGAGAAGTTCAAAGAATTAAATATTTCTATGAGAGTACAACATGTAAAGAAGAAGAATCTGTGCTTTAACTGTTTAACTTCATCACACTTAAGTTTGGCATGTAAGTCAAATTATACATGCCGAAAATGTCAAAGACGGCATCATACACTTCTCCATGCAGAAGAACAGGCTTTACAAGCATTAGACACTGAAACAATTAATTTTACGATGCTTGCGACAGTTCAAGTAAATCTTAAGGATAAGTTTGGAAAACGTCACCAATGTAGGATGTTGTTGGATTCCGGAGCGCAATCAAACTTTATATCGGAAGCAATTTTTAAGAAATTGCAATTACCATTGATTAAAACGTCTCAAGTTATAAGTGGCATAGCTGAAGCAAAAACTTTACCGAGTGGACTTGTATGTACAGAGCTGACGGCAAGAAAGGGACCATTTAAGGAAAAAACAAGTTTTATCGTTTTAAACGCAGTTGCTGGTCACATGCCTCAAGAATCAATAAATCGAAAGGTGTTCCAAATACCACCAAACATTACACTTGCGGATCCAGAGTTTAATTGTAGCCGCCGCATTGATGGTATTTTAGGAGCAGGATTGTTCTGGGAAGTTCTACAAGTGGGAAAGATAGTACGTGACAATTATTGCATGTACAAAACAATTTTAGGCTGGGTAATTTCTGGAAAAATAACACCTAAACATTCAGTCACAAATGCAATGAATTCACAAATGTTGCAACTGTCTGAAGATGTTCAACGCTTCTGGCAACAAGAAGAATTAATAAATGAAGTCCATCGATCCAAGGAAGAAGAATTGTGTGAAGAACATTTCAAAAGAACAGTCCAAAAATATAATGGACGATTTCACGTTAAACTACCTTTCAGAGAAAATCGGCATATTGAAGAAATCGGCAATACCTATCCTGTTGCAATAAAGGCATTAATGTCAATGGAGAAACGGTTCAAGAAGGATTCATATCTACAAGAATCTTACTCAAAATTTATTAAAGACTACGTAACACTTGGTCACATGACTGAATCATCTCCAAATGATGTAAATGGATGCTATCTCCCGCATCATGCTGTTTTTAAAAATGAAGGAAATGATCGAAAAATCAGAGTTGTTTTTAACGCTTCAATGAAAGGCCCCAATGGCGTTACCATGAATGATGTGCTGATGGTTGGTCCGAATGTTCAAGATTTATTGGTGAATATTTTGATTCGATTCAGAACACATCCAATTGCACTTGTTAGTGATATCGAGAAGATGTACCGTCAGGTTAATTTACAAAAATCTGATCATGGGTTAATGCGAATATTATGGAGAGATGATTACAATGAAGAACCTAAATCATATAATTTGGTTACCGTTACTCAAGGAACAGGACCAGCATCTTACATGGCAACTCAATGTCTTAAAATATTGGCTGATGAATTCTCTCAAATACATCCAGAAGCTGCTCGAGTTATCAGAGAAGATTTTTATGTCGACGATATGTTAAGTGGCGCAAATTCTGAAGAAGAAGCCATGAAACTCATGAATGACGTTCAATCAATATTAGCAGACAGTGGATTTCAACTAAAAAAATGGGCAAGCAACAAACCCTGTCTATTAACAGGCAATGAAGCAATTAATCCTGTACTGGATATAAATAATGGTCAAACAGTGAAAACGTTGGGAATTCAATGGAATGCACCATAAGCAAACGTGTCATTTTGTCTGAGATAGCCCAAATTTACGATCCTCTTGGAATTTTGACACCAGTAATTGCAACGGCAAAAATACTACTCCAAGATCTATGGTCCCAAAAAATAGGTTGGGATGAAACTGTACCCATTCATTTACACACTCAGTGGACGGAATATAGAAAATCATTAAAACAGTTAAATGAAGTAAAAGTGCCTCGATACTTATTTAACTATGAAATGGAGATTAAAAAAATAACGCTTCATGGATTTTCTGATGCTAGTCAACGGGCCTTTGGAGCCTGCGTGTATGCCATAGCAGAATACAGTAATGGTATTAGATCAAGTCTTTTAATCAGCGCAAAATCAAAGGTTGCGCCAATAAAAACAATCACTATCCCAAGGTTGGAATTAAATGCCGCAGTATTATTGTCAAAATTGATGAAGCAAATCAAGGAAACACTTCGACTACCAGTTGTAGATATTTATCATTGGACAGATTCTATGATCGTGTTATATTGGATCAAAGATACTCCCGCAAAATGGAAAACATACGTAGCAAACAGAGTGGCTACTATTCAGAGAACTTCTTCAGCTCCTTGGAGGCATGTTCCAACAAATGAGAATCCGGCAGATTTAACTTCTCGAGGTGCCCATCCCAAGGAATTGAAAAATTGTAAACTTTGGTGGAATGGACCAACCTGGTTAATACAAAATCAAACACAATGGCCATCAAATCCGGAATCATTGAACATTGATACTGAATGTGAACAAAAACGACCAAGTATCTCAGTCAACTATACAAGTGCAGAAACAAATGTATTAATACAATTACTCAATCGAATTTCACAATTCAGAAAACTATTGAGGATAACTGCATATGTCATTCGATTTGTAAAAAACATTCAATGTCCTGTGCAAAATCGTAATGTTGAAAATCTTCTACCAGATGAAATTAAAGAAGCGGAGATAAAACTAATCAGAACAGTTCAAGAAAACGAATATCCAGATATTTTTAAACTATTGAAACAAGGCAAATCTCCAAAAAGGACACCATTAAGAAATCTAAATCTATTTATTGACGAAGTACACCAAGTTCTACGTGTAGGAGGAAGATTACGCAATGCACCTATAGAATTCTGCCACAAATATCCAGTATTATTACCTAAAGATCATAGTTTAACAGCTTTAATAATACGTGACACCCATGAAAATAATTTTCACGCTGGACCTCAATTAACTCTGTCAATCATCAGATCTCAATATTGGCCCTTGCAAGGAAGACGTGCTGTCCGAAGTGGAATTCAACGATGTGTAAAATGTTTCAAACAATCCCCAAAACCATACTCGCCTCCAATGGGAGATCTTCCAATCAGTCGTATTGAACCTTGCAGGCCATTTGAAAGAGTTGGATTAGATTACTGTGGTCCAATGATGATTAAAGAAGGCAGCAGAAGATCACAGCGGATAAAGAAAGCGTACATAGCTGTTTTTGTGTGCATGGTAACTAAAGCTCTGCATCTGGAATTAGTCAGTGACATGACTACAAACTGTTTTTTAGCATCACTCCAACGGTTCGTGGCTCGTCGAGGATTACCTACTGAAATCAATTCAGACAATGGGACAACATTTCATGGAGCTAACAATGAGCTAAACAAGTTAATAAATAGTGCCACTTCTGACAATAATATCCAAAAATTTCTTTCCAGCAGAAGAATTAAGTGGAATTTTATCCCTCCCAGAGCTCCTAATTTTGGCGGTCTATGGGAAGCCGCCGTAAAATCTACAAAAACTCATTTGTTACGCACAATAGGGGAAACTAAGCTTACTTTTGAGGAGATGTACACTGTCCTACTGCTAATTGAAGCTGTATTGAACTCTCGCCCACTAACCCCAATGAGCGAAGACCCGAGTGATCTAATCGCATTGACACCAGGTCATTTTCTTGTTGGCCAAGCATTAACATCGCTTCCTGAATCAAATTTTATGGACGTTAAGAAAAATCGGCTTACAAATTGGGAACACCTCATGTTTATGAAGCAGCAGTTCTGGAAACGATGGAAGATGGAATATCTTCATACTCTTCAACAGCGACATAAAATGGGTAACGCTGCAGAACAGAAGATATGCAAAGGACAATTAGTTATCTTAAAAGAAGAAACGGCACCACTTCATTGGTCTTTGGCTCGTGTTGTAGAATTAATGCCAGGCAGAGATAATATAGTAAGAGTTGCTAAAATAAAGTGTGTTAATGGTAAACGAATTCGACCTGTATCCAAACTGTGTCCACTTCCAATTGATTAAATTGCATGAATTACTTTATTAATTGCTTCTATGTTTTTATGTAAATATATTTATATTATAATATGTATTATATTTTAGGATCTATGTTACCTTTAGTATTTTTATGTTTACTCTCTTATATGACTATGATTTTGATTTTAAATAAACTTATTTGAAGGAGACCCTTCAAGGCGGCCGGTATATGTTGTGGACTTTCCAGTAATCTCTGGCAGATGTTAAAATATGCGTATTTTCAATAATATTAATCCCTTTTATAAATTCTTAATTACTATTTTCAATAATCTTAATCCCTTACATCCTTTTCATAAACTCTTAATGACTATCACACAAATGTCTGTCCCTTTATGTTAATGATCGGTAAAACCTAATCCCATTCCCTTTCTTTCTTACAAAACACTATTTATACGCAATAATAACAATATTCAAATCAGTTCTTAAGAATATCTTCTACAGTATACAACATATATACACACCAACGGCGTCTCCTTTATTAGTAAATTTGAATTATTGTTTTATTTACTACCTAAAATAACATCTGTCACCCTTAAGGTGACAGTCGGTTGATGCGCCGTAAATGGAAAAGTACATAGTAACCTTTTTCACGTTCACAACCAAACTACAAAACCAATCATATCGTGCTATACGTGCTTTGAAAGGTTGAACATTCTGCCAAGTTTTAATTAAGTTTTCAATTTTTTATGTTTACTACATTTTTTTATATTAATTATTATAAACTATTGTACTTATTTTTGACAAACTAACGCCGTAAATAAATATCTTGGTTGATTTATGATAACTAAACTAATATTAAACCCGACCTTAGTGACATATCTTTCAATTAAAATCATTTTCAAAAAAATAAAGCTTGTATTTTTTAAATAAACCTGAAAACAACTTTTCAATAATTTTTTTTATAAAATAATTGTATTTTTAGACAACTTCTTGTACAAACGACGGCCGGCAGTTTGGACTCTTGGTCATAGAGGGCAAGTGGTCTCATGTGTTTGTGAGATTGATATTTACTTTTATGACAATCCCTCCCCGGACCCTTCTTTCTAGTCGCGCTAGGCAAAGACACGGTTTGGGCACATGCGGGCCACATATTTGATGGCAATTGATAACAATAAACAGAGACGTAGAAACAAAAAGTGTTTAATTTTAAATTTTATTACAAATGGGTTTTGCAATTGGTTGTTATAATAGATATTTTATTAAAATAAATACTAACCATTTGTTTAAAATACTAATCCAATAAATACAGTTTTATTTTGATAAATATTATTTAATTATTTATTTGTTGTATAAAATGAATTGAATTTACTAAAAGTATGAAACTATTATATTGTAAAATGAATAATTGATATAAGTTCTACTGAATTAAAAAATATATAAAGTATATTATTGTGTTATAATAAATATACAGCAATGTTAGTTATTACTGTTATTAGTATACATAATTATTAGAGTCAAGTGAGGTAAATATGAACCGCTCTAAATTAATAAATAAAAGAAGCATGTAATTAAATTACTAATCAATGTATGACAAAATTGTAAATGGTGTTGTTTAGCTTATAGTGGAAAATAGAGAAAAGTGGTAACAATCAGTTGCATTTTTTTTGTCAAGTTAAGTTCTTTCTTAGCAATGTAAAAAAAATGAAATTAATTTAATTTATTGCAGCACTTTTCGAATAACCGACAACTAAATTGAAGTTTAAGTTTTGCAATCATTTTGCACTGTGAAAATAAATCACAGATTATATTTTGTTTGTCATTCTTATTATTTTATACTTTTATTTGTTTTTAATATTGTTATCGCTGTATGTGTCTGAAATGTACGTGAAAATATTTGTAATGTAATTTATAATATATATATATATATTTTAAAATTATATTTATAAAAAATATACTTTTATATGCTTTAATGGTCTAACCACCGAAACTAGTCTACTTGAAATAAAGACAAAGTTAATGCATATAAAAGTATATTTTTTATATATATATAATTTTAAAATATATATACAGGGTGTTAGACAAAAAACGTACGGCTGAATATCTCCGTTATTTTTTAACCAATTTATATGATTCAAAAACCATTTTAAATGGTTTTTTGAGTATTATAAAGGCAGGTACACACATATTTGTTTTTATTTTTAGTATAGTTGCTATGGCAACCAACTTTATTTTTTTAAACAGCAACATTTTTTTTTAAATTTTTTGAATCTCTATGGTATTTTTAATACAACCATGTAAAATAAAAATATACTTTTATAACAAAATTTTTTGATAAATTTAAAAAACATAATATTTGTTTTTTATTTAAAATGATCGTAATTGAATAGTTTGTATCCAGGCTGGAGCCAAGAAATCGTTCAATGTACAATCGACTAACTTGTAACAAATTGCCATCAGCAAGTCCATACATGACATGCATGTCAGTCATCTCGGCATTTGTATAGTGATTCATGGTAGAGAAATTCACTAAAAGACACGTCAAACAGCCAAACGTCACTCAATCTAAACAACTGCGACCGATACATGTGATTATCAATAACGAGACGCATTCAAATGAAATCCACTTGTACAGTAGATAAAACAGTCGTTCCAAGTTATCGTTAACAATTTTTTATACTTGATAAACTCATTAATTTTTTGTACTTGATATACTCATTGGCGTACGTCATACTTTTATTTACATTAATGATTTCAACAAATATCGTATATGGTTGTCGCATATTTTGTTCACTCTGTATTTTCGAAACATAGGGTTTTTTTAGAAATCATCATAGGACAAAACATTCTTAGAATAAACTAAGGAATAACATGTCTACCTAACACCCTGTATAAAAATGACTTTTTGACCGGAATTTTATATGTTTTAAATCACAGTTTTTCTTAAGCCTAAAATATATTATAAAACATACTACCTCTGTTCCATAATAAGTGAGCCATTACCGTTTTATATTTTTTCCATAATAAGTGAGTCATTACCGTTTTATATTTTTTCCATAATAAGTGAGCCATTACCGTTTTATATTTTTTCCATAATGATTGAGCCATTATCAAAGTTTATTTTTTACAAAATAAGTTAGCCGTTTTCGTTTCAACGTACTATATTTATACTTATATTTTTACAAAATAACTTATAACTAATAAAAACTGTTAGTATAAACGAATAGTAGGCAAGCGATTTTTCCTACGAAGCTTTGCCTTGCTAATATGTTGAAGTTTATAATTATTGTTACCGTCACAATCTATAATCGATTTCATAACTGTTTGTAAAGTAATAAACACATTATCTAATGTATGTCTAGTCACCTCTTTAAAAGATTCTTATTAATTCGTCAATATTGCGCGGTGAATGCTGGTGTTGTAATGATTGAATAGACGAAAAAATCGGGACTATTGGTCCGTTGAAAAGTAAACGAAATGTTTCAACCATCCCTCCTACATTCGGTCCGAAGTTGCTCATCTTCAATAATGCAATGTAGTCTTGCATTATCATGCTGTATGATTATATTGCTAGATGTTTTTGAGGAACCCCTTGGTCACTTTTCTTTAATTGCCGGAATCAATTTATCCATTAACATACGTTTGTAAACATCTTTACAGATTTACAGGTTTGGTTACCATTGCACCTTTGGGTCAATTTTTGCTATTTCGCGAGGCTGGTTCTTGTACTATAAATGGCCATATTCCAATTTTTCTATTAAAAAACTGGTTACGGTAACGATCGTATCGCGGTCGGGCAACGGCTGCCAAAAATATCACTTTGATCATGTTTGACTTACTTTGAACTTGACGACATGGTTCAACATCATCAGGCAGAAGATAGATGTTCTGCTTTACTTTAGTGATATAAAACCACTTTTCGTCAATGTGGATGTAATTCATTAAATCCTCAAACTCGCCATTTTCTTTCACAAACGACAGACAATAATCCAGACGTGATACCTTGTTATCATCCTTTACAAGCGGTTTCAATGAATTGGAATGTCTCTTAATTTCACCATTTTTTAGCAACCTCCATAGCAAGGAAGGCGGTATTTCAACTGCAACTGATAACGACCGCAATGTCCTTTTTCTTTTGTGATCAACTAATCGAATATTGGCAATTTTTTCTGTTCTGTCAATTTTTTTCCGACCAGAGTTTCCTTTCTTGTTAGAATCAACACTCATAGGCGTATTTTCATCCAAACCACAAACAGAATCATTACCTTGTTTCCATATTCTTCTTATAGTGGCTCTTGATGTTCTGAATTTTTCAATTGCCAAAATCACCGAACCCTTTTTCAGCAGTCCATTTTTCTGATGTTTCAGTAAAAACTGAATAATGGCCGTTTGTTTTTGATTGATTAAATTTGGTCTTCTCATCGTTTGAAACTTCCGTCGTTAGAAAACTTTCGCTTAAAAAACCGAATGTTAATTGTTGCTTTTGAAGAAATAAACTGTCAGATATTTTGACGTCCATGGCACATGTGATTAGGAATTTGGTGTATATTAAGAATATCAAAATAGAAATTGAAAAAACAACTAAGTGTCAATAAGTTTGAAAAAAAACTCTTCAAAACTTTTTAAATGTTATTTATGTCATTAGATTTGCTAACATGTTTTATTTGGGTATCTCTGTTAAATTGCTAGTAACTTTTATCTGAACAAATTAATCAACTAATACCGATTGTTCTGAATAATAATAACGAATGTTATATTAAAGCACAATTTAATTATTTCTACGATGATTTATGAAAAAAAAAATTACAGTCAAGTGCAACATATGCAATGCAAATCCCAAAACTATAAACATTTTAAAATTAGTAAAATTTTTGCTATACAATAAAAAACGTTAAGACTAACAAATTTACAGGTAATTAAAAAAAACGTTTATTTGTAACGGTCGATGTATATAAATACAGATTTAGTAGAACAAATAACGGGAATAAAGCAAGAATTTTTTTGAAACCTACTTTTGGTTGCTCTAATTTATAAAACTGATACAATTTTAATACCAACATTTTCAGTTATTTTAGAAATTCTTGTTTGCAATCTTCCTAGTAACGTATTTTGTACATTTTCACAAATCTTGCTACTAAGAATAATACTTCATTATTAATAATTTTATAAAATTAAAAAGGAAAACGATTAAAAAAATCTGTTTGTTTGTTTTCTACCAATTACTGCCATTAGTCATTTATTTCATACTGTGCAGCGGTGGAAACAAAAGCAACAATATTGTGCAACGTATTTATAAATTCAACTATTTATTTGCATTTAAATAATAATGACAATAAGTTGAACCTAAATTATCAACTTTTTTATAAAACTATAATCTAACTAAAATCAGTTTGGTTCATATATTATTCTGGATTAAAAATGATAAAACAAAATCTTCTTGATATATTTTTAATTATTTACAAATGTAGTATTGAATAATATTTTATTTTATTTGCGCGCGCCCCTGATTCTAATAATCTTATAAAAGTTATTACTTATCACTTCAAAGACAACTCTGCTCAATTCTGCAAAAAGACTAAATACACACACGCACACTTATACCGTTTTGAAAAAAACAGTATAAGCATAAAAAGAAAATAAAGAAACTAATCTCGCTACAATAATTAATAAGCAGTATACAAATCAAATTTGTAAACATGCGAATCTAAATTGTATTTAAAGTTGCACAGGTGTACATCGCGGGGTAAGGGGTAGTAGGTCTATAAATAAACATAGATGAAAACGTTTCAATATTCTCAATATATTTTTTAAACATTTGTATCATAAAATATTATATTATTATGTTACAATAAGGTTTAGTATAATTTTATCTTTGTTACAAAACACAATAGATGCACACAAATGTTAAAAAAAATTGCAATTTAATTGTTAAAATGGAATTGTTATACACTACTGTTTAAATACAAACAGCACACATAATTTAGTTAAAATATTATGAAGTATATATTTGTAAATATATCTAATAATGATAGAAACAATAATAAAGATTCAATAAAATTAAATATTTTATGCGCGCCCCTGGTGCTGTATATAAATACGTAAATACATAACATAATTTTGTAAAAATACGAATTGTTTTCGTACTATGAAGGGGTGCGGGGATGTAGTTTATAAATAAATATATAATCGGCTATGATGCGCGCTAGCTCGAGTAAGTTGTTATTCTGCGCATTAGGCTTAATTCAACTATTTAGCAACAGGAGCCAGCACATGTCGGACAAATTTTTATTTTCTTGGTTTCGCGGGTAGACTCTGCCCTTAAGTTACGGGTTACGGAACAGCAGTTTAATCAAATGAGGTTTATTGCGACAATTCTTGGGTGATTTTTGCCATAGTCCAGACAGAGACAAAGTTGATTAGAGGAAATATCCCCGGTGCAAATCATGTTTATACATATTTTGTTAGGTATGAATTAAACATCGCATCAAAATTGAAGTTTCGTAACACATATTTTGTTAAGAACGAATTAAAAATCATCACATCAAAATCGCGAGTTGATTTTTATTGTAAATTATAAAATCGCTATCGCACAACAGGAAATGTTCAAGGCTGTGTCTCTATTTACATGCAATCTTATGGGAAAGTGTGATTTAATTGTTAATTCATGCAAATTAACATTGTTTCTTATGTAAAACGAGCACAAAATTGACTATTTTATCGGGTATTTGAGGGCCCTCCGACATCAATTTAATTATCTCGACGCTGATTGGTTGATTAATTTTTATGAAATGTATAAATACGGGAAACGATTGATTATAAATCATTCAGTGTCAGTGTCTTGTGCCCACCATCTAAAGTTTTAGTTAGTGACTTCTACTATCTTGTGTTTTGTGAATTCATCAAAATCAAAGGTAAGTTGAATTTTGCTTCGGATGGTAACCTTACCATTCTTCAGCACATTTATTTACTGTGGATGAACACGTTACCATTCTTCATTCGAATCGTGCCGACAATAACCAGAAGCTTTTTTATATTAATATAATTTAAAATCACAGTTTGTGTGAGTTATCTATCAATCAGACAAGGTCACGCGAACTCATCTTTTAAACGGGAAGAGATAACTTAAAAATTCAAAAAATTTTTGAGGGTGGGTTCCCCCATTTATTGAACCTAGCCAGATATTTTTATAATTATTAAAATTTATTTAGGGTTTAACATCAAATTTGAAATTTGCTGATAACATTAATAATTAATATTAAATATTTTTGCCATTTTACTACAACGGAAGTTGTGGTGAGGTAGCCTAGTATTTATAAACATCGAGTTAGGCATCTTTATAATTGAACTTATAAAATATAAATCATTTTAAATCTTATATATATATGAAAAATTAAAATTGATTTTTGCTAATGAAATTTAATATAATTACTAAAATAAAACCTACGATTTACAATTAGTATTAGTTTATACATTGACCAGTTAACACCTATAATTATCTGCTTATCCGTATATAATTGTTACAGAAAAATGACTACTAAAGCGTCAATTGAGCATTTCTTTTCCGTGGTTGAAGAAACAAGGGCCACTCTGCTATGCTAGAGATCAAGGATGTGCCGTCTGCAATTGAACCGGCATTGAAGGAGTGCGGACGGCACATTCGTGCGATGAATGCAGCCCTGAAAAAAGCGTCATCGACAGGACAGCGACACCACATAATAAGCTGTCTTAGTCTGATGCAAGGGTTTAGATGCATGATGAAAGCGCTACGTGGAGTAACAGGGGCTGGATACAAACGCAGCCATCCTAACCGAGAAAACTATGCAAGTCTGCGAGTGAAGTGGGTTGAGATGGAGTCGGCTTTTGCAAGTCGAATTAAAACCGCAGCTGTAATCAACCTGCAACATAAAGACACCGCCGAATTCCTCCACGACGCTGGTAATCTTTTTCAACGGCAGATATCAAACCTTCTGAAAAAGAACATGGCAGTAAAAGTTGGTGCTACATTCTGCGGAGAGTTTTAATATTGATCTACACAATCTAACTGCTTTTCGGGCTTACTTGCTACGTTACTATGAGTAGTAGTTTTTAAAACAACATTTTTGTTTTTTACCAAACTTATTGAAATTGATTGAATTAAAGACTCATTTGTGTTTAACTATGTTATGTCCGCACTATTATTTGCAAATTTTACGTAAAACTCTGTTAGTTTAAATTTTGTATTTTGATATTTTTCTGGCGTTTTTAATTCCTTTGGTACTTCTAATTTTGGCCTATCTGTCATTTTTGGTACTTTATGATATTGATCTAATCATTAAAGTTGATTGGTTTACAGATTCAGTTGTGTTCAATTTTGCATCAGATACTAGTAGTTTTTATATTGATTTTTTGTCTTTTTTAAGCAATTTAGGTTTTTTTTTTTGGTACTTTCAGCATATTTGTCAATACATTTTGATATTGATCTTTACAATCTGATCTGGGCTTACTTGCTACGTTACTATGAACAGTTGTTTCTGGAACAACTTTTATGTTTTGTACCAAACTGATTAGAATTGATTGGATTGGAGTTTTACTTGTGTTCTATTTTGGTATGTCTGCACTATTATTTGCAAACTTTACATCAGACTTTGGTAATTTCAATATTGTTTTTTTGATCTTTTTGTTACGTTTTTAATTTCTTTGATACTTTTAATTTTACATAAAACTCTGGTAGTTTTAATATTATATTTTGATCTCTTTCTGATAATCCCCGAAACGTTCGCTGAAGAATCTATCCCCTTCCTCAGCGCTAAAAATGTTTTTTATATATGAGACAGACAGAAAACATTAAAAATTAGCTTAATTAATTAAAACATGATTTAAACAACAAACATTTTGAAATTTAATTAAAAACCACATACGGATCATGATAAACATATACAAAAAAAAAACATGAAAGATAGGGGGCTTATCGGTGATATGATGAATTATGTCCGAAGAACATAAGATTAAAATCTAATAAGAATTTCCATCACGTTATTTGTAAGCCACGTTTGGACTCAGCCGGTGACAGTCTGGGGGGTGGACTGAGTAGCTCACCAGATGTCGCCGCCGGTCCCAAGCCCGGATAAATGAAGAGGGCTCTTAGGTGAGGCCAGCAACCTTCTTAAGGTAAGAAAAAACAGTAGCTTACAGAACTGGAAGAAAAGCCTAGGACACCGGACTGATAACACCGTCGACGACCACTGCAACACCACGGAAAATGAGAAAACGGCATCACTTAAGAATAGGATGCTGGTACGTAAGGTCCTTCAACAATAAAAACCACAAAATAATACTAGAGCTAAACGCCCACAATATCGATATATGCGCGATATCAGAAACGAAAAAAAGAAGCAGAGGCACTGCAAGGTACCAATACTACATCCTTGTACATAGCGGCCGCGCCAAAACCGAAAGGGCAAGCTCAGGGGTAAAACTGCTTATCAAAGACAAATACAAACAAAACATCGATGACATAGAATACATAAACGACCGTATACTGAAGGTTACACTCCAACTAAATAGCAAACCCACGCATATAATATCAGTGTACGCACCGGACTCCAGCAAACCTGAACAACAAGCCATCAAATTCTACGAACAAATACAATATCTACTAGACAAAATCCCAAACAACGACAGAATTATCCTGCTTGGAGACCTAAACGCGGGAACTGGAACTGGTTCAATGAAGAAACATCGAATTCCAGAGGAGATATGCTTGTTCAACTATGCACCTTCAATGAACTAAGGATCAACAACACCTTTTTCGACCACAAGCCTCAGCATAAGATCACCTTTACAGGCGGCGGAAACAACAATTCCGTAATAGACTTTATTATTACTAACAGAGCCATACCCCCTAGTCAGATAATAGACGTCAGAAGCCTAACCTCTGCAAACATAGGCTCAGACCATAACATAGTACTATGTAAAATAAGAACTACCAATGCCCCATCCACAAAAAAAACACCTATATATGCTACCAAATTGAACATCCAGTCACTGGACGCAGAAAGTACACGAGAGCTCTATGCAAACCGCCTACAACAACATATTACATCCGATCCAACCAGTGAGACTGATAACATCTGCTGAAACAAAATCAAAAACAACATACATAAGGCAGCAGAGGAAGCGTTAGGGAAGAAATCAATAAACCAAAATGCAAAACCAACCACCAAACCCTGGTTCACCCAAAAAGTAAAAAAAATCACCGAGGAAAAAAAAAGTTTATCTAGACTTTAATAATAATAATAATAATACTTTATTACGGATAACTCCAGTTTTTACAATGTAGATAACAATACAAAAGACTATAATATAATAATTTGTTAAAACTAAATTGACACACACACACACACACCCTCGCACACACACACACACACACACTCACACGCACACATACATAATACTATAAATGTATACATAACTAATTAACAATAATGGTAATTTTAAATTTGCTTTACACATTGCTTAAATTGATAAAAAGTACATTTAAAAATATCAACATCGCAAGTATTATAATTGCGTAATATTCTAGAGACGGGACTGTAAAAACCATAGTTAGTAGAATGAAACTTAATTTTAAATAGATAACTATTTCTGGTAATATGCAATGTGTTAAAGTCTATAAGGTTTAAAAGTGTTGGACAATTTATATCAAAACTTAATAATTTGTACAAAAATGACATATCTGCAAGAAAACGTCTCTTTTCTAATGTATCCATGTTAAGAATGGCAAGAGTACTAACTGCATCAAAACTTTCTAAGTTAGTATTATGTTTAAAATGAGCTTGTTTTAAAAATTTTATTTGAATTTTTTCAATGTTTTGAATGTGTATGTTATAATTAGGCGACCATACTACTGAACAGTATTCAAGACCAGATCGTACTAATGAACAAAACAGAGTTTTTAGTGTTCTTACACTAAAATCGCTTCCATATCTATTGATGAAACCAAGCATTTTATATCCGTGGCAAATTGTACTGTTAATATGATTTATAAAAGTTAATTCAGAGTCAAATATAGTGCAGCATTTATTGATATTTAGATTAAGTTGATTATTGATAGACCATTGAAAAAGTCTGCTCAGATCTTCTTGTAGCAATATCTGATCTTGAACATTTTCAACAACTCTATATATTTTTAGGTCATCAGCAAACAGCTTGCAATTACTATTTTTAATGCAATCAGTAATGTTGTTTATAAAAAGTAGAAAGAGCAAAGGACCCGCATGAGATCCTTGGAGTACCCCAGACTCTACAGAGATTGGACAGGAAATAAAGTTGTTTATTTGTACAAATTGTGTTCTACCACTTAAAAAGCTGTATATCCATGCACATAAATGTTCACCAAAACCAATTGAAATTAGGCGTTGAATAAGTAGAAGATGATTAACGCGGTCAAATGCTTTGGAAAAATCAGTATAAATACAATCTATTTGAGTATTATTTTCCAAGGCATTAATAATATCATTTTGATAGCAAATTAAGTTTGTTACTGTAGACTTACCACGGCAAAAACCATGTTGCTCATCAATAATAATATTACGGCATTCCCATGATAATTGTAATGTAAATAAGAGCAAACAAACACGAGAGGCCCACGACAACTATATTCTGGCGAGAAATCAAGTAAACAGAAGAATTCGGAAAATAAAGAACAAATACTGGCAAAAGTTTAGTGCAAACATGGAACACGACATGTACGGAGCACAAAAAAAAGTCTGGAAAAAAAAATGCGTTTAAAATTGTAGCGGCTTTACCCTTTAAAAAGGTTTGTATGTTGTTGATTGAGGTATTTGCATTTGTGTTTTATGTGTAAATATTAACATATCCAGGCCATTTTTCATAAGTTCCTCTACATTTCGGAATTTCAATAGATGATAGGTTCATTTGCGTTAAATTTGTTTCCGTGCTCATATTTGTTGTTGAGTGGTAGCGGGGTGACTGCTCTGTTTTGTTTGATGATTAAACTGGCCTTTGATACAGTCTTAAAATGCATTTATGTTACCTCTCCATGTTCATCATCAACGTCAATTTCTAATTCCAATAGATCTGCATATGTTTGTTTTAAATTTTCAAGAAACGGTGCAACTTAATACAATCTCGTCTCGGTTTTTTCCAGCTGATGCGGAGTCAGTGGAACTTCCAAAGTCGATAAATGTTTGTAAAAACTTTGAAGTCTTTTTATCATGTCGTTTCAGTTTGTTGTAATTACTTTTTTCGGACGGTCATTGTGTATCGTTTCACTCGGATCAAAATTTAATTCAATTTCCAATCCGGTTCGAAGGGTTGATGTTACTTGCGCAGGAGATTGCAATTTGGTTGTAAAAATTAATCATGCAAAACTTTACTAAGCTTAGATAATATATATTGTTTACGTCGACAGGTTCGGATAAAAAAAAAGTGAGGTTTTTCGGTCAAAATTAAACTACATTAAAATAAAAGAAAGACCATTGGGTTTATGTACAAATATTTATATTAAACAATATTAAAGAGGACGAGATAGGACAATGAGTTCTGGGAAACATGATATTGAAAAAGCAATAAATGGTGATTTATGAAGATGGCAAAACACTAATAGAAAGGGTATAGGTTCAAGTATATTAATATATAATATATTTGAAAACTACAGAGATTACATTCCTAATTGGCGTCTAAGTGCAGGTACCTACATATATAAATATTTTTTTAATACATTCCTTGTCTAATTTACTCATAGATCAAGGCAACATAGATTATAGGAATCTAGGAAATAAAAGGAAAACTAATTTTGTAACACTTTTTTTAATGTTAATTTTGTTTGCATATCATATTTACATGACTAAAATTACTTGCACACTTGAATAGTTAATTGATTTTTTTTGTCTTCTAAAAATTTTATAACTTATATAAAAAAAATCAATTGACTGCCTCATTAAACCTAATCTACATGAAAATAATACTATTTTGTTGATATTATCTAACATAACGTTAGTATTTACCACTACTTTTCTTTGTTTTCAACTGCATTTTCTGCAGTAGGTTTGGCATTCTTGCGCTTTAGTTGTGTTCAAGATACTATTTCTTAATTGTTTTAAATCGAAATTTAGATGATTTGCTTTATCATCGTCAAAAATAATTTCTTTCTTTTTAAACAATTTTTGCATCTTTCTATTCTTGCTATAAATAAATTATTTTATTTTTACATCTTTTCCTCTGTGTCTCTTCTTACAACAATTTTTAATTATTATAAGTAGAGGTACTATGAGAGATCTCCCGCGAGTTCTTATGGACATTTACAAGGGGTCCAAAATTTCCCGGCGGCGGCCATTTTGGATTTCTGACATCCGGTTGGGGACGGCCATCTGGGCGCGCCAAAGGAAGTGGGCGCTGGGGTTGACCTTGGGATTTGGGGATCCGGTCGGGGCCGGCCATCTGGGCATGTGAAAGTGGGCGCCGCCTGTGGCGCTCTTCTGTGCGCAAAGTGTGCAGTACCGCCATAAGAGTGTGTGAGTGCGAGGGGTGTGCGAAAACTCGGAAAGAGTGGGATGGAGAATGAGTGCACGTCAGCGCCGCGGTGGCAGAAAAAGTAAGTTGGGATGGATGACGTAATAGAAATTTTGCGTGTCGAGACATGTCAAATTTTTTTAATTGTGATGAGTCATCGATGAAAGATAAGAGTTGTGTACCGGAAGTAGCAAATACGATAAGGATTAATGTACCGGAAGTGCATCCGGTGTGATAATGGGTGTGTGCTTAATTGGAAAGATAAGGATTAATGTACCGAAAGTGCATCCTGTTGAAAAGTGTTGTGTATCGGAAGTGTTTTTTGTAAAAGTCGAGCTTGTTGAGACTTGTCTAAAATGTTAATTAGAAAAACGTGATTAAAAGATAAGTGCATCCGGTTGAAAAGTGTGGGAAAATAATAAAAAATATTATTAGGATGACGTCATGCAGACAAGGGCGTAAGTAGTTCATTGAAATTGAGCATGTTGAGACTTGTAGAAAAATTTAATTGGGGTGACGTAATTTAAAATTATTAGCGAAAATTTTAATCGTGAAATAATCAGAAGAAAAGGATTTAGGAGCATTTTGATTGGAGAAAACAAGTCACGTGACGTTTTGCAATTTATAATTTAGTATAAAAACAAGGATCAGAGGGTTCAAAATCAGTCTAGTACAACCCTCGAGAGTACATTACTACTTTATCATCATGGCTACAATTTCAAACGTTGCTGACGGTATGGTCCGAATAATGGAACAATTTATGGCGCAAAAAGAGACTGATATGGGTGTGATAGAAGAATGGATCAAGCTCTAAACAAATTCGTATTTTAAATACGGCGTTAAAGGCGGAGACGTCTATGGGAGTACAGCAAAAGATATTGTCGACAATCAGTAAAATGAAGACATACCGGACTTTGTTGAGAGTACCTGCAAGAGCCGGAGGCAGCATTTCAATTTGCAGTAGGACTCACGCTAATTGGGCAAGTGAGGCGGTAAAGTGGGAAGATTCAAAATCTGCGTTTGACGGAAGAATTAGAACGGGAGTTTTAACCAATATAAAACACAGGGAGCCAACAACATATTTTAAAGATTGTGAAATTTTGTTTGTAAGAAAGATAAGACTAGCGTTGAAGAAGGAGTCGTTTTATAAAATAAGTACAGTATTTTGTGGTAAATTTGTGAAAAACAGTCAAGACGGAATCGTGGAAGATTTCAAGTACATAAACACAAAAAATGCGGTGGTTGATCGAGACTGTGAATTAAATGAGTGGTTTGTAGAGAATATATCTGACGTGCTGTTGCGCAAGTTGGAAGAATTTCAAGAACGAGATGGCGGGTGGGCATTGTCAGCTATTATTAATTTGAGTATCAATATTAATAAATTTAATCCGCTGAGAGGTTCATAATACTTGGATTTACCACAGAGGAAATCATCTTGTCAACACAGAAAAATGATCGATATAGTCTAATTTATATATTTATTTTATTATTTTTATCAATATATCGAAAAAGTATGTATACGGTTTAATTATTTTTACCTACCTCCTTTTCAATATTTAGGTTCTGTAAAAGGAAGGGAAAAGAAGCATATAAATATGTATTAAAAAATATTTATCAAAGAATATATGGTATTAATACAACAGCATTTTCAAAGGCGCATCATCACCTGAGTCACCCAAGCGCGTTCAGCCTAAGCCTCCTTATCAGTTCTTATCAGCTGTATGATCATTTGTAACGGAGATTCTCCGGGAGTGCGACTGCATGAAAGAGTGAGATGCAAAATATGAATGAAATTTGCTGACTCCAGGTATGAAACGAATCGAGAGAGAAGCAAGGACGCGTCTGTGCAAGAAAATATTGGAATGTGCAAAATTACACACTATCGGTGTTCTTATCTATTACATGCGTTTACAAGATATACATTAAAACATAGGGGGTTATTCTGGCATGCATTGCATATCGCTTATCGCAATTAATGACGCCATCATTAATTAAAAAAAATCTGCCGGTGATCTCTTTTTGTACAATAGGACCATCTAGTAATATAAACTCAACACCAAGCTTCATTTTAATTGTATTTTTTATTGTCAATATGTATTATTAATTACAAATTTATGGTTTAAATGTCACACTTCCCCTCTAAAATCTATGACGTAGTGCAAGATCGCAATGAGTGCCAGAATAGGGGTCATGGTGTATTACATCTTTAACAGAACACGCCGACCCGACTAAAATGACAAAGAACGGTCCATTTATTTTGATGCATGCATTGCACTCATGCTAGGGTTTATATGCATGATAAAAGCGTTACGTGAAGTAACAGGGGCCGGATATAAACCAACCCACCCAAACAGACAAAATTATGCGAGTCTTAGAGTCAAATGGATCGACAAAGCATCGGCTTTTACAACAAGAATGAGAACGGGGGTTATTGTCAACTTAACTCATAAAGATCCTAATGCGTTCTTGGCTGACGCCAAAAATCTATTCCAAAGGCGAACAAAAAATATGCTTAAAAAAAGCAAGCTTTGAAAGTGAACGCATCTTTCTGTGGAAAATTTATAGTGGTAAAAGGAGATGAAGAAATAATTGAGTTTGAATACTTAAAAACTAAAAATAGTCCAATTTATCGAGATACTGAGATTGCAGCCTGCTTCCAGGAGAACATTCAAACTTAACATACATTACGCTTCCAATGACAATTAAACAAATTCCTCGATTTGAGAAGCAGAACAATCTCTCAATCAACGTAGATATTTTGATAATCTCAAAATGAAAAAAGTTTAGCGTAGTGCTAACCTATCTTACAAAAGCCAAACAAGCAAAGCATGTAAACCTCCTCATAATTCAAGATAGATACGATATTGAAGATAGCCAAACAGACGATGGTTGCAAAACTCGTTATCACTACGTCTGGTTAAAAAATTTGTCAAGACTGGTGTCAAATCAATTGGACAAACTCAAATACAAAAAGTACTTTTGTGATCGGTGTCTTCATTATTTCCACAATAAAGAGAAGTTAGAAAAACATTTAAAAGACTGCGAACAGATTAATGAATATAAGGTGACTTTTAAAAAGGAAGAAAAAATTAAATTTTAAAATTTTGGGAACAAAGAAAGCGGACGTCTTTATAGTATACGCAAATTTTGAAACCATATTAAATCCAATTAACATTAAAATGAGAGACAAGAGGACCAAGTACCAGCTGCACGAAGCACATAGCGTGCGCTATTATTTTAAATGTACCTATGACGACACCCTATCCCTCTACCGTAGTTATAGAGGACTCAATTGCGCCGAATGGTTTGCAGAACAATTGAAGCAGCTAGCCGAAGATGTGGAAACGGTGAAAAAATATGTCGTTCATTATGGTAATTTAAAACAGTATGTGGCGGAGGACAATTCAGTTTGCGTGGGAGCTACAGCTGGTATGATATTTTGAACAAGGTTACGTTAGAATACAACAATCAACGTCACCGTACGATAGGAATGCGACCAGCTGATGTACTTCCAGGCGGCGATAAGGAAGAGATGTTATTAAAAACTGTCTACTCGCACATTAAAATTGCAGGAAAAGGGAATTTCCGAGTGGGCGATATGGTGCGATTGAGTAAACAAAAAGCTTTATCTGCAAAAGGATAAACACCAAATTGGACAACTGAATTATTTAAAATTGTTAAAATTAAAATTACCAACCCGGTGACGTATTTATTGGAAGATGAAAGAGGAGATCCTATACAAGGAGCCTTTTACGCTGAGGAATTGCAGAAAACATCAAATCCTAAGATATATTTAGTGGAAAAAATATTGCAAAAGAAGGGAAATCAAGTATTCGTAAAATGGCTTGGCATGGATAAATCGCATAATAGTTGGATTAATAAACAAAATGTATTATAATTGCATAAATAATAATAATTTTATAATTATACTTTAGTTTTAATAAGACCTCTATACAATGATGATCTTCACACTCCTTATATCATTTATTATATTAACTTCAACTGACTCATCGTTCGATGGTAATAAGTATCTAGAATTCTATGGATATTTAAATGCTAGTGACACATCGCTGACCGATTCCAGAGATGCTATAATATTGTTTCAAGAAACTTATGGTCCACCCGCAGATGGAACATTCAATAATGCTACGTTAAATTTAATGCAAACTCCAAGATGTGGAAATCCAGATCATTTGGAAAATTATGTAATTCATTCCGAAAAATGGCCAAACAAAACTTTAAAATGGCATTTTTATAAAGGGAATTATTTAATGAAAAAATCAGCCAAAGAGGCTTTTGATTTATGGTCAAGATATACTAATCTAAATTTCATTCATGATCCTTTAAAGTATGATATTTTAATTTCATTTCAAAGAATAGCACATACATGGATAAAGCGTAACTACACTTGCAATTCCTTTGACGGTCCTGGGAATACTTTGGGGCATGCCTATCTACCTCACGACAACGGAAGTTTGACAGAAATTCATCTTGATGCAGATGAAGATTGGTGGACTTTGACAAAACCACCCCCCAATAACAAAATAAGTATTTTTTCTGTATTACTTCATGAAATCGGACACGTCTTAGGAATTCGGCACTCAAGCGATCAACATTCATTGATGTATGCATACTACTACGCTTATCCAAATTTAACTGAAGATGACGTCAATGCAATTCAAGAATTGTATGGTGTAAAGGTTACGTCGACGACAACAACGATGGAGACGGAGGCGACGACGACAAAGCCTACAACTATTCCTGCGATAAATTCCACAATAGAGTCTACAACTGTGGCAAATATAACTGTAAATTCTACAGTCAATTCTAGAACGGTTGACCCACCTGTTATTTACCCCGATTTGTGTAAAGTATCAAAGGACATCGATGCATTTCTAATAGTCCTCGGAAAAATATACATATTTTATAACGAGTGGGTTTGGGTGAAAGGATTAAATATAAATTCATACGGAAAACCGCAGTTAATAACCAATTGGTTACACTTTCTACCATCAACGTTTAAAAAAATAAATGCAATTTACCAACGCCCCAATGGCCAGATAGCACTATTCAATGATATGTATATACATGTTTTTGATTTCCCATCGTTAAAATTTCATAATTCAATTGTACAATCAAATTTACATGTTGGCGGGGTTGTGACTGCAGCTGTAAATACGTACAGTGGGCAAACATATGTGTTCTACAATAATAGCGTTTACGTTGAAATGGATGAATGCAGTTATTATCAAAAAATAAATATGCTTGGATATACACAAGATTTCATAGGATTGCCCAGGGACATTAATGGTGCATTCCGATACACAAATGGACTGCTATATTTCTTCAGTGAAAATATGTATTATGAATATAACAAATTTACATCTTCGATGGTGAGAGCAAATCAGAAAGATTTATCGTTATTTTCGATTAATTGTCCAACGCTTGGGATTCTACAACAACTCAAATCACTTCTGATAAAGCTAACAAATTTGGACTTACCTTTATGATGTAATTCAATAACCTGTAAAATGCATGTAAGAAATAATGAAATAAAATGCTGTTTATTATAATATTGTTTTTTATTTAGTTTTTGTAAACATACCTTATATATAATTTATAAAGCACATAAGAAAATATAATAACATTGGTAAGCATCAGTATAATTTCTAAAATCAAATCAGGCATTTATGTTCCTGGATAAGAATCGGACAACCCAAAATATATCTCGAGCATTAATAATCGAGGACGCCGCTTTTGTTGTATCGCTTTCAATTTTTTTTTACATTTTTAATTATAATATTTATTTTGTTGCTTATATTAACAGCTTATGTAATATATAAATTGTGGATTAAATATTATAAAAAGTAATTATATGGTATTATTTAACCTAGGCAACCAACATCACATGCATGCTATAATAGCGTGCCCGTTGGTCTAGTTGGCTACGCAACGCCTTTAAACCAACGATTATCTGAGGGGTTTGAACTAGGGTATAGAAATGGCTCATCAACAGCATTTTATCAGCTCGAAGAATAATACTATATATTATTTAATAAATAAAAAAAATTAAAAAATTACTCTAAGCCCCCATGATAATAAAAGATATTTGATTCCGGGAAGCCTCGAGACTCAGCCTTGGGCAGGACATTATACAATAATGAAAAGTTAAAGTGGGGATAAGAAAAAATGGTGGGATAAGAAGAAATGGTTCAGTAGAGAAAGATGAGACGTACCGTTAACATTGCAGAAGAATCAAGAAATAACGTACATCAATTTAAATATAAGAAGAAGAACCGAACGCAGAGTTGTTTGAAAAAGTTGCATCAAAAATACAGCATCAAACTCAAAGAAAAGAACAAGGCTATCGCTGATGCGAAAAAAGAGTTGGAACATTACAAGGCGGTGATAGAGCTCTGCAGTCTTTTTACAAAAATAAAAATATAAAATAGAAGCAACAACGTTTATTTATTTCTAAGACAATAAAATCGAGATACTGCAACGTATTCGGCTAGACCAAGGACGTCACCGATACGCTGCACTAGAAAACCATGGATCTAAAAAACGACACCAGCCCGAGAACGTTTCAAATAAAACTCTTATTTCCGAAGTGGCGTTGAATTTAATGTTCCTGGACAAGAACCGAAAAAACTAGATATATCTCAAGCGTTAATACTTGAAGACGCGGATTTTGTTTTAGAATTGAATTCTAACTTTTATATGTCTAATTATTATAATTATTTTGTTGGCTATATCAACAAGTTATGTAATGTAATCTATAAAATGTGACTTCAATATTATAAAAAATAATTAAAATTTATTGTTTTATTTTATTTCCAGAAAAATTAATTAAAACCTTATATGTAAACAATTATAATGGGAGCAAAGAACTCTAGTAGCAAATCTGCTATGTACACAAGTAACACGTAATTAGTCGTATTCTGTATATTTTTTTTTAACAACGATTTTCAGAAAATATATTATTAATGAACGAGTATTTCTATTTCCGTTTTAATCAGATGAATTATGATTTTGAAGTAACGAAAATATTGTAATATAAAAAATACCTTATTAATTTTAAAAATAAATTATTTCTATAATTTTGGGTTTGTAGCATCTACTTGAAAAAACCTCAATATGGGAAAATAAAAGTAACACATATTTTTATCTTAATAGCCGCATGTTTATTATATATGAATATATTACATTATAGCAAATTATGTAATGTACGATGCATTTATCCAGCTGTTGTAAATGCCATCTAACCCTAACCACTTTACATATACTCGATTACCTTTTTCTCAGCACTTTTTTAGCTAAATAAACGTCCTTATGTAAAACTTTTTGAATTTCTTGCTCATAAAATGAGCCTTTAATGGGAAGCCCTTGCATATCGTGTAAAAAATATACCGCAGGCGTGCTAATTTTTACGCTAACTATTTTAAAGAGTTTGGTGGACCAGTTTGGCGTTTAACCCTTTTTAAAAATCATTTTTTGTTTGCTGATACGAACAATATCGCCTACTCAAAATTTAATTTTACCAGCTGTTTTTATATGGGAATACACCGTTTGCAGGAGATGCTTCTCGTTATCGCTTCCTTTCTCGATATCACAAGGTCACATTCCTGTCGTACTATGCTTTCGCTCATTATAATCATTTGTAACGACCGATAATGAATCGTACCATATGTATTTTCCCCGCACGCTAAACAAACGATACAATTTATCTTTTAATGTTCTAGTTACTCGTTCAGCCATTGAAGCCTTCATCGTGCTAAAAGTCGAATAAAGATTGATGTTATGTTTATCTATTACGCCTTTGAAATGAGTATTGTAAAACTCAGTACCGTTATCTGTATGTAATTTTTGGGTATTCGATCGTTTTGAGCCAATATTTGACTGAAAGCATGCGCAACTTCAAGGCCGGTTTTATATTTTAATCCCACGCTCCACAAATATTTAGAGAAACAATCAATCACTACTAAAATATATTTATATCCCTTTTTCTATTTCTATTTACAAAACGGTTTTCATTATTAGAATTGAATTTATTAGTTGTGTTTCTTTTAAAACTACTATTAATGTTTTGATAATTATAATTGGAATTATAAGACATTAGGATAACAATGTTTTTCAATTACAAAAATTGCACAACATATTATTTTGCAACTTTCCTACAATTGATTAATATGTTGGATTAATTTCACCAGTATATTTTGCTTTAAAATCGGCTTGATAGCATCTTTAACAGTTTTTGGACTTAATCCTCACATTATTTCTAATGTGCTCTAATAAGGCTCTTATAATAAATACTGAAATTGATTAATTTTGTAGCCAATTTGTCACACCAATAATATCCTGATCACAATTTTCCCTATTATTTTCTCTAATGCAGTAAAAAATCTGTTTTTATAAAAACTTATTCTGTGCCTAATTGTTTTATAAAATGTCTCTTATAGTTATTAATTATTACTATGTGATTGGCCA
Organism: Tachinus rufipes; assembly: GCA_963932245.1. Taxonomy (NCBI): domain Eukaryota; kingdom Metazoa; phylum Arthropoda; class Insecta; order Coleoptera; family Staphylinidae; genus Tachinus; species Tachinus rufipes. Next base: position 35,693,357 of record OZ010750.1, on the reverse strand, counting down.
CAAATTTCTTTTGAAACATTCTTTAATTCTTACCAATTTTCAAATTTTGAATTGCTTGTATTAGTTTAGATATCTTATTAAAATTTGATTTTTGGTGTTCGTGTTTCAATTGTCATCTTAATATTGCCTAATATATAATTTTCTTGGACGTCCTCTGCTTGGCACAAATCTTGTGTAGGTGAAATGCTGTCCAAGGCTTCTCTAGACGTTGAATGTACAACAATGAAAAACATTAAGTCCTAGTACCAGAGGTTTTTTTTTTTTTTTTTTTTTTTTTGGGGCTAGGCTGTAAAATCTTCTATAAGACTGGCAAGTGTCGGATTCATTTCCTCAGGTTGAATTGCCTACCGACTAAAAACCGCCCAACAATGAATGCCAAATGGAAGTTCGAGACCTTACGGCTCATGTACCTTCCTTTAATTAGATAGTTAATATAAATAGATTTAGCCCTATAGGCTGCGATAGATGGTGGGTATACCTGAACCCTGTTGGTATTGTTAAGAAAAAAATAGAGTGCGGCTATTTGGTTAACCGGGCGTTTGTAAAAGAAAGTATCCCTGTCTGGCTCGGCGAGTCGGGCCAAATCGGGGTTCGGATGAAACGCGAGATTATCGAAGTACTTTACGGCAAAAGTTTCAATTTGATGGCGCAGAAGAGGCAACCCTAGGTCCGCCCGAATTTCTCTATTCCGACAGTACCATGGAGCACCGAGGAGGCTCCTCAAAGTGATACTTTGGAATGCCTCAAGACGATCGAGATGACAGCGCGAGGCCGTGCCCCAGATCGGGGATGCGTATGTCAGCATAGGCCTGATGGTAGAAGTGTAGAGCCGGGTTTTGTTCCGAATCGACATGCCGCTGTTTCGACGCAACATCGGAACAAGAAGATTTTTTGCCATTTTGGCTTTATCGAGAATGGACTGCACATGTAATTTATACGTGAGTCCCTTGTCTAGGATAACCCCAAGATACTTAGCAGAATCAGACCACGGAATGGGAACATCGTTAAGACTGATGTTCTCATCGGGTGTAATTTTCCGGGGTGTGAAGAGAACAGCCTTGCTTTTCTCTGGATTAACTTTGACTCGCCATTCGTCCAACCATTCATCCAGGTCATCCGTGGCATTTTGTAGTCTTGAAATAATCACATCGGGTGATCTAGAAGAATAGAGAAGAGCTGTGTCATCAGCAAACTGTGCCATTTGAACCCCATGCGTCAAACCCGAAGGCATATCGGCAAAGTATAAGTTAAACAGCAACGGTGATAAAATAGACCCCTGAGGCACCCCTGCCTCTATATTTCGAGAAGTAGATATATGACCAGAAATTCTGACTGCCAGTGTTCTGCGGTTTAGATATGAAGCAATCAGCCTTACAAGACGCAGAGGGAATTTATCGCTGTACAATTTAAAAAGAAGGCCCTTGTGCCAAACCTTATCGAAGGCTTTTTCGACGTCGAAAAAGACCACTCCTGTGATCTTTCTCAGACTAAAACCTCCGATAATTTGGTCTGTCACGCTGTTTAATTGATGGACAACTGAATGGCCCCATCTGAACCCATGTTGGTGGGGGGGGGAGAAGATTGTTAGCTTCCGTGTGATCCTGTAATCTGTCCAAGATCACCCTTTCTATGACCTTACTTAAGGTGCATAGTAAACTGATAGGCCGGTAGTTTTGTGGAAATTTCCGGTCTTTCCCTAGTTTGGGGATAGTTATCACCAGTGAGCTTTTCCAATCTGAAGGAAAGTGCCCTGTTCGAAGAGTCGCATTTGCAATATTGGTGAGTGCCATAATTGCTTTGTGCGAGAACGATTTCAAAGCTCTGTTCGTTATCTTATCGGAACCAGGGGCGGTTCGAGCTTTAAATCTTTTGATAATTTCTCGGATTCGTGACGGGCGAACGCTTTCCAGCGGTTCGTCGTCGTCCTCGGCGTTCAGGAAGTTTCTGACAGCCCTGTGGACCCGATCGATATGATCCAAATCAGTGTCCCTTGTGAATACCTCGGAACATTGGAGTTCGAAGCAGTCGGCGAATGCCTCAGCTTTTCCCTCTTTAGAAAATTGAACCCCATTTTCGCCAAGAATAGCTGGAATGGGGACTCGCCTGTTGGGTAAGGCCTTGGAGATCCTCCACATTGGATGGTCATCCTCTGTGAAAGATTCCATGGTATTTTGCCAGCACAAATGTTTGTGCAACCTTATCGCTGTTCTCACCTCGCTGTGGAGCGCGTTCATAATTTCGCGATTTCTGGGGTCGCGATGCCTCTGCCATTGACGTTTGGCAGCATTTCTGCGTCTTATCAATGCTTTAGCGTCGCGGGATAGTCCTAGAGGATTATCGACGCGAACCTGATGGGTCTTAGAGGCCTTTTCCGAGGCTTCGCGAATTTGAGTTGTAAAAGTTTAGACGGCTCTTTCCAGATCATCGACTGTATGAACTAGTGCAAGCCTGTTTATGCTCACTTCCAGAAGACGAGAAAAGAGAGGCCAATCCGTTACGAGTTACGAATCTTCCTCTTTCACCTGTCCCCAATCCGTAGAGCTCCAATATTACAGGGACGTGGTCGGAGCTCAATGCATCGACGTATATCGTATGTTAGGTTGGCGTTCTTGAATATTGCTATGTCAAGAACGTCCCCCATGTGACCGGCACCGCTGTAGAAGGTGGGATTATCTGGACCCACCACTTGTAAATGATTTTCCTGCGAGTAATCGAACAACTTTCGACCTTTGCAGTTTGTCCTCAAGCTATTCCACGCCAGGTGCTTAGAGTTGAAATCCCCAGCGATAATTGTGGGGTGAGGACTGTCGAGAATCGCATCAAAATCTTCCATTTCAATGCGATTTTGTGGCCTGATGTAGGCAGACGCAATTTTGAATGTGCCTAACCCAGGCACAGTCACCACGATCGCGTTTGATTCTAGCGAGAGAGTGTCTGGGGTTACCACCTCGGAGAGGTCCAACGATCTTTTAGCTAAGATTATTGTACCCCTCCCCAGCGGCACCGGCGACGATCCCAAGTACGTGAAAGTATTCGGGATTCTCAGCGTTGATTGGGCCGGTGAACCGACTCTGATATCAACATAATATCAATGTTCTCGTCGAAAAAGAACTCTTCCACCTCGCCCATTTTATTTTGAATGGTATTAGCATTCCAAAAACAAATACGGAGTAATACATCGGGCGTATTATCCTTTATTGTTTAGCTAAACTAGACAAAAAGGAAGCCATCAGCTTTCCTTGCGCCTCTAAGAAAGCGGCAACCTGATCCGCGACAGCTTGCTGTGCTGGAGGAGCCACAGCAGAAGCGAACGATTTGTTTGCAGTTACGATAGCAGGATTGCGAGGACCTGCTGGCTGAGCGGACGCTTGAGCCCTTAAGGGAACTTGAGTCGGCGCGGGTTGTGCTGCCGGACCTAGTTTCTTGTCGTTCGAGGCCATAAATCTGATGTAGGCTTTTTTGCAACCCTTATAATTAGCGGGATGCGGGCCATTACAATTGGCGCATCTGGCTGTAGAGCCACTGGGGCAGGCCGCAGACTGGTGGGGCCCCGCGCAAAAACGACACACAAGTGTCCTAACGAAACAGCAATTCGCTGTGTGCCGTGCCTCTGGCACTTGTAGCATTGGGGAATGCCGCCACTGCGCTTTTTACGCTCGACGTCGTACTTAAAGCCGCACAATACGTCAAGATCCATAATCTCAGCGCTTTTCGAGGTTTTCGGTAACTGAACCGAAACCATATGAAAACGAATAAATTCGTTCCCCATACGATGTACGTTTGACGGGCAATATCCTGCGGATTCCAGGGCCCGTCCCACGTCTTCCTCAGTGAGGAACTCCGGAACATGCTTGATGACAAATTCCAAGCAAGACCGGCAGTCTTCCAAGTGTGGAAGCCGTTGAGACGCGCGTTTAGGACGTCGGTTGCCACTCTGTAATCGGCGCCCGTGGCAGGCGAAATACGAATACAATCCCGGGTATTGCGCGCGGTTAAAATATTAATTTTCTTCTCGCGGAAGACTTTAGTTAATTCTAGGTATGAACTTTTATCGTCCAGAACTATCGCCGGCGGATGCGCTTTAGAATTCGCGAGTGTTGTCGCGGGAATAGTTTGTTCAATATCGTCATCGACGTGGTTGAGATTCATAGCAGCAGGCTTGAACATCACCTCGATGTGGCCTTGTCTGGCATTCCCCTTTAGAGCGGGGGCGGCGCCTTTGGGGGCAGAAGGCCTCTTTGCCTTTTGGCCTGATGGGCCGGCAGTGGGAGCCTCTGACGGCTGACGATTCGCAGCCGCTGATGGCAGTTGGGGTTTGGCTGATGGCCATTTATTTATATTAGAATGGGTTGACTCACCCCTTGTTAGCTTACGTTTCTTATGTGAAACCATGATGTAGCCATCCTGGTCCACCTGGACTCCGCTGGCAGACTGGGATGAGATGTCCGGGGCGACGGCCTCCACGGACATCATGGGTTCGACATCCTCTAGATGTGGACCGGAGGCGGATCCTGAATTCGGACCATGGGCGGCACCTGGGGCGGCAGAATTTCCAAGGGCGGCAAAATTTCCGGGGGCGGCAGCATCTCCGGGGGCGGCTCCGGGGGCGGCTTTAACCCTGGGAGTGGCTTCGGAGGCGGCAGATTTTTTGGGGGCGGCAAGTACCCGGAGGCGGTTGCAGGGGCGGTATTAGCCGCAGCACCTGAAACAGAATCAGAAGGATTATTTATCTTACCCCTCCTGTGACGTCTCCTCCTCTTGGGGGCGGCGGAGCCGCTTCCTGGATCCAGTACCAGAGGTTGGGCTTTAAAATCTATTAAAAAACAAAATCAGTTTTTTTTTTATATTTTAGCGGTGCTTTTAAATCGGAGCAAACAATTTGTTAACAAAAAATAATTTAATTGTTTATATAATTTGCTTGTAGTTTAATTTTACAATTTGATTTAAATTCACTATTAACTTTAAATCGGGTGAAAATAAATAATCTGACATTTTATTACTATATGTGGTATGACAAAGTTAAACTTCATACAAATAAATTATTAAATAAAATAAAAGAAACTTACCTCGGCTTCACCCATGCCACTGTCTAAAGAGTTTTTATATTTCCTATACTGCGCTAGAAAATTTGTTCGCACGTTATTGAATTTGCTTTTAATGTCAGCAGGACTCTCACTTAATGCTTTATTTCTGGCATATTTATTCTTGTAGTCTAAATGCTTCACTGCATATAAGCATGAGGTTGTTGAAGTTAGCGTTGGTTTTGTATTTGCTTTACCGTTGCTTTTTGTGCGTTACAGCTGCTCAGCAAAATAATGTTTAATCGGAAAACTAGGCAACTTATGGTATACTAATTAATGTTTGCTTTGTCGCACTAATACCTCACGTGTTTTATCCTTTTCTCAAGATTACATTCTTATACTTTAAGAGCCAAAGATTTTGGAATTAATGGAAAGAATAAGAATAGAAAAAAACACTATTTTTAAATTTGCTGCATTTGTTTGACTTATCGTTTAAGGAAGTGATAGATTCAATCAAAAATTGAAAATTTTAGTGGGGTTGTTTATTTTTACACTTTAATTAATCTAGCGCCTTGATTCCGTCGGATCAAAAAAATGTTATGTGACGATGTTGCAGTCGGAGAAAATTTGGTTCGGTAATGCGGGGTGATGTTACGCGACGGTGTTGCGGCACTTTGTTACAAGTGTGTATGCATTATTAAACTATTTGAAAAAAAATTCAAATGATGGAGAAGTCATATTTACTGACACGCTTTTATTAATTAAAATTATTAATCCATAAAATTAAACATTTTCAAAATTTGATAATTACATTATATTTGTTATCATTGTGATTGTTATTTTATGTTTAAACCAAATTGTTTTAAAGTAGAATATAATTATAAATCAGGCTGCCTGTTATAAAAACATATTTTTTTGCTAGGTTTTATGGTTGCAATCACATAAATGAGTATGTATAATTAAAAAGCGGAAACGGAAATAGTTTTTTTATAGCGCTATTTCTTCATCTATTTAATAAAAATTGCTTTTCATTTTTATTAAAAATCATAATAATACATTTATCAAAATACATACTTAAAATTAGACAACAAACATTAATTTTAAATAATAGAATAAGAAATACAAATTATAGTAAAAATTCAATTATATATTAATGATGAATTTGGTGAAATTAATTTTATTAAGTTTTATAGACAGAGTAGTAGTTAATAGCCGTTTCTGGGTTACTCCGGCACTCCAGACAGGTGGCGCCATCTGTCGGACGGAGTACAAAGCTTTATCTCAAACTCAAACCAGTAGAACGCTGTAGGAATCTGTAATTGCAGAATACTGTAATCGGAAAAATCTGTAATGGGGAGTTAGGATTCTGCAAAATGTCGGAACAGCGCCACCCTGGTAAACAATAGGTGAATTAAAATTTGTCCACCTATCGGACGATAGTTGAACTATTGAGTTGCAGAATTCTGTAGGAAAAAGTTCTGCATTGAAAAAAATGTTTCCTGTAATTTGAGAGAGAGAGAGAAAAAACAAAGAAGGAAACTGGAAAAAAACTTAGATCGGGGCCGGGGACGGGAAAAAAGAATTAAATCATCTTAATTGTTACAATTAATACTATTGATATTAGCTCAAATAAATCGCAACAATATTTTTTAAATTATTTATTACTTAATAAATAATTGTGATTTATTAATAAGGTAGTTCGGGAAATAGAATTAAGGTCGGGGGACGGAAAACAAAGAAAGTTTTGATTTTTTTAAATTTTCATTTTATTTTTTCTTTATTTTGAAAAATCTTTTTATTGTAATTAATAAATTTAAACAATTAATTGTTGGAAATAGAATTAAGGTCAGGGACGGGAAAACAAAAAAAGATTGACATTTTATTTTATATTATAAACTTGAAAATGATATATAATTAATGAAACTGGTTGTAATAATAATATATTAATTAATAAAACATGAAACAATATTAATTTAATTATAATAAATATAAAATAGTTTCATAGAATGAAGAATTTTATGTCTTTTGCAGCTTGTATATTTAAAAAAATCTTTTTATTAATTTAGATGAGATGAATTTAATTACAAAAGATTACACAATTTAATTTAAATTAATACTCGTTGACAATACAAAATATGATTTTTTTTAATTAAAGAATTGCAAATGGAAAACACGATAATTTGCAGGAAATAAATTTGCATTTGACATGAGCATTTTAATAACAATAGTATATAAGAGATGTAATTATAGAAGAATGAGCAATCTTTACACGTGCGCTCACTTAACTACATTTTATAATCATATAATTTTCATTCAGACTATACAAAATTTAACTAACTAATTGTGAATAAAAATTTACCTTATATACTTTTCACAATATTTTTTTGAAGAATCATTGCACGTGTTGTAAGTAAAACATACAATGTATCATTGTAATTATTTATTTGCAATGTGGTTATAAATTATTTAAAAAATGCAACTATCATTATTATTAATCGTCATATGTAAACTTTTATGCATTAATCATAAAATTGTTTCTTAAATTGTCACTGCAAACATTTTTTTTTAATTTAATTATTTTTAATTAATTAATAAAAAAAAATTTAAATTTATTATCTTGTCCTAAATTATTAATGTATGGGTATTATTAAAATTATTTAAAAAAATTACATTTAGATATTTTTTATTAATAATCAGAATTACTATGTATATTATTTACATATTTTACATATTGATATTTGGTAAAAGCATAGATCTGCTAGGTTTTTGTGTGTTCACACATGCCACTATTGGTTTGGATTAGATTCGAAATGGATTTTCCGACTCTATTAGCCACAAACGTTTTCCATTTTTTGCTCTTGAACGTTATTCAATTTAACTTAATGGTTTAATCAGAAAACAGATGTATATTGCTTATCCTTACATTTATAGCTGTTACTAATTTGTTAAAAAGCTTGGCTAGCATAACCGTTTTACATAACTCTAATCTTGGCAGTGATATTTGCTTGATAGGCGCTATTACAGAAATTAGTTGGACTTTTGGTGTCTGTTTGTTGATTTACAGATTTGTCTCAGTTATTTTTGATTTTCAAAGTCATTGAATGATAATTTTTACGGTTATGATTACAGGCGCCATTAACCCCTACGGATCAAACAATTTTGCAACCTCTGACAACACACTGTTGTTTGATTTTTTTTTGGAAAATTTTGATGTCATGTATTGTATTAGGTCGTCCTTAATGTTCCAATAAATTTCCAGAGTTTTTTGTGTCTGATCTTTGTCCAATACCAAAATGTTATGTTCTTGATTGGATTGTAAAATGTCCTTTAAAATTGTTTTGTCGTTTGATTTCTATTTTCTCAAGTGAAATCCGCCTGTTTGTATAGTAGTAGTAGTAGTAGTAGTAGTAGTAGTAGTAGTAGTAGTAGTAGTTTATTTATCTAAAGATCTGAATACAGATATAAGACATGTCAAAAATATACAATAAAATCTTATAGTCTAAAAATATCACATATAATACATTTAATATAAAAGTTACAGAGTTACATTTAAAAATATAATATTTAAAATTACAACTTTAACAAAACATAATTTACAGTTTATCATTAAAAAAATCATGTATGTTATAATAACATTTAGACACTAAAAAATTTCTTAATTCAGTTTTAAATATTTTATAGTCATTTAAAACTTTCATTTTTGGAGCTAATTTATTATACATTTTTACACACATATATAAAGTTGATTTTTCGTATTTTGACGTATTATGAATTGGAATACGAAGGTGATCAGCATGTCGTGTATTATACTAATGACTAGATGAGGTTAATTCAAATTGAGATATATTTTTGTGTACATGACTTATACATTTAAATATGTATATAGATGGCAATGTTAACAACTTATTATTTATAAAACACTGCTTACAACTTTCACGGCTTTTAATTTGGAAAATCAACCTTATTATGCGCTTTTGTTGAACAAAAGCTCGATTCAAGTCAACAGATGAACCCCATATCATTATATTGTAACACATATGTGAGTAAGCCATTGCATAATATATTGCCATAATGGATTTGTTGTCAAGTACCGATTTAATTTGTAGAATGGCATAAAAAGCTTGATTAAGTTTCTTACAAACTTGTTCAATTTGTAAACGCCAAGATAGTTTAGAATCTATTGTAATTCCTAAAAATTTTACGACGCTAGAAAGTTTGATTTGTAAATTTTCATGCTTAATTATAAAATTGTTTGACAATAATTTACGTCCATGAAAATGAACCGCAACTGTTTTTTGGTGATTAAGTATTAAACGGTTTTGAAAACACCATTTTTTAAATTCACTAATTACAGCTATGGTGTTTATTAAGAGTTCTGTTTCATTATCAGCAGAAACGGCAATTGATGTATCATCAGCAAACATGACAACTGTACCATTTAAAATGTGTGATGGTAAATCATTTACATACAAAAGAAATAACAGAGGTCCTAATACTGATCCTTGAGGAACACCTAATGTAACATCATACTCAGATGAGGAACAATGTCTTACATTTACAATTAATTTTCGGTTTTCTAAATATGATTTTATCCACTGAGCAAGTAATCCTCTAATGCCAATTGAGTTTAGTTTTTTAATAACAAAGTTAATATCAACAGTGTCAAATGCACGAGATAAGTCAAAAAATAGTACAAGCACAAGCTTATTTTTATCTTCATTAGTTTGCACAAATTGCAATAACTGAATAGAAGCAGTTTCTACAGAGTATTTTTTCCTGAATCCATGTTGGTTGTTCACTAATGCATTATTTTTATCTAGAAAAGACATTATACGATCATATACTAATCTTTCAAAAATTTTAGAAAATGTATTTAATATAGAAATGGGCCTATAATTTTGAATATTAGTTACATCCAATTTTTTGTACAATGGAATTACTAAAGCTACTTTTAATGCAAAAGGAAAAACTCCAGTAGATAATGAAAAATTAAATAGTACTTTTAAAGGATCTACTACAAACTGAACAATTTGTTTTAAAAGTATGATGGATATTCCATCAACTCCTGCCGATGATTTATTGTTCATAGTTTTTACTATATTTAATATTTCTTTATTATCTACAGGATGAATATAAAATGTATTTAATGAAAAATCTGACGATGTAGTGCAGTTATTAGATAAATTATGATGAAAATGATTTATGACAGAGTTTTGAGCAACATTGGCAAAATAGTTAGCAAATATATCAGACAATTTGCCATTGTTAGTAACTAAAACTTCGTCAATTTTTAATTTGATGTCAACTGCTTTTTTGTCTTTACCAAGTTTATTTTTAATTAGTTTCCAAGTTGCTTTACACTTATTTTCAGCAGTCTGAATTTGGTTAGAAAAATAACATTTTTTAGCATTATCTACATCACGCATATGATCCCGTTTCATATTTTTATAAGTTAGCTTAGTATTTAAATCGTTTGTGTGCGTTATTATCCAGTGAAGTTCTTTTAATTTTTTACTAGTTTTTATAATATCTGAAGTGAGCCAACTACAATTTTGAATATTGTTTCCATTATGTTTGTTAGACTTTAGCGGGCATGTTAAGTTAAGAGCGGCATGCATAATTCTTGCAAATGCGTCAAATGATTCGTCAACATTTATTGAAGAATATACAGTTACCCAGTTTGCATTTTTTAAATATGTTTTTAAATTATTAATATTAGAAGGTGACATGCATCTGTAAGTATACATTGTTTTTTTACATTCTGGTTGATTATTTACATTTTGCGGATAAAACTTAAGTACTTGTGCTAAATGATCTGCAATTGAAGCATGTACAATAGCTGATAAATATTGATCTTTGGGCAAATCAGTAACCAAGTAGTCAATTGCCGTTTCGGAAGTAACGTTATTGCGGTTAGTAAATATTCTAGTAGGAGTAGTTAAATTGATGACTAATCCGTAGGAATAAAACAAATCCATTAATGACTTTTTGTTATGCGATTCTTGTAAATAATCGACATTAAAATCACCGTTGAGTATACAATTTTTAGAGTATTTATAAACATCATTTAATGCTGCATACAATTTACTATTAAATAATTCAAAAGGTGCCAAATCAGACCTGTAAACTGTTATTATGTTTAGCTTTACATTGTTTAATTTTACAGTTATACCACATATCTCAAAATTAATAGTTTCAACATACAAATCAAAGTTAATTATTTTAAAATCTATATATTTACGTAAACTTAAATAAATAGCACATCCACCATGTTGTCGATTATCTCTACTAAAATGGGTAGCAAGTTTGTATCCAGGAATATTAATAAACAGTAAATTGTCGTTTAAACACCAGTGTTCTGAGATACACAGAACATCAATTTCTTCGTTTATGCAAAAAAAATCAATTTTGTTTATTTTGTTACTAATACCTTGTACATTTACGTGAGCAATTTTAAGTTCTGCTTTTCTCCTAAAAAAGTTGATGATTGATCTATATCGATATTAGTTAATTCTATTCTATTACTATCTACATGGCAGTTATTTGTTTGCACATAAATAAGATTTTTATTGGGAACTATGTAAGTTACAAATGGCTCTATTAAAATTTTTGACAAATATTGAGATAATATTAGTTTACCAGTACGGTTTGAAGCATATCCGTCTGCTAACATATTGTGTTTTGACACTATAGAGTTTATATCAATAAACTTTACACCGTTTTTAAAATAATTTTTAGATTGATTATATAAATTGTCATTTATAGCAAACGCAAATTTATTAAAGATGGGTTTGTTGACGTTAAAAGGAACAGACAACAATATCAAATTTGTTGTTTTGGATAACTTAAGTAAATTACATACAATAGTATTGTTTAAGTTATTTCCATGCAATGCATCAACAGAACCACCAAATACTATCAAAAAGTCATTTTTTGAAAAACTTTCGGTTAATTTATCACATTCACTAACAATATCTGCAAACTTAGCATTTGGTTTTATAATTGTTTGAATTTGGATGTTACTGCCTACAATATTTTGCAACAAAATCGTTAAATTTTTGCAATGACTATCACCTAGAATTAACACTTGTGGTTTCTTGGATGTTTTGTTCGTTGTTACAACATTTTTCAAGAATAGCGTTTTTGTTGAGTTGGTTACATTTAGTTGATTATGTTTAAGTTTAACCATCATATCGGTGTTTGCTGTCTGAACTTCAATGGGACCAATTGGAACACTTTTAGTTTGAGTTTCTGAATGTAGAAATTGTTTAATACAGTTATCTGTCTGAGTTTGTGTTGAAGTTTTTATTATTTTCTTTTCTTCATTCTTTTGTGCGTTTAATGTTAAAGCATCAATTATTTCATTTTTGTTTTTAAGCTCATTACGTAGCAAGTCAATTTCTTTATATAAATTTGAAATTTTGTTATGTAATTTATTATTTTCGTCTTCTGTGTTGGTAAACGTTTTTTCCAATTCTGATAATAAGTTATCATACTCTAGTTCTTCTAGTTCTTCCGTATCTGTATTGTTTGTATCAATTGTATTACCATTATTAAACGTTTCGTTTAATAAATCAATATTTGATACCATCGATTTGTGTTGTTGGCGAGTTACGCGACGCATGATGTAAGAAGAATAACAATAATTGATAAAATATAGCGCAATAAAACAAATATGCTGATTAAAAATTCAGTTAAATAAATACATAAAAATACAAGGGATACTTAGCTTCACACCACAGGGTCTATTGTGGTGACTAATAATAACAAACAGAGGAAGACCTCGGAGAGGATGTTAGTTGGGAACTAAATATTAAGAGTGTAATTTAAGAAATTTATTTAAAAATGTGTGTCTTTGCCAGGGATCGAACTCGGAATCGCTGGTTTCAATCAAAGTACGCTACAACTGAGCTACGGCGGCTATACGTTAGCATGTAGATACATATATAATTTGAAATATAAATATAAATTATATTTGCAAGTTGTTATTAAAAGTAAACAATATTTATAGGTTATAGTAATTTGTAAAATGATTTAATATTAATTTAATATTGTTTAGCATACTAAGACTTACATTTATATGCAATTGTAATAGATTAACATTATCTATCAAAATAATCTATAGCACATACATAAAAACTTATAGAAAACTTATTTCTTTTAAATAAATAAACTTGAGAGTTGCACTACGTGTATCACGTCACGTCACGTCATTCAAGTAAGTATAAAGTTGTCAATTTGTTTTCTGATGATAATCGTCTCTTCTATTGTGTCTGCACCCGTTGACAGATCATCTACATAAAAATCACGAGTTACTATTTTGCTTGCTATGGGCCATTTTTGTACGACTTCTTCAGCCAATTGTTTTTTCTCATTCATTTATAAACTCCCTGTACATTAAGTCGCCAAATATGAGACATGATATGAGACTTCTTGAACAACTTTGCCTACCATCAAAAGATTATTGAGAGACTTGCCACTTGTAGTTTTTGCTGATATATCAAAGTCTACTCGTAATTTAGTGGTTACGCTGCTTTCTTATAGAATTTTCCCAGTTCTTCTATGCCGTTTTTAAATTGTAAAGTTACAAAAAATCGTCTCGTTTGTTCTCTTTTAGTAGTTTGCTTAAATAATGTTTTGCAGTGCTGTTCCTCTATTGTATAAGTGGCTTTTTTTTACGTGATCCAGTTTGCAGAGTTTTTATATATTTTAATTTAACTCTTGTAACGTAATGTAGCATGATAGTCTTTTAGTTTGTAATGGAATGGATCCACCCAAAATCGAACCCAATCTTTTTTTTGTATTATTGTTGAGTCATTTTTTATTTGTCCTGTTTGCCCACATTAATTCAAAATACACTTTTGCTCCAATTAACAAATCAATCTCTCTTATTTGATAGAATTGAGGGTTTGCTAGTTTTATACTCTTGGGCAGTTTAAACAATTATTTGTCAATTTTTTGCCCTGGCAACTGTCCCGTAATATAATCCAATATCAAAAAAATTAGCGTTTTTTCAGAGCTTTCTAATGTCGATCGAATTCTTATAAATCAAGTCACACATGTAGTGCAGTGATTCACTGATTTACACATGGCGCATTTATGTTTTGCTTCCACAATCATTCGTCTGCTGGTTTATTGATCTTTATACTATCATTTGATCTCAATGTTTGAAATAGTCGACATCTTACTGATAAAAGCTCTTTCATTGTCGGCAATTTGTTATTTTCTATGGATTCTTCCCAATCTCTTCTGGTTTTGTGGTCTAGCTTTGTGCATATGAGAAACACAATTAGAATATCCCATGAATCCAGTAGACATCCAAACAATCGTAAAGCACGCATGTGCTGAGACGTGTTTTCTACTAGTTTTTGCAATGCTTGTGTTGATTCCTTTTTTATATTGAGCATAGCAAACATTTCCTTAATATGTATTTGAGTTATAATTCTGGTATTTTCATAACGTTGCTTTAGAAGTTCTAACGCTACAATATAATTTAGGTTAGTAATCTCCAGAAATTTTATTGTCTGATAAGCTTTGCCTTTTAATGTGGATTGTAGGTACTTTAAGCACATTGCTTAACCTTTCATTGTTATCGACCATTGCTGTAAATAGTTCAATGTATGGTAACCATTCATCATAACTGTTGGCAGTTTAATCTTGTTTGTTTCGATTGTACCTGTGGACCCAAGATGCAATGACATTTGATCAATTGCATCTTGTTCTGCTTTTTCTCTCTACAGTATCCACAAATTGAAAATACGATTCTTCAAAGTTGTCTTTTTCTGTTTACGATATCTCTGAATCATCCTTTTCTTCAATATTGGCCTGGATTTGTTCAAATTGTTTGTATAGTTTATGAGCTCTTTCGATTCGGTCCGATAATAGCGAGATATCTCTATTAAATGAGGCGATTGTTTTCTTTAACCTCGTCATCAAAGACTTGATTACGGTTCTCTTCTTTATCATTGTTGCTTTATTCATGGTTGGATTTACGTTAAAGATAAATAAAAAAATTGTATATTATTGTGTAATAATGTGCCAAATAATGTACTGTTGCACAGATCCGGCTCGAAAGACCATAAGTTGGCTTAATGAGCTTATTCACTAAATATTGTTTTGCAAATATAATAAAGTTGATTGTTCTCATGTACAAATCTAAACTGATTTTTTCTGTCAGTGTTGACAATATATTTTAAACAAAAAATAAAGAAATGGCCATCTATTTAAAAAGAACCATAATACGTTTAGAAAAATATAATAAAAAATTAGTTACATCAGGAGGTGCTTTTGAGTGCTGACCAATTACCAAACTAGTTTGTTGTTATTTTTTGTATTTTGTGTACAAGTATGTAGTGACAAAGGCATTACTATGTCAGCAAACATATTTATTTCAATTTCCCTATTACATAATGTTTCGTAAAATTAATTTTTAATAAAATTTAATTTCAAGTTTTTTAATTTTTGTTGTAATCAAAACTTAATGATGCTTAGTTTTGGGCTAACTAGTAATAAAAAATATCTTGCAGCAACTTAAAACATTATATCAAAAATGGAATAACGGTGAGATGGCTCAGTTATAGAGCATTAGAGTAGCACGATAACAGTTCGGGGTTCAATCTCGGAATATGACTAAAATAATAACTTGCTCTTTATCCACCGGGCTGATTCGGAAGTCAACCCCCTTCAAACAAGTCGTAAGACTTTTGCGGCAATCTTAAATAGCTGTAAAACGCTCAATAAAGAAGAATATGGAGATCAAATTAAAAATATATATATATACACATTATTAACCGATTCTTTAGAGATATTAGTTTAAAGGTTTATTTAATTAAATTATAGCATGTTTTATGTATTTTTATAACAAAAAACATTTAAAATTATAATACGTATATTTTTTAGTTGTGCCACCATTGCAGCCCATGACCGTTATTATATAAAAATAATATTTTATAGGAATGCAACATAGGCAACTTCGTTTACACTACTTGTTATTTGAACTAATTTTATATACACGTGTTAGTATAGGCAACTTAATAAACACTTTAAATATGAGCAGCGTATACAATCTATCATTGTTGCCAAGTCTAACATAATTTTAACATTATTTATACCACAATTTCAACTTCTGCATCAATATTGAATTGTAATATCCAATAATAACGTTCTTTATGTTTGTGCTTACATGATAGCCAACCAATATAACAAAACACTATTGCTTAATTTAAGTAATGTTTCTGACGCCACTGTAACTTTTTACATCTAATTGTATTTAGCGCAGTAATCATGTTTTAAATTAATAATATATAAAATATAATCTTAAAAATAATGTTGCAAATAAGATTCAATACATGTTAATCATAATACACGTATTTATAACAATACAAATATTAAAAATCCATAGGCGTACGTCATCTTTCTACGTCGTTTGCGACATTTTATTTCAATCATCGCTAGTGGAGGTAACAAATACTGTTGAACTACTACTTCCGTTTGATTAATAACGGAAAAACACCAAATTATTTGAGTTTAATTGGTTTATTTGATAATGCTATCAAGTGATTGGTACGTGCCTCCGTCCACCACTCCCGTTAGCAAATCAAAGTTGTTCATGTGCATTGTTTCAACAAGACGTTTTGAGAAGATATATAGTTTTCTGCAATCATCTGATTAAATTGAGATGGAAAAAGGTGATTTTGACGATTTTAAAGAAAAACCCAACCTGCCCTTCTGTGATGGTAATATTATTTTTTATATAATTATATTTAATTAATCAGTTTCCGGCTATGAAAAGGACGCTTACCTAATTTAACCTCACTTTAATTAAATCAATGTATAATTGATTGATTTATATAGTTAATTAAATTGATTAATGCAATTATTTGGTACTATTTATTGGTTTTTATAGAAAATCATATTGATTTATGCAAATGCAATGTGATATTTATGATATTAAGCAAATTTTATTGCCTCGTATTGAATTTGGCGGGAAATTCGGGATTCATTTTTAGGAGTAGTGATATCTGCAACAATTAATTGTAAAAACGTTGGCAAACAGAAAATCATTAATAGGAATTGAATAGAAGTATCAACAATTTCAATTTTCAAGTAGGATGCTTTGGAATATTTAATCATTATCTGTTTTTTCACAAAATAAACAATTGTTTTTGGTTACTAATCAACCATGTATTTAAGTAACCAAATGATACTTACATGAAATCATCATTGTTTGATTTTTATAAAATATGATATGTTTGTATAATTTTTTGATTGGGGGACCCGAGATCATGGCACACTTTTTCTATACTTGTAATTTTTTTATCGCTGTAACCGATTTTGGCAAACTAAAATTTTACAAACGTTTATCGGGTACTTTTCAGCTTACTTTATATGGGTTGGGTTAGGGCGATCATTAAAAAATCATAATTTTGCTCAAAACCGTTGATATATATATATATATAAAACTGTATCATACTCTTACGGCTGAGTCCATATATACGTTTTTTTTAAATTCAAGTCGTACCCACTATCCCAACCCTGACAATTGAATACGTTAAACAAATACAATTTTATATCAAATTAATAGTTGTTTGAAGTTCACACACGTTTATTTGTTTGATATAAAATTTTATTTGTTTAACGATTTTATTTATCAGAGTAGGAATTGTTTGTTCATACAAGAACGTATCCAATATACAATCAGCATAAAACTACAATGATGTTGCATGTGTACAAATAACTTACTATATATACATATTAATCGACTGTTTCTGCATACAATAAGTGGATTATAAAGTTGACGTAAATTGTAAGAAGTATTCAATGTACAATTAACCTAAAACTACGTTTGGGTTGCATGTATACAAATAATGCAACCCGATACATTAATATTGTGTATGTTGATAATTAGTCGACTATTTTTGTATACAACAAGTCGATTATAAAATTGGCTTAGCTTTAAAAGTTTTTGTTTTTTTTTAGTTATTTAGTTCTTTTTGTTCGTGTGCTTTAGAAGTATTGTATTATGTATTATGTTTTTTTTTTATTGTATTAAGGCAATTTTTTTTATTTTCTTGTTTACAAACTGGTTTCTAATGTTAAACCATCTTCAGTACTGTTTATTACGTTATGTTATGCACTGTAGTGATACTAATGTATTTGATATAGGAAGGTACTGATGCTGATGGAAGTATGAAATGAATGTAATTTAAAAATGATTATACAGGTTGTAACAAAAATAAAAAAACCTTGGCTTTATAAAATTTAACTTTGAATTTACCCTTTAATAGCAACTTTGTACTTTTCTGATAACTATTAGACTTGGTTGTAGACTTCTGTTTTTTTATTTATTGAGACACTCTGTATGTTCTGTATTATAACATTTACATACAATTTTGCTTCAAACTCAGAAGCTATCTAGTATAAAAATGTGTTAGTATCTGTTTGCTACACTTTACAACAATATTGCTTTTTGAGTAAGTAAATATTTATTGCATCACTTCTTAACAGTTTGCTGTTTTTTTTTAACTGTTCACAATTTATTGAAAGTTTATATTAGTTTCAGTTTTAGTTTTTGATACTTTGTATCACTTTCTTTATATTATTTTATTAACAGTTTGCAACATTTGATGAGAATTTTCAAATTTTACTTACTAGTTAATAGTATCTTGACATCTTGTAACATTTTTGTATTTTTTTTCAAAATTGGTTTGACTGTTGTTCTTACATTTACTTTACAAATAATATTTTTTATCACCTTGCAACACCTGTTGCTTTAATGTTTTTAGATACCGTGCAACACTTTATTTTAACTTTTTATTTTAATGTTGTATTTTTGAACTTTTTATATTATTTTGACACTTTGCATCAGTTTATTGGCACTTTTTAACATTTTATTGACTGTTTGCAACATTGAAGTAATTTTTCAACATTTACTCAATTGTTAATAGTATCTTTACAATTTTTAACATTTAATTAACTGTTACCATTAGTTTGATACCTTGTAACAGTTTATTGGCACTTTTCAACACTTTATTGACTGTTTTAACAACACGTAACATTTTTGGGGACACTTCAACTTTTTATTGATTATGCAACATTTTGTTGTTGCTTTTTTCAACATTTTCTTGGATTGTTTAACGTTTTATTGGATTTGCTACATTTTATTGACTGTTTGCAACACTTTTATGAAACTTTAATGTTTCTTTGTTACTTTGCAACACTTTCTTTTTAACATTTTTTTACAGTTAATGTTTGTTGACACTTTGCAACACCTTTCAACATTTTGTTAATAGTTCTTTTAAAGTTTCCAACATTGTATTAATAACATGCAACATTTTTTTGACTTCTTTCAACATTATTTTGACAGTTAATATCATTTTTCTGACACTGTGCAACACTTTATCAGCACAGTTTTTAGCTTTTATAGAAGTTTTGTTGTTTAAACTACAACGCGTGCAACATTTTTTAGTTATGTACTATGCAACACTTGACTTTTTTAAACATTTTATTATATGCAACTTTTTTGGCATATTTTAGGCATATTTGCACCATGTAATCTTTTATTGGCAGGTTGCTACAGTTTGCTGGCACATTTTATTTTGTCAACTGTTTGCAACACTTATCATACTTTAATTATATTTTTTTGACACTCTATAGATAGTTTGCAATATTTGTTGTGGTTTTTCAACACTTACTTATTTTAAATATTATTTTGATACCTTGAAAAAAGAAGAAACCAAAAAAAATTACGACGGCGGCTCAAAAGATACTGTAACTGTTAAAGATGAGCCAACTGAAGTGCAACCAGTTGGAGACGTATCAGCAATAAACGCCGAAAAAGTACTAACAACTGAAGAAGTACCATTAACTGAAGAGGAAGAACAAAAAGAACTATTTCAATGGTTCAAATCAGAGTTTGGTAGTTATGATGTTTTTAAAGTAATAGATATTTCTGGGCAAATTATTAAAAAAAATTCTGTTAAAGAAGATGTTCCTGCACAATCTAAAACCGACGATGAGATCTCTAATCAAGATGAAACCGGGATGACACTTTTAAAGAAGATAATGCATCTAAACAAACTTCTGAAATCGATAAAGTTTTTAAGCCAGAAGATACTGAACCTGAAGCAAGGATTAGTACCTCTGCTAGTAGGCCAAAGCTTAGCAAGAAAAACTACGTTGTCAGTACACTGCTGCCACTACAACTAATTGATTTAAATGCAACAAACACCAGCGATGAAGAATATGAATTTTTCAATAACGAAATAAAAAGAAGCGTTCAGATAGCAAACAAAAAAAAAAAATTATTTCGAAATGCATTTTAAAAGATAAAATAGAAGACTAATTTAATTACAATTTTATCAAAGATTTTTTGAAGATGCCGACTTCAAAATCGTTCTAGACAATGCTGTTTACTATGAGGACATTACAAAAAAAGATAAAAATATAATACTAGACTTTATAGATGCAATCACTCCGGTGTATAGGGGGGAGAATAACAAGTTAGTTGATTGCACAAAATAAACACGTGTAGTAAAGCGGTTTCATAAAATTTAAAATTGCGGCACGCATCAGGATGGGTTGTAAATTTTAAATTATGACAGATTTGGTTGAGAGACATAGATACTATTTCTATAGCGGAGTTTGTCTTAAAGTTCTCTTAAATTAATCTGCAAAACACTTAAAACGTTTTTCTTATATAAAATGGTCTGTTAGCTTAGCTTTGAGTTTTTACTATTTTTAGTAACCGAGTGTTGGATAATTTTTGTGCAATAAATACTATTTTTAATAAATATGTATGTGGTTTCCTGAGCAATTTTTGCTTTAAATAATTTTTTGAACAATTTTTGTTAGATTTTACGCAACAAATTAATTAATGCGTAAATCAAGTTTTGTCATTTGTGTGTCCATAAAATGAGCTATTTTTGACAAATTTATCAATGGGCAATATCTTTAACGATTTTTTGTTTAAATGTTAAAAAACTGCAAAAAAAAACATTTTTTCATTTAAATAAGTTTTTTGTTCAGTTGTTGAACTACTTTTAATTAGTTTTCATGTGGGAATTGAGTTTTGCCATTTTTGTGTGTTTAACATGAGCAATTTTTTAACAAATTGATCATGCAGGAAATGGGTTTTTGAGCAATTCTGCACAATTTTTGATATATTTTACAACAAATTAAAAAAAAATATAAGGCAAAGATTTTTTGAGCAAATTTTGCTTTAAATAATGTTATTTAATTTTTTTGCTTTGGATAGGTTTTTGCACAGTTCTTGATATATTTTACAAAGTGTTCCGAGCTACTTATTATAAATTTATATTAGTTCCTGAGCGGTTTTATATCAACAAGTTGCTATTTTTGATGAGTTTGTATGCAACAAAAGGTTTTTTAGCAACTTTTATTTTAAATATTTTTGATGGTTTTGTCATTTTTGTTTGTTTAAAATGAACAACAAGCATTTCCAATAAATTTTCTTTAATGCAATTAATAATTTTTTTGAGGGATTTTTGGCTTAAGTAATTTACGTTTTACGCAATAATCAATATTTTTATGGGGTTTTGATGAATTTTAATGCGACTGTTTTGCTTTAAATAAATTTTCAGCACAGTTTTTGACATATTTTTATTATTAAAAAATAGTATTGTGTATGAAATGTTTTTATACAGTTTTCAATTTATTTTACGCAACAAATTGGTTATTGGTTTTTTTTCCTTTTTCACTTTTATTGATAAATTTTACGTGACAAATTGGTCTGTTGTTGTTGGACTGTTTTTAATAAATTTATAATTAGAAATGGATTTATTGAGCGATTTATGCAGAAAATAGGGTTTATCATTTTTGTGTGCATAAAATAAGTAATTTTAAACACAATTATCATAATACGTAGAATAAATTACTCTTTTGTACAAATTTTGATGCGTTAAATAAAATTTATGATTTTGGTACATTTTGTGTAATAAGTGACTTTGATTCTGCAATTTTTGATCCAATATTTATAATTTATGAGCGATTTTTGATACAAATACGTATAATATGTATAATGTGTACATTTTGTGTAATAAGTGACTTTTTGTGCAATTTTTGATAAAACAATTATAATTTACAAGCAAATTTTTAATACAATTTATGCAGTAAGTGCAATAAATGATTTTCGTGCTAATTTTGATTCAACAAATGAAATTTTGTGTGTCTTTTTTTATCACTTTCATGAAGAAATAAGTTGTATGCAAATTTACGTCAAATTTTAATCAAAAATACAATTTTTGATAAATTATTTACTATTATACGGAGTAATGGTAGTAATTATTTACAAGAGCTAAGCAGCGTTGCTATTTTTATAATGCTATTGTCACTGTGACGTACTTAACCTTCCTTCCTTCCTTCCTTCCTTCCTTCCTCTTCTCTGCTTGTAGTGCTGGCAACTCACATTGCAAGGGAGGACCTACAGTTTTAAGTGGATTCCCCGAACCACTGGAGAGAATTCATCACTCCATCAGAGAAGGCTTTAGCCGTATAACCCCACGATGGCAAGGCGGCTTGGGGAGTGGAAGAACGTATAGAAAGTGAAAAGTATATCACGAGTTAATATGTGTCAATTAATTAGTTTGTTTTTAAAAACTATTATTTTATTGTTTACATTAGACATTATTTATAATTATAAGTATTATATAAAGTATTAAAAATGATTATAAGTAATTAATTAATTAACGTCTGAGCGGCGATGTTAGCACGCGGAGATGGGTCGATGTAAGACTGAGCGAGCTCGCCTCTGGAAGGGCTTGCTTATATATTCTTTCTTATTCAATTTGTTGATTCAGCGTTTTAGGGATGCATAACATACAGTATATGGGAATCGAATCCACGATCTTCGATACAGCGGCCGGATGCATAGACCACTGCGCCACGCTCTTTTTCCTAGTAGTTGCGATAAATTGCTCAATCAATGTTTCCGAGTGTTTTAATATTACTTCATGATTTTTTTCTGTTTATTTTATTTAAGGTCTGCATATAATACGCTTAAATGTTTTTTAATATGTTTTATTATAGACCCCTGGATCAATCAGAGTACGGAACATTACAAGCATGACTGGTCCGCCAGAACCACCAATTAAGAAGAAGTAAGCACAATACTTTAATAAATACTTTTTATTTTTTAATACTTATGTTATTAGGTCCGAAAACCCAAAAAGGCCGGTAAAAAATCATCGGTAAGTGTACTACTCAGATTTAGTATACTATATAGTGTCCGCGGCTGTTAGCAGCACGAACAACGAAGCGTGTGAGGGCTGCTAAAGTCTTTTGGCACAAGTTACACTCAATATTTTTTTGCCTGCCCCAATTAAAAACATTGTTTTCAATGTTTATTTTAATTTGTCACTACTGTCAGATTTTAAGGTATGACGTCATCATGAAATGAAATTGTACTTTCTATTAATTTATACATACTTATCTAATATTAGAAACGATTTGGTGTGGTAAAAGTAATCTCTTTAGTAAAAACGCAACCACGTGTAAGTATTTTAATTGAGAGACTATTACTAATGATAGTTTTGTTTTATTTATTTAGAAAAAGAAAACGACACGCGAAGGTTGTATGGACTACGCGGGTGCCGTTCCGCCTCCAAAAGTAAACTAATTATATAAAAATAGTTTATGCAATGTATTAACTTTAATTATTTATAGAGCTTTGGTGATTATGAATATGATACTCAAATGGACAGTGCGGTGAGTTGAATTTTTTTTTGACATATAAAATAATTGGTCTGCAAATCAATAAAGTTTTCTTATTTTGGACCATTAATCATTAATTTTTAAAATTAGAACTAGCTTCTATTACACAAGTTTTTTAAGAACAATTTTGGACCCAAAGTGCTGGATTAAAAAAGTTACTTTTTAAATTTATTTTAGCCACAAAGCCGTCCTAGCTCTAGATCATCTACGGGAAAGAAGCGCTCAACACCCGATGATAGTGAAGATGATGTTAGTATTTTAGATTTATATTGTTAACAATTCTAATAATTTTTTTAGGTTATGGACTTATTCCGCAAAGGTATGCCTTTTCAATTGGCAAGGTAATAAAAAAATTGTATACATTTGTTTGTTATTGTTTATTTTATTTGCAGAAGAAGTATTGCTTGGACACTAGCATAATAACTTTCTTCTACTGCTGGCATAACTGTCATACGTCTCTGACGTCTTACTACTCTAGCAGTTTTGTTTTTTTAATAAAAGCTAGGAGTTATTGTTGGAGACGATGCTTTTTATATATGACAGCGTGTGCAATTGCGGCTTTGCAATAATAACTTTGCGAGTTAGGCAACCTCATTTGCATAGGTCCTGTTGGTTTTGTCTGATCTTGTAAGACTTTACTTTTTATAGTGTATTCTGATTTTGAAAGCTGTCTGTTCAAAGGTGGCTATGGTTCTTTTTGGCGCTTTATTGTGTTTGCACACTTATCTGTTTGTCCGATTTTGTAAGAGCTAAACTTTATTTTTTACAATGTTTTGACTTTAGAAGCCGTCCGATGACTCCCTTTCCTTTTGGAATTTATGCATTTAGTATATGTAACGCTTTAGCTAGACTTCACTTTTTGTAGTGTTGTTCTGACTTTGAAAGCTGTTTGATAAAAGGAGATACTTGAAGTTGGAACTGATGCATTCTATATAGGAAACGCCCCGGCGCTATGACAGAGTGGGGACAACTTATGAGGTTACATATTGTTAACGTTCTTTGCGTCTTTGCACAGCAGACATGATTGTCCTGTTATCTTTTAAAACAGATTTAAATAGCTTTCATTACGTCTAAAGACCTGCTTTACCAGTTAAGTAAAAAGCTGTTTGGCAGTTGTGCTACTGACTCAGATATACTACTAATGTGTTGGTACACATCTACTAGCAAGTAGTTTTATTACATTACACAAGTAGCTTAATAGACAGTAAAGCTACAGTAAGCTTTTTTTCGTAAAACTTTTAGTGTTTTACTATCAAAGAGACCATCGATGTAGAAAAAAAAACAACATTTGGTACTTATCAGTTTATTTAATGAATATTAATAAGCAAAAATAAAATTTAAAGGTATGCGTTCTTCATTTCCTTTGCTCATTTGACATTATGCACAGAGGATTAAGGTGGTCACTGGATTGACGTTTGTTTTTGAATAACTGTCATTTTCAGGGCAGATTGTTGTGTTGATTATAGTGCTAAAGATTGTGCAAAAACTGTTGCTCTTGTGGCAAATGAAAGAAGCCAGCGGTATGTGTCCAGATTCCTTTATGTCAGTTTTTCTACCGTCCAAAGAGCACTTGAGGGGTTTAGGAAGGCCGGCAGAAATACTTGGAAGCCGGGATCTGGTAGGAAACGAAAAACGATTGCTATCGATGACCGATTTATTGTTTGTACTACTCTACGGAATCGTCATATGACTTTAGTGGAGACCAGAAACCAACTCTGTGAGGTTTGTGGTACAGCTGTGAGTGTGTGGACAGTTTGTCAGAGGTTGCAAGAAGCTGGTTTAAAATCTTGTAGACCAACAGCTGGACTAAAATTACTCCTACGTCATCGGAAGAGAACGTGTATGGAGACGAACGGTAGAACGATTTGCGGAGTGCACCTTTAATCCCCGGCTTAGCCATGTTGGAGATTCCCTGATGGTATGGGTAGGAATATCAATGGATGCCTGCACCGAATTGTCGATTGTCATTGATGGAACATTGCTTGCTGCACAGCGGTATATTAAGGAGGTTTTGGAAAATTACGTAGTCCCATATGCTCTATTTATCGGCAATGGCTTTATTCTGATGCAGGATAATGCGAGACCGCATTCTGCAAGGTGATTGGTTGCAGTTTAAATAAAAAAAATCAAGTGGCCTGCATGTACCCCAGATGGAAATCCTATAAAACATGTTTGAGACATGCTGGGCAGGCGTGTTAGAGGACGTGCAGTTGCACCAACCACAATGAACGAGTTTCGTGTGGCACTTCAGGAAGAACGGCAGAATATTCCACAAAATGATATTTGTGAGCTCATTAGTGGCATGGGCCGCCGTATGCAATAGTTAGGGCTCGAGAAAGCAATATGAAGTATTAAAATCTTATTAAACTGAAATTTTCATTATTAATCTCTGTTAAGTTTATTTCGCAGAAATTAATTTTTTTTTGATACTATGCTTATTAATGTTCATTAATTAAACTAATATGGTACTTATATGTTGTTTTTATCTACAACTTGATGGTCTTTTTGATTGTAAAACACTTTCATAAAAAAATTACCTAGTTTTTTTGCAGAAAATTGCCCAATGACTCGTTTTTTTTGTATCTGAGTGTATATTTAGTAGCCAAGAACAAATTTCACAACAATAATAATTTGTCAATTTTTATAATATTTTTTTTTTACTGTTTCATTGGCTTTGCTGTTTGATACACTTTTAATATGTTTAATATACTTGATAGATATCATTTACTATAAAATTCAAAGCAATTATCACAAGCCAAACAGTTTTTAAAAGTTTTTGATTTTGTTTGCTTCTTTAAAATTAATTCTGAAGAAGAAGGATTATGTTTTAGCATGTTGCAAATATATATATATATATATATATATATATATATAAAATTTCTTTTATTGCAAACAGATAGAATTTTTTTTTTTTGGGCAAGCAGAAATAATCAATAAACTCAGTTTCTAATTTCTGCTTCTGTTGTAAATGTTGTGGTAACTTTACAACATGATTGTTGCAATAAACACAGCATGCCTTTTTATTGTTTCTTGATTCAATTACCTTAGATGAATTTACTGTAATTTGCTGCTCGTTTTTATCAAAGTTTTATTTCAGGCTACATTTGGAAAAGATTTAATAGTTTTCAAGCAACCAAGTTGAAGATGAAAGTTTTCAGCTCTCTCAATAGATTTATCAAGCTTCTCCATGTCAGTTGTATTATGGTGTGGTTTGTTTATTGGAAAATATTTATTTGGAGATACTTGATATGTAAGTGCTTCCATGTCAGAAGTATATTTGCTGGATTCTGAAGATGCAGAGGAAAAATATTCTGATTCAGATTCGTGAAACGGCTCCACAAAACCACCGGCTGCATCGACTTCTGTATTATTGTCTATAACAATGTTGTTGTCAACCTGTATTTTAACATTTGGAAGCACATTTATAATGGGTGACTTGAGTTGTACAATTTGATTCTGATTTTTGGAACGGCTCTACAAAATTACCGAGTGCATCGATTTCTGTAGTATTGATATCCATTTTAGCATTTAAGACAACATTCATAGTGTTGGGTGACTTAAGTGTATTATCATCATCAATTACAATATTTTGATGAAAGTTTATTTGAGCATATATAAATATACAATATTTTCACCCTTAAAAATTACCTCGGGTTCCAGGTATATAATACAATCATAATTGGTTGCCAATAAAATATTCCGATAAAATAAATTAAACACATGTCGTAAAAACATTTTGTAGAATTTCTTTGGGTGCACCCTCAGAAAGTAATCTTTATGCAAAAAAAGTAACCAATGCCAAATTTCAGCTCTTAAGAATCAAAAGAACACGTGTTGCACTGCCTTTGAAGTTTTAAAAGTAAACCCATTACTTTACTTAAAAAACATTATTAGAATGTTACAAATTTGACAAAATGAAAAAAATATGTACAATACGTCATTTTAAAGGTTTTTTGAATTGAAAAAAAAATTATAGACTTAAGATTTGATGTTCAAAATTTAAAATATATTAAAAAAAGAATAATTTAAAAAAAATTAAGGAGAGTATATTGATGTAAAGTTTCATGTAAAATCTAATTAGCAAGTACTCAATTGATTCCTTGAGGACCAGGGTATGCATATGATTCAAATCTGGAAGCTATGATACTTATCAAATATATTAATTTTGAAAATTTAAAGGTAGTGCGACACGTGTTCTTTTGAATCTTAACGGCTGAAACTTGGCATGGCTTACCTTTTTTGCATAAAAATCACTTTTTTAGGGTGCACACACAAAAATTGCACAACATTTTTTTCAAGAACCAGGGGCATTCTATACTTTCGATTCTTTCGAATACAAAATATCAAACAGTTACTCCTATTCCGTGCGCGGGTAAAATATAATAGAAGAATAGAATAGAATAAGGGCAGACACGGAGTAACTGTTTGTAAAAAGTAACGATTATTTGTTTATTTGGTTATTTGTTATTTCGGATCACGTCAGGTACCAATTACTAAGTAACAAATAATTATTTTATTTGCATCTCTAGTTACAACGTTTCAGTTCTAAACAAGTAACACGTTCCAGATAACCGTTATTTTTGAACCAACAATGACATCCAGAAATTCTAAAAACGTTCCAATTTCCAAAGAGTTCTAGATTCCAGAAGTAAATACTAAATAGTAAATAAATACTAAATGTAAATAAAAAAATTAACATTGAACTTAAAATTAATGACAGTTGAATTATTGAATAATGAATATGAATATTATGAATATTGAATAACATGACATGAAATAAAATGTGCAATATGCTTTATGTACTTCAAAATCTTCAAATGTAATTTATTATGAATAATAAGAAATGTGGATAGAATAGTAAAAAATATAATGTATTTATTTAAGTCGAAGAGATGCTTCGAGTAATAACCATGAATTTCGTAAAATGGTTACATCGGATAACAAATCTACAAATAATTAACGCTAAAATGGAATTTGGTATATTTGCTAACATTTTTAATAAACGTTAGCGATTAACCAAAGTAGATAATCAGAAACTTTCTACAAAAATACATACAATTAATTGGAAAATAATAAAATGCAATTTGAAATTTAATTATATTTAAACTTAATATATTATATAATATACAAAAAATAGATAATAATACAATTATACATTACATATATCACAAGCACATACATACAATAAATAAAAGTTTTTTAAATTATGTAATCAAATATTCATTTTTGTTTAAAAATAAAATTTCTTTTACATGCTTTGCACTTAACCGAGTTCTACGTTCACTAATTATACTGCCTGCTTTTGAAAATATACGTTTACATGGCACTGATGTGGCTAGCATATTCATGTTTGTTTTTACTATTTTGCCCATTAGTGGATACATGTATTTATTGTTTTTCTACCATAATAATGGATCTTCTTCTCTTGGTAAGAAACTATCCTCCAAATATTGATTCATTTCAATGGTAGCAGCAGATGTTTTTGTACCTGTGAAAGATTGAAAAGAAAATTAGTTTTTTTTTACAGTCAATTTATTTTTAATAAAATGTTATAGTTACCTGTTGGTTGTATTGCTGCTATCAATTCGTCCATATCCTTCCATATGCAATAAGACGTATTACTTCCACTCGCAGTTGTAGTTGTGAGTCTATGAACTAGTTAGGCCTTCGTTGGAGCTGTTCTTTGCACATTTTGTTTGTTGCTCCAAATTTTTGCCATCAAATCTGTGCAATGTTTTTTAACTGACTTGACTGGGCAGCGGCATCATCATTGAATATAGCCAATTTAAACCTTGGGTCTAATAATGTTGCTAATGCAATTGTTACTATATTCAATATTTTTTAAGCGCCCAGTCAATCCTTTATGTAATTCATTGATTACAGTTTTTGTCATTGAATTAAAATTTCCGTTTTGTATTTAATGCATACTGAAGTAATTCCCCTCGTTAAAATTAATACCTGGCTGGCTGTTATACATTTCTCGCCACTAATTTGTTTCGTTACTTCTTCGAATGGCCTCAACACGATACATAGCCTTTTGATATCAACCATTCGGTTTCTGATCATTCTTTATTTACCAATGCTTCTAAAGTTTTGATTGCATCTTCAAATTCTGTCAGTCTCTCGATTATATAGAATGTTGAATTTCATCTTGTTTGTACATCTTGAATTAGTTTTTTTGGTATCAGTTCAAGATTTTCCTGTACTGTCATTAATTTCTTCATTCCTGTAGTACTTTTTTTAAAATACCTTACAATTGTTTCATGAATGTGTTAGGCATCCAAAATGCTTCCAGTTCAGCTGCGTTAATACTGCATTCTTTATATTGCTGGCATTATTAATTACAACTGCCAATACTTTATTCGTTATAGTAAATTCATCAGTAATTTGGCAAATTTTATTTGCCAAATTTATGCTTGTGTGTGCCACTGCAATTTCTTTACACTGGAGCAACACGGATTGTAATTCAAAATTGTCAGTTATATAATGAGCTGTTACAGCCATGTATACTTCGACATTTCGTAAAGTCCAGGTATCTGTGCTTAGAGACACACTTCGTACAGACATGATGTTTCGTACAACATTTATGGTGGTATTCTGATCAGAAATGTAAAGTTCTAACGTTGATAGATGTTTCGAAAATGCTATTCTGTACGCGACTGACTGTTAACTACATTGATGTAAATTAATATTTTCGCTGTTATATTAACATCCGTCAAAACACTTGACGCTACGACTGTTAGGAGATTGATTTATCAATTGGTGTTGTTTGAACTGAAGTGAATTAATCAAAATAAATTATTTACCAGTAATCGTTCTTGCTTTGTATTAAATAAATAACCATAACCACTTGAAATAGATTTTTTGTTTTGATTTATTTGATGATTAGGAATTATATGCGTTTGCAATAAAGGATATTACGCGATTCAAAATCCTTTTGATGTCCTTGATAATATTATTGTAAATTTTTATAGACTGAGCAAAGATGTGTCAATAAAATAATTGTGCGGAATACATAATCACCTTTTATCTCTTTTAAATACACTTCATATTGCTCATCTGCTGTTTTTCTTAATGACCGTTTATATGTTTGTTTCTTAATTGAAACATATACTAATATATAAATAAAATCATTACATACTAAACTAAAGGCCTGGTTACACAGTGCGAGCTAGCATCCGAGCACTTGCAATGCAGCTACTCGCACCGTGTGATCCCATCATACGATAATAGCAAGGACAGTAACTCGTATGATGCGGTCACACTGCACTGCAGTAACTGACTAGGCTAGCTCAAATGGTAGCTCGCACTGTGTAACCAGGCCTTTAATGTTTAAACGATGTACTATTGAGTGAATTACACTTAAAAAAAAGCGCTAACCTTAAATCAATATTTTATTTGACAGGCGGACAGATAAATGAAGTTAGCCGCGCTGTAACAAACTAGTTAACATCGGGTTGTTCAGAATACCGTTTTTAACAGCGCTGTTCAATTTGCTTTAACATTGCATGTTCATTATTACACCGATGTTAAATTTACATTTGTTCAGAATACCACTATAAAGCATCTTTCGTAAACTGCTAGAAGCATCGCTGTACTGACCGTCTTTCTGCTTGGCATTTTGTATGGTGGATTAAATTATTAGTGAATTTTAGAAATCCTCTATCTTCAACTATTGAAAATGGTTGAAGGTCTTCCGTAGACAACAGCATTAACAATTGATCTAATTCATTCTTACAATGCAAACTTTTTTTGGTTTTCCAAAGAAAGATTCAATTGCTGTTTGCTGTTTAACGTTTCCACTAGCTTTACTTGTACTTGGTAAAGTTAGAGTTGATAGTAATGTTGTTGGTTCAGTTGATTGTGATACTTCAACCGCAGAGGTTGGTATTGATGTATCATCTAAAATATGAACTACTGCTTCTTCGGTGTCACGTCTTTGACTTAAATGTGTTGAAGCAGTTTTTGCTACTGCAACATCTATCGTTGGATGTCTTTGTTCTAAGTGTTCTTTTTTAGTTATTAGATGTTGAAAAGTAACAGAGTACTTGACTACAAATGTTGCATTTTGCAATTTTTTGTTTTTGAATCAATGATTGTGAAATACGACCACAAAAAACTAATTTTTAGTTTTTTACTCATTTCAGTATTAATAAGTAATACTAACATAACATAAAAAACAAAAAACTTTTTTATGTTAAAAGCTCTGAGATCAAATGTAAACAACACAAACAACAAAAAACAATTAACAATAACAACAAAAATAACAACAAAAATATCAACAAAAATAACAACAAAAATAACAACAAAAATAACAACAAAAATAACAACAAAAATAACAACAAAAATAACAACAAAAATAACAACAAAAATAACAACAAAAATAACAACAAAAATAACAACAACAATAACAACAAAAATAACAACAAAAATAACAACAAAATTAACAACAAAAATAACAGAAAACGTAACAAAAAACAAGAAATCAACGAAAAACTCTGAAGCAAAAGGAAACATAAAAGTGTATAATACAAAATCTAAATTAATTATAATTATGTAAAACATAAATTAAGAAAACATTTCCCCATTACAAATATTATTGAAAACCCCATAATTTAAGTATTAAAAATGGATTAGTGGCGACCGGTCGGTTCTTTTGTTTTATACCTGTAAAGGATATTGTTATTATTGCAGATAATCTAAATCCTTTAATCTATAATACCCATAGTAATCTTTTCCTTTTGATGAATGTATATACTTTAATATTCATAAATTAAAAATTACCAATTCATAATCTTATTTTAAAAATTAATAAAATGTTTTAGAATCGTAATATCAAACACTTAATAAGGCACCTAATAAACTATTAGCTGAATAAGCTAACTTTTAATTTAATTTATTTTATTAAAACTTATGGGCAGCCAATTAAATATAGCAATAAGCATATTATAATTTATTAGATGCTCAGAGGAGTTAACAAAATAAATCATATTAAATTTTCTTTTGTTTTGCTAGATTTTAATCTTCATTTATTAATTAAAGTTATATACTTAATTATTTATTTATCATTTCTATAATTATTTATTTATAAAATTAATATTAAAACAAATTAGATATCACATAATAAATAAAAATTACAGTACGCATTTGGTTTTGTAGTAAATATAAATAAATATAAATTTCATTAAAGTATATATAGAAAAATATTATAATATATTTAATATTGCATTGCATTTGCAAGTGCAATAACCGCAAAGCCGGCCGCCGAGTTCCATAAGGTTCCAGCGAATCGAACGTTCCAGCGAAACGAGTCATTTTTAAAGCGTTTCATTTCATTAAAAGTTCCAAAAGGTTCCAGCAAAACGAACGTTCCAGCGAAACGTGTAATTTTTAAAACGTTTCATTTCATTAAATGTACCAAGCGGTTCCAGCGAAGCGAAACGTTTCAATATACTGTGTTATTTATGAAGTTCCAAAAATAACTTGCATAAATCAATAACTAGTTCCACGTGAAACGGTTCCAGGCGTGGAACGGTTACGTTACATTCCGCCCACCTTTAATGAATACAATATGGCGATTTAAGCCTGGCATAGTCTGTATGTGTCTAACAGCACTAGCCGCAGTTATGCGAACATTATATTATAACATAAATATGATATAATCCAAAATTACAATATTGACATATTATTTTTTTAGGTAATCACACCTCAAGGGTTACGTACACTCTTTTGAAATTACTATTCATTCTAAATAATTTCATCGGTTTTAACCCCTTCGATCTACGTCGTCTTCCAGGTGGTTTGATTAGCAGGTTTAGTAATATGTGTGGCGGCTTCTTTTTACTTGGAGATAGTGATGTAGTGTGCTCTCTCAGGTCGGATAGTGATTTTGTCGCTAATGAATTTGTCTCATTGTTGATGATCCGTAAAGCCGGCTCCATACATTGGCCCCAACGCTGGGGCCAAGATTGGGCGGAGTAGACTTGGCCAAGTGTATGCGTCCACATATTGGGACAAACCGCAGTATGATCGTAAACGCGCTCTGGTAAAGATGTCCGATATTGAGCTTGCCATAGGTGTGTTCGCTGTAGCTAGTACTACATACAACTATATTATTGAATTAAATAAAAAAAAGAAACTTCCGCGTAGAAGAAGATGGTGGATTTCAACATTACATAAATTACGAAATAAGTAAGTATACAGTTCAACCAGAGTAATATGAAGAGTGGCTTGTCAGATTTTCAAAGTTGGGTAGGAGAAATCCCCGCCCAAACGCGCCAATCCTGTGTCTAGCGAGAGAAATGTACATTCGCGCACAAAATCTCGACTGCAACACGCGAGTACAATACCGCGTTGAATGTGAATATTTAACATTAAACTTTTGTGTCGCAGTATACACAGGCTGCGCGATAGTTCAGAGTACACGTCTTATTACTCTGGTTGAACTGTATATACATATAAAATATAATATTTTATATATTTATTTCAATTATTCGGTAATGCAAATAATGTAATTTGAATGTTTTTTAACTGGGAAAGAATGTAAATAATATATAAAATTGTTGTTTGTATATTATCTTCGATATATTATTTAACTTATTTCAGGTATGACGGACGTCAATTGCTGTCAGACTTAGTCCAAGAGCCATCAGGAGAATTTCAAAATTTCTGCCGTATGTCGTCACAAGATTTTAAATTTCTTCTTCAAAAAATTGAACCTAAAATAAGAAAAAAAAAACTTTCTGGAGAGATGCAATACCTGCAAAAGTACGTTTGGTGTGACTCTGAGGTTTCTTGCAACGGGGGACAGTTACAAGAGTCTACACTTTCTTTTTAAAATTTCCAGCCAAGTTATTTCGCTGATAGTACCTGAAGTTTGCAATGCAATATGTGATGTTCTGAGAGATTCTGTTAAGGTAAGTTTTTTTTTTTACTTATCTCTAACAACAATATGATGAGAACTGCAGCGATAGGTTTTGTTTTGATGAATTTATTAGTATAAGTATATAACATAAAACGGTAACTTATATGAATAATTTTATTGTAAACAAATTACAATTTAGTAATGATATTGTTGAGAGTCCTGATAATGCGTGTTTGCTTCATTTGTTCTTGAGTCGTATTGTGTAACTGGTGCTATTGATGTAAAATGTTGAGGTGAAAGTGCGAGTAATGTATTTGAAGGAGAATGGATTGGAGTGGACATTGATGAGGAGGATGGTGTTGACATAACTTGATATTGTCGGGTATGGCTATTGTAAATTCTCTTTTCTCTATACAAGATTTGGTCTATTTCCAACATTATGGCATCTCGTTGTGGTTCTTCAAATTTTTTAATTTTTTTTGCAAGCAGCTGACAAAATAAGTCTACTTCATCAACCTCTTTTGATCTTTCTGAAATCCTGTTCAGAGCATCCATAGCTTGCTCCATTTGCTTACTTGCATTTGCAAGTTCAGGGTGTCGACGCTTCTTTGCAGTAGATTTGGCTGCCTCTGTCGAAGATGTTGATGAGTTTTCATTTGTTGTATTATCGTCTTCGGCAATAATAGGTTGAGTCTAAAACAAATAAGTTGTATATAACAGTCCGATGCAGTAAATATAAAAAAAAGTATAACGACTATATATATATATATATATATATATATATATATATATATATATATATATATTTTAAAATCAATTTTTGTTTTGTTTTAGATGCCTACAACATGCGATGAATGGCTTTCCGTAGCTACAGGATTTGAAGACACTTGGCAATTTCCTCATTGCCTGGGAGCATTAGATGGAAAGCATGTCGTATTACAGTCACCTATCAATAGTGGATCTGAATACTACAATTATAAAAATAGTTTCAGTGTAATATTGTTAGCATTAGCCGACAGCAATTATAATTTTTTATATGCTGACATTGGTTGCCATGGACGCATGAGCGACGGTGGAGTTTTTAATGACAGCTTGCTATACAAAAAAATTAGTGGCGACAGTGCTAACTTTCCAGAAGCAACAGCTTTTCCTGGTTCAAATGTTTTTGTGCCATATGTTTTTATATCAGATGGTGCATTTGCTTTATCAACAAGAATGATGAAACCATTTCCAGGTGTACCCCCTAACGGCAGCCAAAATAGAATTTTCAACCAACAGCTATCACGAGCTCGAGTAGTAATTGAGAATACATTTGGGATTATGTCATCGATGTTTAGAGTTTTAAGAAAGCCTATATTACTTCAACCCACTAAAGCAACACAAATTATATTGACTTGTGTAATACTGCATAATTTAAAAAAAAAGTTTGACATCAAGAAATATATATGCCCGAAGGAATATTTAACCAGATTACAGATGAAAATAATGTTCTAAGACCATTAGAACCAGTACCAAGAAGATCGACAGAAAATGCTAGAGAAATACGTGATGAATTTGCAAATTACTTTTATCTACGTAGGCATAATTCTTTGTAATGTTCTATGTATATAATTTGAATGGATAAATAAAAACAAAATATACATATATTGTTGTTTTTGGCCATATTTTTCATTTTAGGTTTCAAATTAACTCTAAATTATAGTTTTAGTAATCTGTATTGAAATAATATATTTCACAACTAATACCTATATATTATATATTAATTAAAAAAATATACACTAACCTCCGTGTTTACTGTGGTTTTGTTTCCACTATAAACTACCCCAAGAAAACTGTCCATCAGTTCATACGCAAACCAGATGGGCTGAAATACTTCATCCGCTCCTGCTCCCGATCGAATGGATTGTTTTGCCTTATTCGCATAGCTTCTATATGATGTCATTAAAGACTCCTTTTTTTTAATTCCGGCACAGTTCTAGGCAAACTAAATGACGCTTGAATCCGCTGCCATGCGTCGGCAACGGCATTTCGATTTTTATGCTGCCGATGAGTGGGGTTCCACAACAACTGCTCCCCGTGGTAGAGTTCCAAAAACTCTAACATGTTTTGATTATTCCACTGAGCTTCGGTCGCCATTGAAATTCAACTAATTCAATTAATTTCATAAAATAAGGACAGAAAAAGTTAATTATAATACACTATAAATCTAATATAAAATTATAATAAATATAATAATCAACTTAATTTGTATATTATCATTATTATATAATATGAGAAAGAAACAATGGCCCGTATCCAGCACTCTTATTAGCTTAATAAAGGTCTATTAAAATTTTAATAGAAGTTTCTAATAACAGTGCTAATAAGGGCTTATTAAAAAAAAATTAATAATAAATGTGCTGAATACGGCCCAATATAAATATGTTTTATTTACATACCTGATTAATGCTAACACTCACAGTACACGCGTAGAAGCAGACTGAACGCACTACCAATGTGTGGACGATTTGCCACAGTCTAGCGCCAATACCTTTGATGTGCGGTTGAAAAACCGACAACGGACGGATAGCGGCCAAGCTTGGGGCCAAGTTTGAGCCAAGCAGCAAATTTCCATCCACACATTGGCCAATTGCTTTTGGTGCAGGGTTTGGGCCAATGTGTGGAACCCTGCACCAAAAGCAATTGGCCAATGTGTGGTTCCGCGGTAATGCAATAACTGGCAATCATTGTTTTGAGAGTCCTGTTTGTTTTCTCTACTGGGTTGGCTTGAGGAGTATATCAAAGAATTTTGTTTCTTTTAATGCTATTTACATTTAGAAAGTTGGTACATTCGTAAAACTGCTTGGTATTATCTGAAATAATATAGGTTGGTGCACCAAATTGCAAAAGTATTCTATTTTTCATTATGTATTTAATTTTAGCCAATGTTGCATCTCGGATTGGCTTGCTTTCAACCCACTTTGTAAATTTATCTTGCTGGTTATGCAAGTTAAATTTACAAAGTGGGGGCAAATAACAGTTGCCACTACAGAACCTTGGGAATGGACCCATCAAGTCCACCGTAACTGTATTCCATGGAACTTTGACATACTCACTTTTGATAATACCTGGTATTTTAAGATGAGATGTTTTATATTGTTGACATTTCTTACAGGTTTGTATAAATTTCTTAATTTCTCTGGTCATTCCAGGTCAGTAATATTTATTATTATATTCACAAATGCCCGAATGTTGGTGATACACGGTTCTCTTTACAAACCTATTTCACCAATGTACGAGGCACGCATAATTTCCAGGGACTGATCAAATTATGATGAGGATTACGATTTCAACCAACTATTAACTTGAAATTATTGGTTGAATCTTTTTCAATAATAAGATTTCTTTTTTTGGTGCAGGTTTATATGGTTCCCTTGAGAGTGTATCTGCCAACTGATTTGTAGTTCCTTTCCTATACTGGATTGTAAAATCATGTTGTTGCAAGCCAATTATCCATCTTGCGACCCTTCTCGCAGGGCTCTTTAATGAATGTAACCATTCTAAACTCTGGTGGTATGTTTCTACAATAAAATGGTATCCTTCTATATTATAAAGTACCTAAATTTTCTTATTGCAAAAACAATGACCAGGCACTCGCATTGGAGATCATTAAGTTCTGCTTTCGGAATTATGATACATATTCTTACAAGATGGTGTCAACTAAAAATTATAAAAATATAATTTTAAATAAAAAAACTTAATTAGTTAAAAAAAATATATATTTATTTTATATTATTTTATTACAATGATACAATTATTTAAAAAATGTTGGCGTTGTAATATTTTTAATACTTTTTTCTTTTGCTTATAAAGTAGTTTGAAAACTTAGAGCATTTTAGGGAGTTGAATTTAAGCCCGCTGAATGCTCCGCCTATCGCATGCCTCTTGCGTTCTCACTAAGCAAGTCGGCCGACTTACTTGGATTTTTGCTAAAATGCATTTATTATGAGGGATAATCCTTTTTACGGTGTTACAGCGTTAGACCTCAATTAAGTAACGCATGTTAGATCTTAACTTACTATAAACAACAAATAACCTGTAATTAAATAATTTTCAATAATAATAAAAAAAATAATATTAAAACATTATTAATTTATTTTTAATATATTTAATATAAATTAGTAATTACTTTGCTTTCTTGCCAATTTTATTGCTTCCAGAATATATTCAGGGTCTTAGCATTTTTGTTGCTTTCCAATGCGGTTTAGAATTATTTCTGGCACTAGCATATTATTTATTCAAAACTCCCTGTCCCGTTTTATTGTTTCAACGTACAGTGTTACTTTATTGTTTATATAAACAACAAAATAATATTTACTTCTGTTAGTGCATTCCAACTGCCATTGAATCTGACATTTAAAATGTTTATTCATCCGTGTTTTTAAATAAAAATAAATATATAAATGTTTATTTTTGTCAAGAAAGTGCTATTTGTTTTACCCTTATTGCTTGTTATTTTTACATACCTGGTAAAAGTAATAATGGTTACATTTTAATTTAATGTTCCATCAGATTGCTTTGAAAGGCAGCATGACCCGTCTATATAGTCTACCAAATTACATTTGTTTGTCATTTTTTTTTTGACAGTTTCTAAAAACATTTTATTTCATCCAAAAAATCATTGCCAATTAAACCTAAAACATTAAGTTTAATAAATATTACTATTATTTTAGCTAATAAATTAAATACTAACCATCTGGTGAAGCTGCAAGAAAGTTATGCTCTGAGTGAATGTACAGTCCAGCCTCGTCAATGGGAATATTTATTTTAACAAAAGATTTGTTTTTGGAAACACATTCAAAAACTCTGCCATGTTTCAAGGAAGTAGATTGTGGATTTTAAGGGTGCAAAATTTGCATAATCAAGGAGTGACAAGGGGTGGTGTTTTTTCTTTTGCAAACTTGTCCAAACACTGATGCTGACAACCGATTTCTTTTTTGAGCAATATATAGTTGTTACACTGACCACCTGTTGTTAAAGAAATGTTTAATATTTCATCTTGACAGATTTAAAAATAGTATTATGAAATATGTATTTTTTAAATGAATTTCATATAATTACTTTTACTGACTTCAAAATTTGTTTACTAGCATTATTGAGTTCTTTGGTGCTTAAATTGGGTTTTTCTGCAGAAGGGTCATAGACAAAACTCAGTTTTGTTCTTTTCATTTTTATTTTTTTAATTCTACATTTTTTGGATAATCTGTATTTGTTTTTTGATTCAATATGTTTTTTAAAATATTTGCTTGGTCTTTTATTTGTAGCTTTTTTCCATGGAGCATAATGCCAAGAAAAGCTGTCATTATATCGAAGTGCAGACAAATGTATTTTTTGTAAAAAATGAGTCTCTGGCAACTAAATTTAATCATTTGCCCATATTGGATCTTGCTAATATATTCATGAAAATTTTTGCTTCGTTATTGGTCACATTGTCAATTAACATACCCTTTTTTTATAAAAAGTTCTAATGCACCTACAAAAATGACGATTTAAGTAAATGTTCAATTTTTAGATATAATACCAAAAATATAGCCATATTATCCAGAAGTTCTAACTTCTGACAACAAACTATTTTCATCAGTTGTCCCAACAGATTCACAATAGTGCTCACAGCATTTTTTGTGGTCCCCAAAAACATGATCTATCGAGTTAATTAAATCTGTTTTCAACTGTTCTACAGATCCATGACTATTTTGATAAATAGCTTTTTTGGCAGCACCCGTTAATAATTTAATAATTTCTTTTTTAAGAAATTTCCTTGAAACCAATGGAATGTTTTTGGTGTCATTTTTTATTGCATGCAAACGTTTGCCATATTTTTTTATTGATGATTTGAACATTCAATTTTAATTACCTATTAAAAAAATGAATTATATTATACGATTATAAATGATTGAATAAATATATTCAATATAATTAAAAAAAAATATTTACTTCATGTCCGTAGGAAACGTTTTTTTTTTTCATTTTTCTGAACACACTAGAATCTCCATCGGCAATGAAAAATGTATAGCGAACTCCATGCATTTCTTCACTGCAATTAAAACCTTTTACTATAATATCAGCTTCCATAGCAGATAAGGAGGAATCCCAATTTTTAAAGCATTGATGATGCTTTACATCTCTGTTTTTATTGGAAGCCGCTGCGCAGATAGAACAGTATTTATTTCTAATACTAATAAATAATTTGCAAGTTTCTTTTCCAATAATAACTGCTTAAATTAATTTAATAGTTTTATTTATTGTTATATTTTTCAGTAATAATAAATTACTTACAACTCCAGAATTTGCATCAAAACAGTGACCATATGATCATTTTGACCAACCTCCATCCAGATATACGGAGATGAATGGAATTTAATTTAAATCAACATTATTTTTTTTAATAGCCATTGATTTTTCCATTTTTCTCGCTTCTTCCATATTGAGCCAATGTCAGTCGTGCCAAACCTTAAAAATGAAGAAAGATTAGTTCAAAATCTTAATTATATTATAGTTTCATACTTACGTTTCCTAACTTATTTTCCAGTTTGTAAAAAAAATAAACTTGAAGGCGTTGGTATATCCATCACACTTAGCATTTGTTGGCTATGTCCGTAAGTACTCCCAGTTACAAGAGTGCCCCAAACAAAAGTTTCGTTGATGTTAGTGTCAGCAGTTGAATAAAAAATTACTAATTAACCTTCTCCTGTATTCTTTATTAAGAAATAAATAAATAAATATTTGATTGTGATTTTGTTGGAGGCGTAATGTCCATGTTAAAAGATTAAAGTCTTATATTTACTATTGTACCGGAACGGTAGGAGGAGTGTGAGTAAAAATGACTGGCTTAATAAATCAAAGTATATTTAAACACTTTCCTTCATAATAAAATGGATGAGTTGATAACACAGTTAATTAATAATAATTTTATTTAACCATTTAAAGAAGATTAGGTGCGGAGCATGTTTCAGGCAAAAGGCCCGATTAAAGCCATGTTAGGATCTCAAAAGGCAAGTTTACATATAACACCTAATCTTATATCAAGCATTTAATAACAATAATTAAAGCGCATGGTTCAGGCAAAAGAGCCAATTAAAGCCATGCTACTATACAAGTTTACATATAACCCACAAAACCATATACATTAAATACACCCTAAACCACGTGTGTAAAAACACGTGTTAATAAATCCTGCAAAAGGATGTTAACATAAATTACAATAACATATAAATAATTAAAAAAATCTAAAAAAACTAATTTTAATTGAAAAACAAACTAAGCTTAAATTTTATGTGTACATTGTAAACAAACGGGGTGTTTACAAACAACACAAAGAAATTATGTTTTTATTTTTTTATTTTT
The DNA here is from genome assembly GCA_963932245.1 of Tachinus rufipes. Taxonomy (NCBI): domain Eukaryota; kingdom Metazoa; phylum Arthropoda; class Insecta; order Coleoptera; family Staphylinidae; genus Tachinus; species Tachinus rufipes. The sequence continues at coordinate 35,651,360 of OZ010750.1, read as the reverse complement.
CGGGCACAAATAGCATATTTTTTAATTTCAAGTATTTCTTCTTCATATTCCATGTTTTTTGGTCTACAATCAGCTTCATCTCCCAAAATACGTTTAATCAATAATTTAATTTCAAACGGCAATCTGAAATTCTGCAACCTTCTTTGCATATGCGGTGTAACTAATTCTTTTGCTAAAGACTTTAAAAATCGACTAGTATTTATTTCTGGTGAATTTTGACCAGAGGTATACAAAATAAATGCATTTGATGTGCTAATATCTAACATCTGGAAAAACACTGACATAGGCCATCTTTAAGTTCTTCTGCTGGAACTGAAGTTTGAACATTTTTTATCAAGAGTATCTACACCACCTTTTGTTAGGTTGTAGAATGATATTATTTCAGGTTTTCCATTATCTTCTTCTTTCTTCTTTATTGTGCTTTTCACAGCTATTTTACATCGGCCCAAAAGTCTTACGACTTGTTTGAAGGGGGTTGATGGGACCAACGGCTTTTTAGGTGACTTCCAAATCTTGATCTACACATGGCGCATTTCCTTTTTTTGGAACATGAGAAAATAGGGTAATTTTTTTTGGTAAACCCATACATTGTACTTCTTACTTCTTTGGTTTTTGAAGGTAAAAATTCTTTTGGTATTTCTCTCTTATTTTTTTTTTATTCTCCCCACATAAGTCAGTTTTTTTTTCAATCAGGAGTTGAATTAATTCTATAGAAGTAAACCATATATAGGTTTTCATAAGCGAATCACGGACTGGGTTGACTTGTTGAGTTTTTTTTCCAATTCTGACAAACCATGACCATCTGAATATCGCCCTGTGTAGATATAATCATTATAAAAATAATGATTTTGGGCATCAGTTAAACACATTATCTTTATTCCATATTTGACTGGCTTATTTGGCATGTACATTTTAACTTGGCATCTGCCTCTAAACAAAACCAGCATTTTGTCTATACAACGGAATATACTTCTTGGCAGTTTTTTACAAATGCATTGAAAATTTCTGATATTTGGGCAGCAAAATCTTCTTTTTTGCGCTCCTCGCGATCTGCTGGGTTATCAAATCGGAGGTTAATGAGTAAAAATGCAAAAACATCTCTTCCTGTTCCATCAGTGGCAAAAATGGTTTTAATATTTTTATGATTCGATTTGAAGACCGCCGTGTAAATAAGTAGACCCAAAAAAGTTTTAATTTTTATAATATAGATGTTGACGTATGCTGTGATAAGATTTACCAAACAATATCAAAAATATTGGACAGACATGTTCCAAAGTCAATTCCACGTAAATCGTCGTCCAGATATCCTCGGTGGTTCAGCACTGATTTATGCAAACTTCTTGGCAAAAAAAAGCGTTACCACAAGTTATATAGTCAACATATAACCAATTATTATCGGCTAAAGTATTTCAACCTTCGAGGAGAAACAAAACGTCGTATTTCATTGGACAGAAAAATGTTTACTACTGCAGCTGAAGCAAAATTGAAAAACGATCCAAACCAATTTTGGTCATATATTAATTGCTTGAAAAACAGTTCAAGAATTCCATCATTTATGATTCATAATGGAATTATGACGTCAAACCAACAAGAAATCGTAAACTCATTTGCAAATTTTTTTAGTAGTGTTTACAAAACTTCAAATCTTCCATCAAATTCTAATTCCGTCAACAATACTATTCCATTTGGAATTAAATCCATATCATCCGATGAAGTTGTGCAAGCTTCTAAACGTCTGAAAGCAAAATACACGTCAGGTCCTGATGGCATTCCTTCTTTCTTAGTCAAAGACTGCGCTACTGTCTTAGCCAATCCACTGCATTATTTGTTTAACTTAATATTAAAAACTCTTCCAAAACTATTAAAAATTGCCCGTATCAGCCCAATTTTCAAAAAGGGAAACAAAGAAGACATATCAAACTATCGTCCAATTGCTTTAATTAACAACTTTGCCAAAGTTTTTGAACGGATAATATCAGAACGGCTTTATTTTGGAGTAAAAAGTCTAATATCAGATAACCAGCACGGTTTTGTTAAGAAGAGGTCTACTGCGTCAAATTTGCTATGTTTTACAGAATTTGTTTCCACATCGCTTGATATGCGACAACAAGTGGATGTAATATACACTGATTTCAGTAAAGCATTTGACACATTAGATCACGGGATTATAATAGATAAACTACGTGTTGTTGGATGCGATCTTTGTAATCTATTACTGTCATATCTTAATGACAGATTGCAGTATGTTGAGGTTTTAAACTTCAAATCCGCTAACTATCCAGCACTTAGTGGTGTTCCCCAAGGGTCCAACTTAGGGCCATTAGTTTTTATCATTTTTATTAATGATATTTGCAAAACCTTAAAAAATCAATGTCTACTATATGCTGACGATTTAAAAATATTTTCTACAATTTCATCTATGGCAGATTGCATATCCCTTCAATCTGACATTCAAATGTTATCTATGTGGTGTAAAACGAACTACTTGCAACTAAATATATCAAAATGCTGTACGATGACATACTCTCGCAAAAAATCAAATATAGTTTTTGATTATGCCATTGACAACCAACCTTTATCAACAATTACAACCTACAAAGACCTTGGTGTGCTGTTCGACAATCAATTAACATTTAATAGTCACATAGACAATATTGTCTACTCAGCATTCAAATCGCTAGGATTTATTATTAGGTCAGCAAAACCATTCTCTAATAAAGAATCTTTGCACGTACTCTATTTTGCTTTTGTCAGAAGTAAATTAGAGTATTGTAGTACGGTGTGGTCTCCTTACTACGCAACCTATTCCTATGCTCTGGAAAAAGTTCAAAGACGTTATTTAAAGTATATGTGTTACCGAGAAGATGGCCACTACCCGCCTCGTGGTCGTACAGATTATAACGCCCTATTAAGCCGTTTTGATTTTGACTTTCTTCAAGATCGTCGTAAAAGTGTTGATATATCGCTGGCCACTAAACTGGTTTGCGGAGATGTGGATTGTCCAATCCTATTAAGCAGTTTGAACTTCCATGTACCAAGGCTAGCAGCTAGAAACCAACCAACATTTACTTGTTTTAGGTCGCACAGTAATTTAGGACTAAATGCACCGATAAACAGAGTAATGAATGCTGTAAACTCCGTAGCGCCCAATCAAGCATTTTTTCAACCATTTTATTTTATATAATTTTTGTATATTTCTGTAAAACTTTTGTTTATTTTTTGTTCATTCATATTTTTTTTGTTTGTTTAGTCTTATATCATAACTTCTTTATTTAATTTTATTGTATCATAATTATTTTCTTTCCTTGTATCTATTTACCTATGTCTGTATATTATCTCCATGTTGGAACTATTAGTTCTGTTGGGATAATAATTTAATAAATAATAAATAAATAAATAAATAAATAAATAAATAAATAAATAAATAAATAAATAATGTCTGTATCTTGTACAACAAATGTTTGTTTATTTGAATATGTTTGTCTACTTTTTTCTATTTTACATTAGTCCAATGGATAATGTGTTGCAAAATGTTTTCTTCAAAAAACAAGCTCCATGTAGTCAATGCAGTTGGAGAATCTTGTAAATAATTCTTAGCTGCAAGGCGCAATCCTGGGAGTTGTATGACAATGCTGCGTTTTGCAGTACGACTTCTGCTTATATGAGGTTGAGAAGATCATTTATATTTATTTTTCCCATAATAATTTTTCTTAGGTTTATTCTGATCTACAATATCATTTTCATCACTAGTGTCCATATTTTTTTCCATATCTTCTTCTGGATTATTGTCACATTCTTACTCAGATTCATCATGATAACTTTAAATTGCATAATCTTCATCACAATATACTGACGATCGCTAACATTAGTATCTATTTCATTATGCCATTGCAATAACGTTTCCTCAAAGTTTTCGTCACCAAAACGTACACTACGCACATTGCGCACTTGTTTAGATGGTCCAGGTTGCAAATTTATTGCAAAATAATTACTGCAATATAGCAATTATTCCCTTGGAATTGTGAAAATATTTCAAGATTTTATTTTACTTTTAAAAAATATATGTTTTGTTCTTTACTTATATTCTCTAACTGAACAACTGGAGCTCTTCGTTCTTATATACATATACATGTAACCCTTGTAAACTTTACAAAAAAGAAATAATCATTTCACTAAATAATACCCGGTCCTAAGCTAATAATCTTATATAATGTCATGAAAGGATAGAATAGAGAATCATAAAAAATGTGTTGGGGAACAAAGTGTAATAAACGAATTCTTATGTTTTGTAAATATTTCTATTGCATTTTATATTTATTGGTACAGTGAGTGCCAATTTGAGAACTCTGTGTAGTTGGAAAAAGAACCCTAATGACATTTAAAACAATCGACCGAACGGCATAGCAAGATTAGCATTCTTTACCTGAAAAGGAGTAATTTACCTGTATAAGATTATCCAATACTAGTTTTCACATAATTTTTTTTTTTAATTTATGACATATACAATTACAATTTTAATAAAATAAATTATATTTTAAATTATCGCGAGGTTGTATATAATAAATATTTAAAATTGCAATTAAATTTAGATTGTTACGTTCATTATAACATGGGTAATCAAATTGTGAACTTAAAAAAATGTTATGACCATATGTTTCTTTTTTAACACCCTAAATAATAAGATTATTTTTAAGAGATAATTATTTAATTATTAATCCTATTGACTTTAGTTTTAATCTTGTTTAAAACACCATTAAATGATAATCATTTCTTTGTAGTTGTTACGATACTATTCAAAATATGATTAAAATAATTAGGAAATATAAAATTTATGGTAAAATAAAATTGATTTTTTTATTATGTTTTGTTAGTGAAGAAAGAGTGAGATAATTGTGAAAAGTTCTTTTTAACTCGCCAAAAAGAATAATTAATTAATAGATAATAATAATAATTTATTGCAAATTTTACTTCTTTAATTGAAATTAATTAAAATAATTATTGAGTAGTGTTACAAAAAAATATTTATTTACAATTATTTTTAAAATTTATTTGATTAATATTCTATAAAAAGACAGTTAGAACGTAATAGAAAATATTTGATTTGTAATGAAAAAGTATCCAAACTTTAATTTTTTATGTTTTTTATTTTTTATTAATGAATAATAAAATTTTACTTTATATTATATTTACAAACTTAATAAAATGTGTGGTCATTTAGAAAAATCAAATATAAATTTATTCGATAAAGTATTGCCTGTTCTTAAAACCAATTTAGGCCATAAAAACCTATTCGGATTATAGCAATAAAATGTTGATAAGGTGTAAAATCGCATGTCAATACAAAACATTACGGCAAAATAAATATTTTTTCAGATCTCTCAGGATGGTGGTCAGTGTACAATATACTCACACTATCGGTACGCAGTGTTATGCGAGACACCGCGCACACTTTGATACACAATAACTTTGACCCTAAATAAAATTCGGCTTTCCCCGGCTACCTACATACTAAAAATTTAAATGTTATCAATAATAACATGGTAGCCAGTGTCTCGCAGACACCAATCAATGTACCGGTTACGGGTTCACGGTAACTGCTAGAAACAGCCGGATGATGAACACGCGCGTTCACGGGACAAGATGAGCACCAAAAAGCCACTTTAGTCGTTGCAAAAACTAAAGTTAAATTGTTAACAAAAATACTAGTTTGAAAAAAACGGCAGCAACGGGTTTGCTGTAGTGGCCACAGATGGCGCCGCAGGTCTTACGGGTGAATATAACAGCGGGTTGAGTTACGGGCACGTCTACAGATGGCGACACCCACCGTCACATATTGTTCCACTTTACTATTTCCTTCAATACTACTTGTAGGATTTTTAACTTTTTTTGTTTTCAGCACATGTTTTATCCTAATATATATATATATATATATATATATATATATATATATATATATATATATAAAAATGCCTTTTGTAATATTCATATTAATTAAATTGCTTACGTTTTTCTTATTAAAAGTTGTGTCTTACCGTCGGTTACCGGCTGGTCTAACCTTGTATGCTATTGTAACTTATTACAATATGACCGAATAATATTTGAAAACAACAATAATAATATTTATAATAACTACATTTTTAATTATAAAGGTTCATAAGCGTACATATCACAACGTTAATGACAGTCTTTAAAACTGTTACAAAATCCTGAGATTATTTTACAAAATTAAAGATAAATGCAAATTCTTTAGAAAATTATGTAAAATCTATAAATAATTTAAGCAAATTGTTTATAAAAATGTTCAGTACAATAAATAAAGTTAACTAAATTTAATGCATTATTAGCTGACTTAAGCTTAATTTGAAATATATGTAAATTACTATAATTATAAAAGTATTATAATTTATATTTGCTTTGCTTTTGTTTTGTGTTTAGATTTTGTGGCATAGTAATCTAAATTTCATTTTGTTTCAGTTGTAAAGACTATTTTTTTTATATTAAATAAGATTGGTTAATTATAATGCAATTCTTAAGTTATTAAACTTTATTATAAGATAATTATAAAAATATTACACATAAAGTTACAATGATTTATATTTGTACTGTAAAAACGCCTTGATCTGGAAGTTGTTTTGTGTTTAAATTTTTTTATGATTTTTTTAGTAAAAATGTGAGAGTAGTGAAGACGTGAAAGTATTGAGAATGTGATACTAGTAAGAATGTGAGAAGAGTAGGAATGTGAATGTAGTGAGAATGTAAAAGTTGTGAGAAAGTAAGAGTAGTGACAATGTGAAAGTAGTGAAAATTTAAAAATAGTAAGAATGTGAGAATAGTGAGAATGGGAGAGAAGTGAGAATGTAAAAATAATAAGAACGTAAAAGTAGAAGGTAAAAAAAGTGAGAATGAGTAAGTAATAAGAATGTAAAAATAGTGAAAATGTGAGAAAAGTAACAATGTGAGAGTAGTAAGAATGTGAGAGTAAAGAAAATGTGAGAATATTAAGAAGGTGAGAGTAATAACATTGTGAGAGTGATAAGAATGTGAAATTAAAGAAAATGTGAGAATAGTAAGAAGGTGAGAACGTGAGAGTAATAACAATGTAAGAGTAGTAAGAATGTAAGAATAGTGAGAGCGTGAAGGTTGTAAAACTGCAAGAATAGTGAAAATATGAGAGTATTGACAAAGTAAAAATAGTGAGAATGTAAAAATAGTAAAAATTCGAGAGTAGTGAGATTGTAAGAGTGGTAAGAATGTGAGAGTAGTAAACATGTGATTGAAGTAAGAATGTGAAAATAGTGAAAGGTAAAAGATGCGACAATTTGAGATTAATGACGGTAGTGAGAATGTGAGAGTAGAAACAATGTGAAAATGTAAAAGTAATGAGAATGTGAGAGTAGTGACATTGCAAAAATAGTAAGATTAGTGAGAATGTAAAAGTAGTGACAGTATGAAAGTAGTGAGAATGTAAAAATAGTAAAAACAGTAAAAATATGAAAGTAGTAACAGTAATAAAAATGTAAAAATAGTGAGTATGTAAGCATAAAGAGAATGTGAAAGTAGTGAAAATGTGAAAGAAGCAACAATGTTAGAGTAGTGTGAGTAGTACAAATGTAAAAATAAAGTAATAGTAAAATAAATAAGAATGTAAGAATGTGGAAATAGTAAAAAATAAAAGATGCAACAATGTGAGAGTATTGACAATAGTGAGAATGTAAGAGTAGAAAAAATGTAAAAGTAGTAAAACGTAAAACAGGTAAAAATGTGAGAATAATGAGAATATTAAAAATGTGAGAGTAGTGATAGCAGTGAGAATGTGAGAGTAGTACGATTGTAAGAGTACAAAAATAGTATTTGTAATGAGAATGAAAAACAGTAATATTGCAAAAATAGCAAAAATGTGAATGTAGTGATAATGTGAGAATAGCAAGAATTTTAACGTAGAGAGAATTTGAAAGTTAAAACTATAAGTAAGGAGAGTAGTAAAAATGTGAGAAAAGTGAGAATATGGTAGAAGCTACAATGTGAGTGTAAAAGTAGTGAGATTGTGAGAGTAAAGAGATAGTGAGAGTAGTATAAATGTGAAAGTAGTAAAAATGTGAGAGTAGTAAAATGAGATAAAAATTATAAATTAAAAATAATGAAAATAAAAAAATAGTAAAAATGTAAGATTAGTGAGAAAGTAATAGTAGTAATTTTCACATTTTTACTATTTTCACATTTTTTTTTTTACATTTTACTACTCTTATATCAATAAAAATATATTACTATATTATTTTCACAATAATAATAATAATAATAATAGTAATAAAAATTGTCTTTATTTTTGTAATTTTACAAAAAAAAAACAAAGTTCATCGCAATGATGATCTTCCATTTAACTTAATTTTAACATTTAATTTGAAACATATAAATAAAATTTAACAAAAGGGTACTTTCTGATTTTTTGATGGCTGACTATCATTTTCTATTTTCCAGTTATTTTATAGTATTTCATCAAAAATTGAAGCCTATTACTTCACTAGATTATTACTGGGATTTCCTTATTTATAGAGAACATTTGCAAGCCCTGATCCCTAGCACGAAAGAGGTTTAGCGCGCGTGCGGCTCAGAACATCTAAGGGCATCACAAACCTGTTAAAAACTCACTTTTAAGTTAGCAGTTTTGTTCGTTATTGGAATTAAGCAGACAGAATAAAAAAAAAGCTCTGAATATGTCATTTCTAAAATTTTACTATTCTTACACTGTCACTAATCTAACATTCTTACTATTCTCACATTCTCAATACTTTTACAAACTTAATACTTTCATATTCTCACTACTTTTTTATTGCCGCTTCACTCACATTTTGCTACTCTAAAATTTTTACTCTTTTTACATTTTTATTATTCTCACATACTATTACATTCTCATTACTTTTACGTATTTACTTTTCTTATAATCTTACTACTTTTACTATTTTTTTACTCTCAAAATTTCACTACTCTTTCATTGTAGCTTCTCCCACATTGTTACTATTTTTACATTTTTACTACTCTTACAGTCTTACTACTCTCACATTTTAACTACTCTCACACTCTCACTAATTTCACATTATCACTGTTTTCTAATTTTTACTACTCTCACATTCTTAATAATCTCACTATTCTCAAATTGACACTATTCTAACATTCTTACTATTTTTACATTCTCAACTCTTTCACATTTTTTCTATTTTTTTATACTCTTATTACATTTACATTTTTACTACTTTCACATTTTACTACTCTCACATTTTTACTTTTCTCACATTTTTACTACTTTACATTTTCTTTATTCTCAGATACTCACTATTCCCACTACTCTCACATTCTTACTACTCTTGCATTTTTTAAACTGTTACATTCTCACTATTTTTACATTTTTACTATTTTCACATTATCTATGTTCTCTCATTCTTACTACTGTCACATTCTTTTTACTTTTACTATCTTTCTATTCTTACAATCTCACTACTTTCACATTCTCGCTTCTCTCACATTCTCACTACTCCCACATTCTTACTACTCATACATTCTCATTATTATCACGTTGTTACTACTCTTATATTTTTACTATTCTCACTATCTAACTGCTCTCACATTGTAGCTTTTTTCACATTTTCAATATTTTCAAGTTTTCACTAATCTTATATTCTCACTATTCTTACATTTTTTTTACTCTTACATTCTTTCTACTTTCACATTCTCACTACTCTCAAACTCTCACATACCCTCTACTCTTACATTGTTGCTTTTATTACATTCTCATACTTTTTCATTCCCACGTTCTCACTATTCTCACATTTTCACTAACTTCATATTCTCACTATTCCCATATTTTTACTACTCTCAATATACCACTACTCTCACATTATCGCTTCTGTCACATTTTTACTACTCTTTTATTTTTGCAACTCTCATATTCTCACTACTCGCACATTCTCATTACATCATTAATTTCTACTCTAACATTCTTACTACTCTCACATTCTTACTACATTTTTATTTCTCTCACATTCTCACTAATCTCACATTGTCACGTTTTTCACATTCTAACTACTTTCACATTATCACTACTCTTTCATTTCTTCATTTCTACTACTTTTACATTGTCGCTTCTCTCACATTCTCTCTATTCTTTAATTCTTATTACTCATACATTTTTACTCCTTTCACATTCTTACTACTCTAAATATTTTAAACATAAATATTAACATGCTGTGACCGCGAAGGGTTAACAACTTGCGTAATCAATTTACAAAATAAAAATAATCATTACAGAATCAAATAATAATTACGTAATATTCGTAATTACATAATCAAGTAAACTTTATATAATTACGTAATTATTTTATAATCACGTAATCATTACATAATCTTGTAATAAATAGTGTAATTAAATATTAAAACACGCGTATTCAAATAATCAAATATTGATTACGCGTACTCAAATAATCAAATGTTTAGTACGCGTATTCAAATAATCAAATAATGATTACGCGTGTTCAAATAATTAAATGTTGAGTACACAAATTCACATAATCAAATATTGGTTTTATGGAATCATATATTCGCATGGTAAATTCAGTCGTGTCCAATCTGTATCTAATTGTGCCGCTAGAGATTTATTTATTAGACAATTTCACAGGTGTTTTTATACAACCCTTGTCATGTGCATGTGCAGTTGTTTATTTATTATATTAAAATAAATACCTACTTCAGTCGAATATAATTTTTCACTGATACAAATTAAGTATTGTTATTATTTTTGTTGAAAAGATTTTTTATTCTTGGTTGTGGATTTTTTCTAATCTACATAAAACATGATTAAACATCAAAATAGGTATATTTTTAGTTTATGTTCTTATTATATAAAAGAAATTGTAGTAAGTACTTTATTAAAGATTATTATAAAACATAAGTATTATAATAATATATTAATATTAAGCATCAAAATAATTTTATAATTTATATAAAATAATTAATGCATGCAATTTAGAATTATAAAATCTTAAACAAGTGTGTACTTATTGAATAATCATGTATTCATTATATAATCACATAATCATTTTCATAATCACGTAATCAATGCATAATTATAATCATAATTATGTAATCATTACATAATCACGTAATCATTACATATTCACGTAACATTTTGTTCATTTGTACATTTTTTTACTTAGTTGTTAACCCTTCGTGTGATCGTTACTTTTATAACTTCAAATCTGTCTTTAATATTGTAATCCGCATATTAAAAACCTCATGTTTTGATCATCACCTTTATAACCTGCATACTTTAAAATTTTGTTTACTTAATTAAATCTAAACATTTTGTACATTTTATTTTCTACGCCGTTTTGTAGGAGTAATTTAATATTACGTATTTTATAAAACAATTATAGTTGTAATTGAACTTAAACAACAAATTTTTCTTTAATAAGTTTATTTTTATGATTTTTTCCAACTTATAGTACTACAATAAGATATAAAAATAATTATTATTTAGGTCATATTTGTCGATGTTGTATTAAGCTTTAAACAGCCAAGAAATAATTAATTAAATGTGCGCATAATTTAAATAATATTTGCATCCACTGCGATAAAATGTCTGCATTTTTCTTATTATTTCCTACACAATTTGTATTTGTAAAGATAAGTTGTAAACACGAATTCCATTCACATGTAAACGCACGTGTACATTTTTATGGGGCCATAAATCTTAACGCACTTTAATCACTGACTTTAGAGCTACACGGGCAAGAGACCCGTTCAAGTTATTGATCCCAAAAATGTAGCGCAAAACCATATAAGTCGCAGAACTATAATCCTACGTAGGAGGAAAATCTCATGGTGGACTACTCCAGAATAGACGTAACTAATGTTGGACGAAAGTACTTAAAATAAACCTATATATATATATATATTTATATATATATATATATATATTTATATATATATATATGTATAGATTTGTTAAACCGCCTATACAGACCCAAATTGCTATATACTACCGACGTTCCCAGACCAAATCCGACGTTCTCAGGCCCGGCCTTGGGTCTGACAACGTTTTCATGTGTTTTTCGTTATTTTTCGCCATAATGTAGCAGGAGACAAAACAACTCCAAAATTATTTTGGGGCTGAAAACGTATATCAAATATGTCAACACATACAAGTTTAGTTTTTACATTAAATATGGCAGACGAGGGCGCGCTCGTCGTATTTGTATAAGCACTGCAAGACGTTATCAGACCAGCCATGCCATACCGACGTTTTCAAACCAAACATTGGCAACGTTGTAATAAGCTATAATATACCTCGCAGTTGACTTGGCTTTGTGCCTGGCCAGAGTTTTGGGCACGCAACAAAACTTAATAAACAGCACACATCGCAATGAAACCTACGGGCTGGCGCGGATAAAAACAAAACATGTGAGCGGGCACTGCAACCCAAGTGCCCCGGGTCCGTAATTTTTTTTTTTTAATTTGCGTACCGTGCATCAAATTACTTACTTGATTTAATTGTTGATGATATGTTTTTTTTAATTTCTTTAATAATACAAATGCGCTGCATTTGTGTCCATATATTTGATCAAACACGGGACACCTGTGATTGTATAGAAAATATTGTTTTTTTTTTAATAGTGCTAGTTTTTGCGTTTTTTATTATAGGTCATAGCCGCTTTTAATTTTCTTTTTATGCAATAACTATTTGTTTGGATAGAAAATTAAATAAAACAATTACTGTGTTTGATTTTATTTTTTATTATGAATTATCACGTAGTAGCGGTCAACTCTATTCCTTTAGATGTCTATTACTTATAATATAATTTTAAAATAAGAAATTGTTTTTTAGTTTTATCTATATGTTTATTAGAAACTGTTATTAATAGTTATTATATATTTTAATAATAATACTTGGTTTTGGGCCGCCCGAGTTGGGATTTGAGCCGGGCCCGGATTTTAAGCCTGACATTGGGCTGAGTTATGGGTCGGATCGGGAATTAACAACACTGATGCTTTTTATATTATTATATGCAATCTACATACTCTAAATTTATTATTTCTTTATCCCAAAGCGGCTATAGCATTTCGAGTGACAAGGAAACAAGGCTACTGTTTGTTTCCTGTACCGTGCATAACATTTCTTACTCAATTTAATCGTTGCTAATATGCTACATTTCTTTAATAGAACGCATGCGCTGCATTGGTGCCTAAATATCCGATTAAACAAGGAACATCTGTGATTGTATATAAAATATTGTTCATGTTTCAATAGTTCTGGTTTTTGCATTTTTTATTTTGTCATAACTACTTTTAATTTTTTTTTGCCGTCCGCAAAAATGCATTCGTGAGATTCTAATAAATTATCGGCAATATTCTATGCACTAGGGATATTACATATGATAATATATTTTCCAACATAAGCAAAGCAGAATACAATATTAAAACCATTAATCTAGGTTTTTCAGATCATTTAGCAATTAGTTTTGCATCAACTTTTGTCACGGTTAAAAAAAAACTAATGAACGCATTAATTACAGAACTATTACAGACGAAGGACTGTTAATATTGTACAACATAATGGATACTGTAGACTGGAGTTTTGTTGCCAATCGCAATTTAACTATAGAATCGAAAATTAAATACTGTTGAATGTGCTGTGCTTGAGGCTATTCCAGAAAAAACAAAGATATAAAATAAATCGAACATAGTAAATTGGTTCCCATATGATCTATTCCAAATGAAACCAAAATTCAAGATCTAAATAACTTAAATAAGCATGTTTCTGATTTTGATCTTATAACTACTCAATTAAAACTACTCAGAAAAGACTATCAAGTTGCAATACGGTTAGCTAAAAAAAAAAACAGATGATGACTCTATTTATAAATCAAATGAGGGTTATTTGATTTATAAATAAAGTCTAAGGGCTATGTGGCAGGTAATCAAATCGCAAAGCAGTAGCCATAGAATTAACAATAATAAATTTTTCACACCGGATCAGTTTAATAATTATTTTGTTGATATAGCTCCGACTATTTTTAATAACTTGTCTGCAAGTGGTACCAGTTTTATAAGTTAGGCCAGCAAATCAACGCAACTTTTAAATCAATTTAATTTTAGAGAAGTTACCTTTATTGAACTACGTGATATCGTATCAAATCTAAAAAATTCTAATTGCTTGGATTGCTATAACATTAATAACAAAATAATAAAATCAATTGTAAATAGTATTTTGATTCCCCTAACAAAACTTATTAATGAATCAATTATGTCATATCAATTTCCAAGTGTTTTAAAACTGGCAAAAGTTATTCCAGTATTCAAAAAGGTGAAATTGTCTGTAGTACTAACTAACTAACGCAACATTTGGAAGTAAATAATATTTTATGTGAAAATTAATATGGTTTTCGCCGTCATAGGCCTACAGTATTTGCAATAAAACATTTAGTTGATGAAATTTTAATTGGGTTGGGTTGGTAGCCATACTTATGCTGTTTTGCGATTTGAGTAAGGCTTTTGATTGTGTATCAAATCATATTTTAATTAACAAACTGAAACATAACAACTTTAGTGAATCTAGTATTGATCTTATGTCATCATATTTGAGTGACCGTTTGCAGT